>CM040243.1:129923791-130523791 GCA_022545495.1 Chrysanthemum lavandulifolium
CTTGGCACTCTTAGATTGGAAGGAAAGCGTCGCAAGTCTCAAAGTCTATTTTGGAAATACCCAAATTTTTTCTTAAAAGTGTTGACACCTTGAGCAAAACATGCATTCTCATAATTACCCTTTAAAAATTATTAGTGTTGTGATTCAAAAGGTATTTTTTTTAGAAAAACTAGATTAAAATAAGTTGTCATACATTATTATTATTATTATTATTATTATTATTATTATTATTATTATTATTTTTAGTGAGAATTGTTAAGGCAAGTGTTTTATTAAAAAAAATTGTTTGAATTTTATGTAAGAATTTATGGTTGAAAAAGGTATTTTAAAGATTAGACATTATTTATTTTTAAGTTTTTTTTTTTTTTAATTTTAGAAGGATAATATGCATGTTTTATATGGAGTATAAATTAGGGATGTAAGAGACATTCCCAAAGACATCGTGAATCTAATCACATGGGGAGATACAATAAACCTTCCTAACCGTTCAAATGTTGTTTTGATTTTGTTGTTCAATCTATCTTATAGAATATAAGGTGGAGTTTTTTAATTGACCATTGTATTTTCAAAACTTATTTAACAAAATAAGTACTCTCAAAAATATTTAAAATAATATGTTATATTTGAATATTCTCACTTAGAACCATAAATTTGCACCCACTTAAACTACTAACATAAATATAAACATGAACCTTAAAAGCCAAAGATAATACAATTCTATGAACCTCGAGTTTACAATTCTCATTTGTTACCACCCAAAGATTATACAAACAAAAAACAAAAACTATAGAACAAGACCCACCAGATTTGCTTCTTTGTTGTATGAGACAGTTTAAATATAAAATATACAATGCATCTATCCACAATTTGTTTAAGATACTTGCACATTCTCATATTTCTAAATTTTAACCCTGATAATAACAAAGGTGGTACCAGAATGGCTTTAGATCCTATGAAATCACCTCACTAAAGTGGTACATGCTGGACACATAAGATTATGATGTCCATCTACATTTAACTAGTTTATTTACATTTGACTAGTAATAGCCATTAACTGTGAGTTTGGTTTCTTCTTTATTCAAGTGGATACATTTGACTAGTAAATGTTGATTTATAATCCAGTCATATGTTTGTTATATAATCCTTGCTTTATTTCCATAATGGGTTGTTTTGGCTTTTAAGGTTCATGGTTCTAGTTGGTATTGTGATAGTGATGGCTGCTAGGCTGCTAGGAATGAGAATTGTAAACTGGAGGAGGTTCATGTTCATATTTATCTTTGGCTTTAAAGGTTCATGTTTATATTTATGTTAGTAGATTAAGAAACGTTAGTGCAAATTTATGGTTCTAAGAGAGAAGATTCAAATATAACATATTATTTTAAATATTTTTAAGAGTACTCATTTTGTTAAATAAGTTTTAAAAATACAATGGTCAACTAAAAAACTCATATAAGGTGATATAACAATCAAATTTGAATTCCCCTACTTAAGGAAATCAAAGTTTTTTCTCATTCCTAGATTCTTCTTAGAAATTAGAATTTTAAACCGACTTGGACTGTATGGAGAATGATCCAAAAACTTATTGTAGTATTATTTTTTTCTCTAGCATTTTGTTAGAGATTTTCAATGAGATCGATGTTGAAAAAGAATAAAAAAGAAATTTGGATGTGTGTCGTTGAAAAAGAATAAACAAAAATTTGGATGTGTGTAGTGGATGATGCTAGTGGGCAAGTCCGTTTTTGTGGGTGTGTAAGATGAGTGACCGTTCATGTAGAAAACGTATTTGGATGAAAAAATATCTTAAATGAATAATATGTTGAAAGTTTAGATAACTAATTGCATTATATCTTATAAACGGTTACACTTTATATATAACATTATTTCTCAAATGCCTTTCAATAAATAAATAAATAAATAAATAATTCTCAAAAGCCTCGTTATGTAATTTGTCCAGAGCCTTAAATTTTTAAAAAATCAGGGAAGGCCTGCTAGTGAGTCAAAAGTATGAAACGTGCAGTGGGTAAGCTTTAAACAAAAGTTTTTCTAATAACAAAATAGTAGGTTTCATAGTAGCAAGATTGGGAGAGCTAATGTTCTTACGATCTCTCCTGTGGATCTTACACTGATGCTACTTTAGTCCTGCAAGTTAACGCCATACAAAATCATACAATCCTCCTATTATTAGAGCGTGGTAGGCCACCTAAAACCTTTGAAAATTAAGTTGTCAAAAAGACTTCTAAAAAATGTTGCCCAGCCTTTTAATTAATGCAATTTGTAATCAACAAGAGTTTTCTCTTTTATATTTCTTTTATTTGAAATGTTATTATAAATTACTTACCTTTTATATTGTTTAATCATTAACAACAATCAATAGTGGGCTTACGAACTACCAGAAATTTGTTTCAAAGAAACATCCAAGATTTTGTTTCTTAGTGAATTCTTAATTGACATATTGAAGGTATAATATGTGCATTGGTTCTTCAGGTAACTACGAACTACTCCTACTAAAAAAGTCCCTCCAGTAACGACTTTAGTTTTGTCACTAGCATCATCATTCGGTCATAGTTTTATAAATTGTCACTAAGTT
Source organism: Chrysanthemum lavandulifolium (assembly GCA_022545495.1). Taxonomy (NCBI): domain Eukaryota; kingdom Viridiplantae; phylum Streptophyta; class Magnoliopsida; order Asterales; family Asteraceae; genus Chrysanthemum; species Chrysanthemum lavandulifolium. Next base: position 129,926,379 of record CM040243.1, read on the forward strand.
CTACTTCAACATTCGCCATTATGTTCTCTTCATTGATTCAAATTAGTAACAGTCATAAAATAGTAGTCACTAATGACAAGTTAACAAAAATAATGATCATTGAGTTGTTAGTTAAAGAGAGGAAAAAGCTGTGGTCATTAAACATTCATAAACAGGAAATTTAGCAAGTTCAAAAGTCTAGTGATTACAAAAAGAGTGGTAACTAATGAGTTGGAACGTCTAGTTACTATAAAATGATTGTCACTAGCTTGAATGCTATAAGACCAAGTTTTGTGAGGACTTAAGGATTCGCCTCACTTTTTTAGTCTCCAATTCTTAATTTTCAGTGACAACTTTTTGCCTGTCACTAATGGATGTTGAGGTGCTGCACTTTAACCAATCAGTGACCATTTTCACCATTTGTCATTAATTTTAATAATTGACGACCTATAGTGACAAAAGGTTTCCACCACATATTTTGTCACTAAATGCTTTAGCTACGGACAAGTTATTAGTAACTAGTATTCGTCGCTAAATCATTAATCATTAATCTGTTGTAAGTTATTAGGAATGGTGAAAGTTTAACTTATTTTCTCAGCAGTATTTCCCGTGAGAAGGGATCAAATGGGCAAGGGCATGCTCAGTATTTGTAATAATTAACTTTGTTGCATTCAAATTATAATATAAATTATTGTGGGCAGAATAAATACTGCAAGCTATTCAGTTATTTACCAGTTTCAAACAAAAAACAAATTTGGAAAGACTATCTCCAACTCGAGTTTACAAAGCAACTAATAATTTGTAATTTACTTTTTCTGTTACAAACATAAGAATTTATTTTTCACCCAGATTAGCTACAAGCCTAAAACGCTACAGCCATGTTTAAATAAATTCTTTGATACTACCAACAGATTAAAAATCTTATTATGCGTCACTAGAAGTGGCTCATCCGTATTAGATGATAGATATGATCCAAACCCAATGTAGGGTTAGGGTCCATTAAGGTTATGTTATCACATGTAATAATTCGCAATGGATTTAACCCTTATCCTTGTCAGCAACAATGTATCGAACGTTCCATGTTATTACATGATAAAAAGATTAGTGTGAGAGTTAAAAACTCTTACCCTCAGTCTTTCTATGAAAATCTTAGATAAAATTGTGAATAGTGAGAACCCGTAAATGAGGATGGTTTGATTTTTTATACGAACTGACTTAATATTGATACCTTTCCAGTGTAATAGAAATAATATATGTTACACTTAGGTTTATCTTAGAAACCAATAATAGAAATATTATCGTATTATTGTAATAAGAATACTGATTAGTATGTCAAGTAAGTGGTAGTCGATAGTAGTCCAAAATTGTAGCAAAATTGAATAATATGGTAGTTGGCGATTAAAATAGTCAGCAATTGAATAAAGTGAACCAACATTCGCGGCAACTCTTGAGTATAAATAAGTAGCATGAAGAGAACCAAAGACAGTCAACAACAGAAGAGAACTCAAACATCACTACTCTCTGAGGTCTTTCTTTCTTCTCTAAGCTTTAAGCTCAAAAATTATAAATTCGCTCTCTTATTGGAATACATATATCTTATTACATTTGTTATATTTGCAGGATCATAAACTTTCAACAATATGGGTGCAGGTGGTCGGATGTCGGAGACATCTGAGGGAAAAAATATCCTTGAACGTGTCCCTGTTGATCCCCCGTTCACGTTAAGTGATCTAAAGAAAGCAATCCCTGCCCATTGCTTTGAGCGATCTGTCATCCGTTCATCTTACTATGTTGTTCATGACCTCATTGTTGCCTATGTCTTCTACTTTCTTGCCAACACGTATATACCTTCTCTTCCATCTCCTCTAGGTTATATAGCATGGCCATTTTACTGGTTTTGCCAAGCTAGTATCCTTACTGGTTTATGGGTCATTGGTCATGAATGTGGACACCATGCCTTTAGTGAGTATCAGTGGGTTGATGACGCTGTCGGATTCGTCCTTCATTCTTTTCTCTTTACACCGTATTTCTCATGGAAATACAGCCACCGAAATCACCACGCCAACACAAATTCAATTGATAATGATGAAGTTTACATTCCTAAACGCAAGTCTAAGGTGAGGTGGTACTCAAAGATTCTTAACAACCCACCTGGTCGAGTTTTCACTTTGGTATTTAGATTTACCCTTGGATTTCCTTTATATCTGTTAACTAATATCTCTGGCAAGAAATACGGAAGGTTCGCTAACCACTTTGATCCACTAAGTCCAATTTTTACTGATCGTGAACGAATTCAGGTTCTAGTATCTGATCTTGGTCTTCTTGGCGTTTTTTATGCAATTAAGCTTCTTGTAGCGGCAAAAGGATTTTCTTGGGTAACATCCATGTATCTTATTCCCGCGTTAGGCGTACATGTCTTTTTCGTTATAATTACGTATTTGCACCACACCCATCTCTCTTTGCCTCATTATGATTCTACTGAGTGGAACTGGATTAGAGGGGCCTTATCAACAATCGATAGGGACTTTGGATTCTTGAATAGAGTATTCCACGATGTTACACACACTCACGTCTTGCATCATCTAATCTCATATATTCCACATTATCATGCAAAGGAGGCAAGGGATGCAATCAAGCCAGTGTTGGGTGAATTTTATAAGATCGATAGGACTCCAATCTTTAAAGCCATGTGGAGAGAGGCAAAGGAATGCATCTACATCGAGCCAGATGAAGATAGCAAGCACGAAGGTGTATACTGGTACCATAAAATGTGATCTGTGGCCCACTCTGACTGTATGCTTAAGTTGTTAATCTTTTTATTACTATGTAAAATAACTTATCCTCAAAAGTGTACGAGTTGTACTTGTCTCAACCGTACCATTTATAATATTATGGCGTTCATGTGAACTTTCTTCCATACGATATTATCTTTTTCCTATAATTTTCGACTCTATCTTATATATGTAAGGGGGTAACAAGTTAGTTATATTCAAAAATTCATCTTCTTTAACATAGATAGAAGAATTAAATATAATTAAATAACATTATGAACTCAAACATACGTAATCAATTAACGCTATATGCCTATATGGTTTAGTGATCCATTTACGCCCTTTAGTTCTATGCATATTTGAACCGAACAACCTTGTATTAACAGGTAATTCTTTTGGCCAAATTTTTTCCGAATTTTGTTGTTCATCGTGAACAATTAAAGGATGATATGGTATATATCATCAACTTGAAAAAAGTTGCTAAGTGATTTGACTCACTCACTTGCTTGAATACATGACTATCTCCGTTTAAAATACAAGACCAAAATTTAAAAGGTCGTGTTTAAATTTTCGTTCCCTCCAAAGATTGACAACTAAGACTAATTACATTAGTTTCTTTAAGTATATGTTTGTCGACATTTTTTATATGCCACGAAGCCATTCTCAACAACATTAAGCTTTGTTCATTCACTTGGATCCGGTCAAGAGCAAATTTGATTCTTTTAGTTGGATAGATTGGTTTAATAACCCTTGTAATGCTTTATGTCCTGCTTTGTAATCTTTTTGTGCCTTGTCCTAGTCTCTTGCTAGGCAGGTGTTTTATATAATCTCAAATCTTTGCCGTTAAAAAAAAATAAAAAAATGCCACGAGTATTGGGGTTTTGTTAAAATCAGTCCTTCCAGAAATAGTTAATAATATTATTACACTCGTTTGTAATAAGAAACCGATGAATACATTCGTAACCAAGTATTTGTTGTGTATACTTTATCAGCTTTCTTAAGAATTGTTATCCGGTTATAGTAATTCATGGCTAGTTATATAGTAATATAAATCACTTAGTTAACTATACCGCCTAAAGGTTGTCATTATCTAAACCAATATAATCTATAAGATGAGTGATCATTTTACATATTAAAAGCTTTTTGCACAAATATAGTCACTCATTTTCTATTGAGAAAAAATTAGGAGATTAATTAATATTTTAATTAAAAATGCAGTTACATTTTTTTATATAATTTAAACATATCACAAACCATATATTAATCGTTAGACTAAAAATTAAACTGTCTCAATGGACATTTTATTATTTTTTAATAAACAAACACTTTCATATATACTTTCGACGAATTATTCTTAATATGTTTTTTACGTTTTTTTTCCAGTATTCATGACATATCCATGTGTTTTAACACTAATATGGTAGTTCGAACACTAAATAACAGTACTAAAATTGACATAAGTATTTGTTTATTAATAAAAAATTTCCCCTTTTTTGCAATTGAAAACACATACCCATGGCTTTCTAAAGGTATATCACACATTGTATTCGAGTTATAGATTATAGTAGTTCATTTATGAAACTTCTATAATCAAATGTGATTTTACGTGTTTTATCCAACTTTGACGAATTAATTGCACTAATCTTTACTTCAAAATATAATGTGTTATATATAATTGGAAAGCTATGAATTTCTAGTTTTCAAAATAAAATACGGTGAAACTTTTAGAATTTTTAAGAGAAAGTTATATTCATTTTACTACATGTATAAATATTCGAATAATCAAATTAGAGTTAAATCACATGTGATTTCTAATGCAACTTTCAACAATGAGAAAAAAGAAAAGGAAAAATTAAAAAAAGGTGAAAAAGGTGAAAAAAAAGTTTGTCGATACTATATTAAAGTGCTCGTCTATAGAAAATAATTAAATGCTTGTCACGATGTTTTTTTAAAGAAATGAGGTGAAAGCGTGTTGTTTATTTAATATATAAAAAGTAACTATAATTGATCTTTAAGTATTCAGTAAAATTTTGGTATGTAAATGATCTCTCATCAATTTACATTCTTAACACCCATAAATTATATTAATCTTTAATATAATAAATTAATTACATTATTTCGAAGCAATTTTGCCAAAACAATCTTATTGAAAAGAAATTGGACCAATTAGCTTAAACTATTTCGACACGTGGCAAAATGAGCAATGTGTTTGGCCAATAAAGTAAAATTGAAACTCAATTTTATCAAACTAATAAATTTTCATCTAATTTATAAAATGTGCTAAAAAACATATGTGTCAATTTTGTAAAAAAAAAAATACTTAGACAAAGAAAAGGTAATTAATAAAACTTTTGTTGTTAAATTTAAATATAGCATATTTATCATTTTCATATTTTTTTAATAACTTTATAAATTTAATAAATACCCCGTATACTTTATATTTAAAACAAATACAAAAATATGTTGTTGTTATATAAGAAGGAATAAGAAGAACTATAACCGCAAATCCGAGATACACCGACCTAAATTAGATGCATTCCTATAATATTAGGGGCCCGTTTGGTTTGTTGCTAGGAATGACAATGGGTATTGGATTTGGAATGAGGTGGAATGATAACGGGTATGAAAAAGTGTATCATTACGATTGTTTATGTTTGGTTGATGAAATATGGTATGAAAAAGTGTATAGATATTTGAATTTTGTAGTGGAAAAAAGAGGGGCCCACGGGAATGGATTTCATAGACACCAAATTAGTGTGTAATGAATCTATGACTATGATATACCCATTTCATTACTGGGCCCACAAAACAAAACAAAACAAACACCGACTATGACTTTGAAAGTCATAGTCTCATTCCCATTTATCTTAACCAAACGGGCCCTAGATGCATTATAACGCACCATAGTGTGTTTTCTAGCTTTTAATCAGATGCATATATGTATATTAGATGCATTTCATGATTTCTCTTGTTTTTTGTTCCTCTGCACATGCCGAAATCATGAAAATCAATTTGCATCATCTATACATCAAATTAACCTTCGAAACTTAAGATGTTGCATCTATATGAATAGAAATGCATCTAATGCAAGTCGTTGCAACTCAAATGCGTAGTTTTGTTTACTTCTCACCACTTCTTATTTTAATTTACTTCTCACTGGATCCCTGCTATCTATACATTATATATAAAAGGAGACATGCCACATAAAATGCCACTTGACATCTCATAATGCCATGTCATATTTCCATGTCATCATTGTATTTATGTGGCATTTTTTTTAAATGACATGTGGCGTTTTAATTAATATATGTACAATTTTTTTTTAATAAATTTTAAAATTCGTTTTTGTTTTTGTTAATTTTTAATTTTAAAATTGTTTAATTAAAAAGAAGACATGTATTGGATTTGAACTTGGGTCATTCATGAGTTTTGTAAACAACTTACCACTAGAGTAAATTGTTTTTTGGTTTATATCTTTCAAATCAATATAAATAAGGAGATGCTAAAAAATCACGCAATTTGTATTTTAGGAATCTATATTATGAAGATAACAATTAAAAAAAGTATGATATATATTATTTACAAGATAATTATTCCTTATATATTTTAACATATATATATTTTTATTTTTATAATTACACCCTATTATATTATTCGAATGTACAATCCCTAAGAAGTTTTGTCGACTATTTAATTCTATAGGTTTATAATCCCTAATTTTTTTTTCGACTTATGTGTTTAACTAGATATTGGGTTCAATATAGAATTCAGTTTTTCCAGGTTGGTCGTCTTCTTTGTTTAGTTTTGTGTTCGTATATGTTTTTTTATGATGAATAGGTTTAAGTTTGATGTGCAACTTTATATGCTTTTTATGATGAATAGGTTCAGGTAATTTGATGTTTAGGTTTGATGGTTGTCTTCTTTGTTTAGTTTTGTGTTCGTATATGCTTTTTATGATGAATAGGTTCAGGTTGGTCGTCTTATTTGTTTAGTTTTGATGTGCACCTTTATATGGTCAATAAAAGAGGTATATTTTGTTTACAGATTTCAAAAGGTATGTAGGGTTTGGACCAATGACCCGAGTTTGCCTAGCAGGAAAAGTTCTAGCCAAATGACCAAACGGCCTAATTACTGGAATCTTAATCACATGAATATCTTATTGAATAACTATTCTAATAAGCTGTTTCATTATTGCTTTTGCAAAGAGGGAATTATTCTAACGCCGGTCTCCTAATATCGTGAATGCAGGCAGTGCGGTCATGATCTACACTATCGTCATCAAACAATTAACTCAGAACTTCCTTTTCCTGTCAAAAGCTCCTCCAAGCATAGTAGCCCTTTAGACTTTAAACTATAAACTTTGAAATAACATATTTTGTAGACTTTAAACTTCAAACTTTAAGTTAGTAGACTTAAATAAATAAATGAATAAATGGAAAACATAGTAGCCCTCTCACTAATCTTTAACTTAGCAGATTTGCATTGCCATCCAACTTTAAATTCTAAAATCGCATACAAACGCCCCTTAGTACATAACCATATATTTACATTCATTCTTTTGTTCGTTGTAGTTGGCTGTTGGAACTCTAAGGCTCTAAGAGCTTGCATCCGAATAGTTTATTCCCATGACTCCTTCCATGCCTGAAGCTTTGGTAAGATTTTTGTCCCTCATTATAATTTTCCGTACCCCATAATCCGTAGTTTATTTTGTTTGTAACATATGTTGGCTGCCACCCATTGCACGTGTCAAATCTATTGGATTGGAAGTTGCGTTAGAGTGTGATCCAAATAGTTTTAAGATCAGGTAATAACAGAATCATAAAGTTTTCTTGCTCACTGTTGAAAATGATACTTTAAGTTATTACGCCTTATGTATGAATACAGGAAACCAAGAGTAATCATGACATACACCAGTGCACATTATACACATGACATATTTCAAACAATGTTATCCCAAACACCCCTATATCCAACAATCAACTCTATGAGGGTCTTTTAAACTGAATCATCTAATTATCGGTCACCTTTCTCATAGCATCAGAGTCTTTTATTGTTAAGCTTATGTCATTTTCTTGGAAGCATAATGAATCGTTTGTTTGATAATTTAATTTTGTAAGCAGGCTTTATACTGAAGGACTGATTCTGACGTGAGGAATATAAGGTTATTTGGATATGAACAAATCCTTATCTATTGGATTTTGAAGCGTAGAAGGAATGGAGGCCATAGTTATCCAAGGCTTACATTTGCCGACATGGATTTCTCAGAACTTTCTAGGTATTTTGTCATACTCACAGAATATGAGTTAGTGTTTGAGGATATATTGAGAATTCTATAATCTATAGTCAAAATAAGAAATTATAAAGACCTTATCAAGATTCGATTTTCCGATTGAACATGCTTTTAGGAATTAAAGTAGCAGAATAACGATTCAAGTCGGTTTCAAAGGGTATAAGCTTCATACCGTTTTGAGGTTTTGGTGATTTTCTGGATTTTTTGTCGTATCATTAAAAACTCGGCTGGAAAAGTGTAATAGTTACATGAGGCGTAAACAAGTTTTTGCCATTGTTAAAGGCTGATACATTCAATGACTAAGCTGTTTTTCAACATCTATCATGTAGTGTTGCTTTCAAAAGCTTAGCCAAACACCCTACAAGTGTTGATATTACTAAACGGTTTCTACAAATCGTCTTGAAGGAAAAATAAATGTACTGGAAGTCATTTAAGTTATTTGACACGACCTTGCTTTGTTTATCTTGGATATAAGTGTGTTTATCGAGAAAGCCCAAACATTGTTTGAAATATGTCCTATTTATATAAAGATTTATATGTATTATGTTGCTAATAAGTAGCATATTGGGATTGCAACTTGTTGATGATTATGGCGTGTTGACGATACCACAACGGTTACATGTAATCTCGGTGAATCATTTAACATGACTCTTGATTTATAGCAAAGTCGTTTTGGCCCATTTGTTTAACTGGTATTTTCGTCCATTTTACAGGAAGAGGAGTCAATATGACTGTGATTTCGCTGCAATCTGGAGTTGGCCAGGCTGATCACGCAAACCCGGAATTGCCAGCTCCTTTGATACCCAATCTGCTGAATATTGGGACCTAGAACAAAGTCATATATGTCCATCGATTCCGTTTAAAGTGCTTTCAATTGCAACTTTTAGAGGTATCGTATGTGATAAATATTTGGTTGAATTTTAAACGTATATACTTTTTAACACCCATATATTTGGAGTTTGTATAATCAACGACATGTATTTAAAGAACTTTGAAGCAGCTCAAAGAAACTGAATCTAAAGCAAAAGCTCTTCGTAAAATGACACAGAGAATGGTTTTGACTCATGAAGAGATGGTAGGCTTGACTTTTCCATAGTATGTTTAGAGGTGGCTAGATGGGTAGGGTAGGCAACAGCCAACAAGTTGGTTCGGGATGGCCCGAAACACGTGTTTATGTAGGTTTAACTTATTTTTTTTATCAAAACTTTAAACGCCAAGTTTAGCAATATATTTATATGATTTGTTTTTTATATAGCAATACATCAAAGAGAGGTATATATAATTCAAACTGGCAGTAGATATGAATTTGCGTTAAGATTGTTTCTTTGTGAATACTTATTCTGCAAAAAGTTTTGTCTCAGGCTGCTCTAAAAGTTGCACAACTGACTAAAGATGGAAGAGATGTAGAAGTTTCTAACATTAAATGCAGAACTTGAGGTAAATGCATGGTATTCACCGATTCACTAAAATTCATTCTTTATTGGTTCTATTGATTTTTATTTTTATCTTTTTTGTGGGTGCTGACCATTGTTCACCTACATACAAAGAAATTGGTAATGAAAACATATCATTCCAAATCTACGCATCAAGTAACGAAATATATAAATATAAAATTGAACTGATTATGAAGGTAAGTAACTCTAATATTGGTTGACCAATATTAGAGTCACTTACCTTGATAACCATGTGTCTAAATCAACTAAGGACATGTTTGGGAAAAACCACATTTAACCCATTTGATCCATTTAACCCGTCCCTTAATAGCCATACTTTTTAATGGCCAAAATCAGACCCGTTTGTGAAAAACTGCAACTCACATAAACTCATTAATATGAAATCAGTCATAAAAAATCAAGTTAATTTTTGTTTTTGTAAAGTAACATTAATGATATATATTGTTACCTGAAAACAAAGACTAAGCGCATAATCTCCTTCTAGATTCTTGATGGTAAAGAAGTCACAAAGTATCTCCCTCATATCAACAGTACCATCAGGATTATTGACAAAAAGATCAAAGATTCGTCCTGCTAAAGGCATTATGAGTGTCATTTTCATCATTTTTATTACTTCCTGAAACTACGGGTAGCTTATATATGGGCTTTCAAACTAAAAAGAAAATAAGAAACAAATATGTAGTGAAACTAATACATACTTTCTTTCTTAAGAATAGATTTAATGCATACATAAGATGTATCTCCTTCAAAGTTATCAGACCAAAATTATCATTGAAATTCAAATATTTAATGGGAAAAGATATAAAGATAAAAAAAAAGACTAAAAAAAAAGTAATAATAAATAAATAAAATGCACTGAAGTTTGCCTATTTTGACCCGAACTCATTTGATCCGCTAACAAGCTACCATTTTGCCACCTCTAATTTAATCAACTATAAATGATAGGTATTGTGTGCCAAAAGCTCCAACTGCTCTGAGAATTCATTAATAGTTTTTATTTTATTCTATGTGCATGAATGCTTTCCAGATCAGTTGGTCATTCAACAGCTGCGTTTGCTCTTGCTATTCTTGAGGGCAGCACACAACCAGGTGTATGGTTTCCAGAAGAGGTACCAACACTGGCACATAAACTAATTTATAAATATGATATGAATCTATGAATTAACGCTTTTCTATTAGCCTCAAGGGATTGCCATTGAAGCTCGGGAACTTCTTCTTGAACGCGCTGCACAAGGAACAATTAACTTCGCCATGCACAAGTATTATTCTTCCCTTTCCTCGATAATGCAAAATTAACTTGATACTGCACTTACACACATACAAACACATTTATGTACATATATAGACATTGTGTGTATTCTTATCTAGCTCAAGTTACTTTCTCTAGATAGTAATGCTTCGTAGGTGAATTGAATATCATGTAGGAAAGCTACTTATTGCTTTTTTTTAGAATTCTGTTTTAAGATATTGAATCAGTTATTTTAATTTAACGATACTTGCCAAAATAAATATTGGTCAACCGATTGACAGTTAAACTTCAATATGACTTGATCATAATTCAATGAGAGCACCAGTAATATTTGTTTAAATCAAATCATATAAATGTATGGTGTTATGCATTAACGTCTTAATGAACTCCACCTTGATTTTGTTGTTGACTTGTGGTCATGTCAACAAACAGGAAAAGGTTGAAATACTTTGAAGTTTAAGTTTGTGAATATGGATTACAAAATCTTGACTGCTCTAGCATCTGTTGTTTTTTGAACAACGAAACATTAAAAGAAATACAATACATTTGGGAAAGGGTTAAAGTAATTAGCCTTCCATTTTTTATGTGCACAGGGCTCCATGGATGGTGGATACGAATCCGATGGAGGTCGGACTTGGAATATATGTGTAATATCTCAACAAAAGTTTTTCTGTAATCTGCAATATACCACAGCATGTACCTGAGACTGAGTTATCAGTTACACGATTAACAAGACAATAAATTTGTCCAAAATTGAGATTTGATTGTACAAAACAGTATCCTGTGCTCTATGTTCAAAATCAAAATAAATTATTCCTTAGCAAAAATTACTGAAGAAATACCACTGGAACATGAAAAAAGAATTTCTCTTATGTTCTTCTGTTGGGAAGTTATGGAAAATCATAATACAATGCGTATACACACCACACACTATCATCTAATGAAGCCTCGAGGTAAGACTCGTGGCACATCAGTCACACAATAGGGCCAGTCTTGGTCAAAGGCAGAAGGCAGTCAACCGTCTTTGCCGATCAGTAATTCAATGCACACGGCTTTATACTGGAAATTCATACTGATTTTTCGGCAGAGGTACTCATCTATATACCTTCACTACATGTTCGACCCATTCAATATTACAAATAATCCAAATGGACCCATTCATAAGAAAATGGGTAGACTTCCCACCTTTTTTCTTTTGCTTTAAGTCAGAATGAGTTACGTCTAACCTCTCATTGAATCAGCCTGCAAACTCATCAGATGAACTTAACCGTGTAAGGCAGGAGGTCGTCTTTCTGGTATATAAATTTTTACTATTTGTATATTTTTCCCAGGTTCCAGTTAAGGTTATATTCAATCCTGATGTTTTTAATCTTCAAGTTATATAACAGAAGTCTAAAATTTAATATGATGAACTCACAACTAAAATCTGTCTTATAAGTCTCCCGTGTGTATGCTTACATCTATGATACCCGTCCCTTCTCTAACCTAACTGATACTTAAATTTTCATGTTTTGAGTATCCACCAACTTTACAAACTTTGCACCTTCTATTCACATGACAATGACGACACATATAGTGTTTCCCCCTTGAAGTAAGGATAAAACTAAGATTAGAGGTGCCAAAATGGTCGAAAATAGGCTCGGGTTGAAAGGGATGTCTTTAGTGCGGGTCATAACATGTTGGCTCAGGTAGCGAACCATAGTGACTTCTATCCTTTTTTCTTATAATCACTTTTCACATTCTCATCTTTGTATAGGTCATTTTCAAATTTAAAGTTTTAATGTCAGACGACTCCAATGATCCCGACAGTGACTCCTATTTGCTGGATGACAATTCTGGGTATATTTAACCAAAAAAGATTCATATTTTCTTCTACCTTTATTTATTCCCATCGGAATCTTACAAGATCATATGCGTCGGATGGTAGAACCTTTATGCAATGGTGGCTGAGATTCTTGGAAATGCAAGCGAGGTGCGTCTAATTTGTTATGTATATATCACAAAGTTCTAATAGAGTTGATCATATTCAAATTAATATACTTGCTATGTATTGCTTTTTTATTTCATTGCTTGTAGTTTCACATTTAATTTTCCTCTGCAATTCTCTTTTATTATTGAAGGTTGTTGAGAATTTACCTAAAATATATTCTAAAGGTGTTGAAGCTTCTGCTGGTGACAGTCAAAATAGTATATCAACACATGAGTATACAACTGTTTTGGTTTTAAATACATATTCATTTATGTTGATTCTTATTGTTTCATATGTATTTACAGCTTGCACCACACAAACTTTAAATAACAGTTATAGTAGCCGTGTGCATACAACTGAGAATAGCAAAAGAAAGTTACTTGGGTTGGTAACAATGGAATGGAACCGGATTACACGACTATGGATTATCCTGTTGTGCATAAGAAACAGTGTGTTAAAGGAATTGTGCCTTATGATGATGGCAGTGTATCTGTTGCAGACGTTCATGTTTAGCCATGTGCGGTTGTTGCTTCAAAAACTATGGAGAATGTTTCTGGTGAACACTGGCAGCACCGGCAAATACCTGCTACTTTTAAACGAACCGAAGACTATGTTCCGTGCATGCCATATGCGGTTGTCATGCTTGCAGCGATGAATGCTGTTGCGACTTCTTCTTTGCATACGCATGTAATGCCTCAACAAGCTGATGATGCATGTATCTGTAAGTACTATGGCTATTAGTGGTGATTAAAAGTTTCATTGGCGTAACATGTAAAAGACGGTTTAAGTTATACTAAATCTCTGTAACATGATTATGTTACAGGTATCAATCAAAAATCAGAAAACGATCCCGTCGTCGCACATGCCAACAATAGATCGAAGCATCCTACAACTCAAGGCGAGTGAACCTATTCATTCTTAAGTTACTGGCTTGCTGCATATAGGAATAATGGACGGAACAGTTCTACACCCCAAGGAAAGTTAGGTTATTAGTTCCTATGTATTTGGGTTACTGTATTATAAATATAGTTTTTGCTAAAAATTGAATTCGATCAGCTTTCTTTATTTATTTGTTTTTCTTCTTCTTTTCGACACAAGGAAAATATAGATACAAGATCAATATTAAATGTAACCTTTTGAATTTTTACATTATACTGAGGCAATATTTGAGCAAAAATGAGTCAAAACGTAACCATATCACATATTGGTATTAATAGAATTGCAAAGTCAGATGGGTTGTGCAACAGGTCAAAACGGGTTGAGCTGACCCACTAAAGCTTTGTTGGCATTTTTACTTCACAATTAATTAATAGACTAAACCTGATTACAAAGTTTTTTTTAATTAAGACAAAAAATTTAGGAGGTTGTAAATATTTATCTATTATTGGTGGCAAATGGGTTGATCATTATGGTTGTTGAATGTTCGTGTTATAATTTGAAAGTTTATGCTACATCATTATGCGTTTAACTGGTCTTCACAAACTATATTCATGGAGCTTTGCTTTGATTTTTACCAGCCAAACTATCTTTGATACTTCAATAACATTTAGTGTCTTATATCGGATAAACATTTATTTTTTTCATTGTTACGAACAGTAGCATTATCATAGTATTTTTTTTCAAGCATACTCTATTGACAATGTCATCATCATCATATCAAACAACGGGCTAATGATAAGTATTCATAATCTTCCTTCGAGATTAAGTGAGATATACGAGTGAAAAAAAATTGTACGGGATATATAAAATGTTGAAATTTCACATTGTTGTTAAAACACAAGTTTGCATTTGACAATTGATTTCAAAAACTGAAAACAGATATACAATGCTACTGATATGGAAATTTTCATAAATACAAATGCCAATTAGGTACTTTTCATCATTCAAATCATTCTGAAAGTTAGAGAAATTTAGTAAATTATGTGATGCAAATGCGAGGAGGGAACATAAGGATCACATACCTTCTTAAGTGGAATTCCATATACTATTAAAGTTTTGGATCAATCATTGAGAAAAGTCTTGCACTGCGTCACAGAAAAGTTATGAGCTATATTAGTTTTCTATCAAGCTATTCTGTTAGATGGATAAAACCTGTCTATGTTGAAGCGTTCATATGGGTCTATTGTGTGCTCAAGATCATGCTAAGGACAACCTACCGAAGTTGTTTCCATGCTTACTAATGAAAATATGCATCTACCTGAGCCAAAGCAACCAACATTTTTCATCAAAAGGGGTGAGCCACAGGCACCAAGAGATGATAGTTTAAGGAAAGGGTTTGTTTGATTTTTAAAAAATGGTTTATTATGACATCAGGTCACAATAGTTCCAAAACACATATCCAATCATGAGTATGAGATGGCAGCTATAGTTGAAAAGGTGAGCTTCCTGTTGCACAAATTTGTTCCAGTATCATTTAAATATATAGGATAGAGTTAAATATAAACATTTTTTTTTGAAAATGGTATATTATGAATTGAAAATACCCTTGAATTTGATGGGATATGCTTTTTTCAATAGATATATGTTTTAGATTATGAAAAAGCAAAGTCGATTCTTTGGAGTACTCTAAACCGAACACATGTTAGAATGTTGTGTCCTTCTAGAAAAAAAAATAAATAAAAAAAGAAAAAAAATTATCTTACAATCTATTTGATGATGCTCCTATTTGTCTATTTATGTTGGAAGCTTTGTAACTAGAGTAGATGCACGCATGCATACTCGAGAACTTTGTGTGTGGCAGGGGCTTGAATATTGGGACCTCCCTCACGATATGTCTATATTTGCTGCAGATTATAAATAACAATAGACACCATTATATGTGGCCAGCTAATTGGTACAATAAATCTATATGAGGTATCAAAAATTTTTGAGATTGTAAATACATTGTTTCCATCTCTTTGACCATACTATCTGTTATTTGGTTTTAGTGCAAAATGTATTTAAATGTGTACTTCCATATGTATCAAATGTATAGTATGTGCACATGATATTCATCGACTTTCTTATATTTGACATATAAGAAATCAAAACTCGTGCACTGTCTCTTAGTAAAGGGCCAAATGGCAAATGAGTTCTTGAACTCTATCAATGCTTCTAATAATGTTTTATAATAAACATTAAAACTTATTAGGCTATTAGCGTCAAAATGATCTATTCCAAAAGGGACCTATATATTTGTTCAAAAGAAAGTCATACATCATCAATTTCGTTACAAGTCAATAAGTGTATTTAGTAATGCAAAATTAAAGGTATAGTAGAAATGTGTATCTAGATTTAACAAAAGTTTACAGAAACTTTTTGACATTAGGCTATAATGCTATATAATAAGAATGTGACAAAAACGTACGGTTGTGCATATTTATTTGTTTTTAGGCACAAGGAATTGAACATGGTTTTGTTAGAACAATTTGCGGCTCTTACGGGATGAGTATATAGTGGGCATCGAATGGCGACATTTGTATGGTATGATTTATTTTTATTTAAACTCATGGAATTTCATCTTCGTTTCATATACTTTGACATTGTTCTGTGTCCACCCTAAATATGTCATATTTAGGGGTTCTACGTATAATCTATCTGAGAGCACTCATCTACTTATCTCTACTAAAATCAGTTCAGGAACCTAAGTCCAGGCACACTGTAATTCATATAATGGATATTGAATAAAAAAAATAATGGCCGACTGAGAAACTATGTAGCAATATGATAAAAAGGTACCAACTAAATCGATCAATCAATCAAATCAATATGTACAATGGAAATTCCAGGAAGATGATAATACTTATATTTGCGGGTGACTTATGCTTCAACATAAAGACTAATCTTCTGAATCATTTGGATTAGACTCCTATAGATGGCTATGAATTGGTATCCTTTGATAAAAAAGGGGAAAGGTAAACCAGTGGATAGTTATATCCTTAATAATAATAAGTTTACTGTTGTTTTTGTTTGAATTGTTTCATCTGGTCTTGGATACTATAAATTTCATCGTCACTACCATGTTTTATGTCCAAAGAAAAGAGTATATTGAAAGAAGGTAAATATGACACTTTAATGTTTAAGTTTGTCTTGCACCATATGTCATAAACACATTGTAGCTTTTCTTTAATAAACATAAACAATTAACAACAAATAGAAAAAAATACAAAACAAATCAAATTACTAACCTTCTTTTAGTCGTTTAATGGATTATGGTAAACATCAATTACACATCTTTAACATTTCATTTAACTTTTAATTACTTTATAGTATATATATGATAAACAAATCATAAAAATAAAAACCACAAGTCATACCCGTGCATCGGACGGGTTTTGACACTAGTATATATAAAAACCACAAAAAAAGTTCTCGAAAAATTCTAAAAAATTCCACAAGATCGGGTGTGATGGTGCATGAAAAAGTTGTGAAGGAATTTTTTCTAAAAGTGAATACTTTTTCCGAAAAAAAATTATGAAAAAATACGTTTGTGCATTAAATCGTTTTTTTGTGCATCAAAAATTGGTTTTTGCACCCAACTTCTTTTAACTTTTTTCATCAAAATAACATTAGGCATCTAATTAAAATAAGTTGAAAATTTTGCGCATCAAAATTTTTTTGCGCATCAAAATTCGTTTTTGTGTGCTTTAAAAAAAACATATCAAAACTCAAAATTATAAAAAATGTTTTCACAAAAGTTTTATGCACCAACATACCCGACCTTGTGGATTTTTTTTTAAAATTTTTGGAGAATATTTTTTGAAAAAAAAATATTTTTATTTTTTTACGGATATTTGTCTATTATATATTATACTTATATATATATATATATATATATATATATATATATATATATATATATATATATATATATATATATATATATATATATAAACTAATGTATTTGTAAGGAATTATAATGATAAAAGGAAAAGCACGAGTTATTATTATATGTAAATGAATACACAAGATTATATATATACGAATGACTCATGTTCTTTATCTTTATGAGCTTAAATAAGGATATCCGAAAAAAGTATATTTTTTAACTATCCGCATTCAATAACAACTCATGTTATTTCTCTTTATAAGTTTAACTCACACACATGCTTAAATATCAAAATGAATGACGGCCTCACACATTACTCTAAGATGAGAATAAATAGACGGGATTCTACATATAATAACAACATATATTTTTCAAGATCAGTATGTGCTACTAAACACACATAATGTCTAGAACATGATATAAATAGTTAAATTTAAATAAAATCAATCTAAGCACCATGTCAGTTAAACAATGACTAATCCTTCGTGCAACAAAAATCTATACAAAATATTAAACGATATTAACACATAATGAAAAAATTATGTAAAAACTTGTGCATGCACCAGCATTATAACTAAATGAGTATTAAAAAATTAATTTAATTTTAGAGAAAAATTTTAACGTTACAAAATTAAATTTAATGTCACAATATTTAACATAGAAAAATTTAATATAACTCTATAGAAAAGATTAACATAATTTATGAATGGTTACAATATTTAACTTTAAAACAAAGTTATTGATATATCACTACATGTTATACTATCTGCCCAAACCCATGTCTGCACAGGTTCTAATACTAATAACATAGAGAAAAGATGACCCATTATAAGGCACCATATTAATGTGTGTAATTCCTACTTTTGCGCCGACAACATTTTATCTTGTCAAAACCTTTGATCTCAAGTTTTTTTGGGTAAAGGGTTTCCCCAGTAAATGTATTACAAAAAAAAAAAGAAAAAAGTTTAAGTACAACAGATGTGGGTGAATCCCACATCTCAGCCGTGACATAGGAGGTTAGGCTAATATAACAAAGCAAACTACTATTATAACGAATGTACGACTATGACTAGATTACAATTGATGGATGACATGTTAGTAAAGATTATCTTGTTGAAAAGATTAATAAGCTAGAAAGTCAAATAATTAAGGGTAAAGCTTGTGCTTCTGGGTGATGATAGGAAGCTGCTTCCTATGCAAAAGTAGGCTAATGTGGGACACGTAGGTAACAATGAAAATATCCCTAACTCATCCAATGCTGCTCCTTGTGTTATTTCAAATAGTACACATGATATGGTTAATGAGGGAAAAAGGTAGGTAATCCATTTTCTAAGGTTGGGAATTTGGTTATTCCGGATACTGATAGTGATGATGAAGTCGAAGATGTTTATGATGAGACTTCTCGTTTCATGAGTAATGGAGGTGCATATCATGCTAGTTTACATGAGGATGATGATTATGATCTATATGACACTTATGACCTTCAAGCAAGGTTATAAATAGCGCGAGGCGTGGCGTGGCGACATGACCAAGCCTCACGCCTTAGCGGCCAAGGCGAAGCTTTTGCGTTTATAAGGTGTGGCATAAGGTGGCACAAAATATGAAAAATTTATATATTTATATTATATTTTATATATATCAAGTTTAACAAAAGACATGACATAAGGTGGCATAACGGGTGGCGTGACGGCATGACCAAGCCTCACGCCTTTGCGAGGCGTTTGCGGGCCTTTTAGAACCTTGCTTTCAAGGTATAACTCCGGAATAGCGCGCGTTTGTGATGCGATGTATATAAATCTTCGTGGTCAGTTTAATATTAGATTTATTTCTTGTCCTCATAGTAGTTGTTCATAAGATTGGTTTGTCTTTCTTATGCTAGTTTAAGTCTTAAGCACTGTAGTTGTGTTTGGTTTTCCTTTTTGGGTTGAGGTGTAGGATTCACCCACACCCGTTGTACTTAATTTTTTTTTGGAGTAATAATATTTTACTGGGAGTACCCCTTTTACCCAATTGACTAAACAAAAATATCAAATATAATCTACTTCTTCTTTCAACCGCGAACCTTGATATCCCAAGCGTCAAAGAAAGCTTGTTGATTTTCTGAAATATCATGTGCATGGTCCTCATCATTATCATATGGATCATAATCATACTCCACTGTTTCCTTCTATTTTTCATACAAGCTCTTAGTACCATAGCCACTTCTAGTTTTTGCTTGTTTAGATGCCATAAAATTTCTAGTTTCATTATAAACTTCCTCCACTTCACCCTCACTATCATCACCAATGTCCACATTTACATGCTCCTTACTCGTTCCAGTTTCCTTACCGATATTATCCTTACTCGTTCCAATAGATATACCCTTCGTTCCAGTAGCCATTTCACTCACTTTATTAGCTTTTTCATCATCTTTACACTCTTCAAAGACCGTGTCAAACTCATTAGATAATAACTCATATTCATTAGACATATTTAACACATTTTTGGATGAAGATGCAAGAGGTTCCTTGCCACCTTTAGAATTATGAATGCTCACATGTTCCTTACCTCCTTTAGAGTTAGATGTTTTTACTTGTACTCGATTTTGGTTGATATCAAAACTTAGTACCCACATTTTGACCAGCTTTTTTTACTAGTTGGACATGCTGTACTCGATTTTTTGGAAAATTTTGATATCAAAACTGTTTGAACTCAAATGATAGACTTGCATAATTAAAGTATGTCCGTTATAAAAATATAAAACATTTTGACCAGCATATTTTTTACGTATAATAAAGTGTGCCAATAAAAATATGAGCATGCAAATCAATTCTCATTGTCAAATACTCAAATCACTTATTTATCATGCTAAAATACTTCGTTATTTACCGTTCCTTTATTGGGTTAAAGCTCTTAGTTTTATGCGGTATGTTTTTAAGATCAACATTATTTGTGAATAAGACCAAAAAACTGTAAAATCATAACTATAAATTTGTATGATAGTCGATTATACTCGCTTCAACGTGTTCATTTATAGAAACGAATAGTGTAATTCGAAAAAGAAAAAAAAATTGCAGCCTAAAAAACAATTGGAATTCATTTATAAAAAGAGTTCATTTATTAATTTTCTTGTCCTCTGTTTTTACAAAGAAAACAAATACAACTCGAGTTTCCAACTAAAAAACACAATGTACAAAGTATATTGTTACTAGTCAACCACATAGTAGGAAACATGTTAGGTAATTTTGTTGTAAAATGTAAGTAAAGAAAATGAATAAATAGTAAATTATCTTGTATTAACCTACTAAAGCAAGCTATATAAATAATCAAAGATAAACCTAGTCTAGCAACCTATGACCCTTTCACGGACAAACCATTCTTTTCTTTTCTTTTTCTTCTTCTTCCTTCTTCCTTCGCTTTCGTTGTTTTTCGTGTTCTTATGCACGAACTCTTTTTCTTCATTAAACATGAGCCTAAATCGATGCCCTCGATTTTTGATGCCATCGTCGTAGGCCAACCGCTGGTACGGGGCGTACTGGCGGTGTTGCAAGTGTTGGGGTGGCTCATGCCAAAATAGATGAAACATGGCATGAAACTCAAACTATTAGTCGGAGAAGTTAGGCCGGTTGGGGGTGGCTGAGCACCCGCTAGCCACCCCACTGGCTCCGCCTCTGTTAACCACAAATTGAAACCCATCATTGGACTTCTCAACAACTGAAACCGAAAACACAACTTTTTTTGGACATTGATCAATACTATGGCCAAAAATGTTACATAAACTACACCGCGGTGGTCTCTACTCATATTCCACTCGAATCATTTCTTTTGAAAAACCCGACCCATCAAGTAAAGGTATAGCAATGATTAAACTATCTTTTAATTCATCTTCAATGTAACAACTCATATTTTTTAGGTCATTACTTGTCCATAAACTCAAAACAATTCAGTTTTAATATTTTAATATTTACTTTGACGCATAACCGTTGGGTTAAATCACGTAAACCGGAAATCAACATTTACGTATTACCGGCAATAGACTAAGTTTAGTCTACATCAACTAAGTACATAAATACTCTCATAAGCATATTTTATATGTTTTTGCATTTGATTTTATAAGTTTTATTAAAATTATACAAGTTTTGTATTTTATTTCGTTGCATGTATGCATAACATACCAAAAACCTTCACCACCTTTAAATTAATTATACTACATATATATATATACTTACAAATTAAACCATTTTCCCTCCCTATAAACCTTACAAAAACCAGCCCCCCATATATATATATATATATATCAATTTACTTTTATTTTTATGTTTACTACAAACTAATACGTTTACTTAAATTATCATTTAATACAATATACTAGTTATGGCATCATGGGTGATATCACCAAACCACATCATTGTTTCTCTTTGTTCTTCCTTGTACTCGACCCTCTTCCCCCTAAACCATTTCATGTCTTGATACTCTTCTCCATGTTCACTAGCTTACACTAAAACCTTCACTATAAATAAATCCTCATTTTCCCTTCATTTCACTACTTCAAAACACAAAACACACACTTTTTCTCTGAATTTTTGGGTAGGAATTAGGGAAAAAATAAAGTATTAAAATCTTTGGGTAAAATTGATAAAAGATTGGAGTTGTTAGTTATAGTTTTGGGGTGCAAAGTTAGGCTATTCTAGTGATTTTTTGGTTGTTACTGTGCATCTTCTTGATCTTTCATCCACCAACTTTTTGTAAGCATTTAAGACTCATTTTTATACTCATTTCATGTTTGTATATAATTTCATGTCTTTCTTATATCACCATTATATGATTTGTGTGTTGAAAATGTGATTTAAATCTAAATTGGTAAATTATTGTCTGTCCAGATTTTTAGTCGTGAACATCATCATAGAAACCCATATTAAACAATTTTTGGGCCAAGAAAAATTTTACAAACTTATAAATATTTCTTAGGTAGTTCCTCGTAAAATTTCATAATTTTTGGAGCTGGTTTAGTATTTTTAATAAATCATATGCTACTGTTAGTCAAAATCGACAAGAATCTGAGTTACGTTTTTAATTTGTAAAAACAACCACTTTAAATACTAGATGAGTAAAAATAGTATGAATAACTATTGTAGAGGACATCTAGACCTATCCAAAACAATTTGAACATAGTCGTGACGATAAGTAATGAAGGAGATATGGCCCCAAGAACATAGGTTAAGTTTACTGATTTTTAACAGCTTTGACACTAGTGTACATTTTTTACTTTAAAAAATAATTGGTGTAGAACTGAGACAAGAGGCTAACATTTTGGAAAGGAGACTAAAAATCAATGAACCTAGGCTTTTGAACCAAGATATTTCATTTGAAAACGAGTGAGAAATAGCTCGATTAAGTCAGAGATTTTCTGAAAAATTCTAACAGCAGGTCCGAATTTGATTAAGGATAAACCGACAACTAAAACATGTTTTCACGAATCGAGGTCTTGAAATATTTAAGGTATACATAATCACCTACGTTTATAGTTTTTAACGGATAAAAACGAGCTATAAACAAAGTTGAAACGCCCACTTAAATACGGACTTTATTTCAATCAGCAACTTTATAAAAGAGTTTTAGATGTTTATTTATTAAAAACAGGTTTTGACTATTTTTCTTAAACGTTTAACTTACGTAACTTCTTAAAACCTCACTATAAGTATACAAGGGTGATAACTTTGTAAAACTCATACGCATTTAATACATGTTGCATTTTCCTAAGACGACTTATTTACTTAGGTCGCGGTTACGATCATTTGTTCGTTGAACATACTTATCATTTCCCATATTCATTACTTACTCAAGGTGAGTTTCATAGCCTCAATTTTCCTTGTTTATACTTGATTTTGAAATACTATGTGGTGAGAAAACATGCTCGTTTACTGAAATACATTGCTCGTTTTACTTAAATATATGCTCGTTTACTTAAATACATTGCTTGTTTCACATACGGACACAAGTGCACACAACATTTACATATTTCCTAAGTTACAAAACTTTATATTAAGTCTCCACTATAATGAACCACTAATTACGTAGTAAGCGCGAATATTTTGAATAGATCTATTGGGTTTATACCCCCGTCCAGGTAGTTGCCCTACTTGACTGGTACGTCAAACAGACGCATAATCAATTGAGGAACTTGAGTGTTCACGAACATTGACATTTGCAGGGAACATAACTAGAAACATTAAGGCTTTGGGGTCATGTGCTTGGGCTAATAGTAACACTTTTTCTATGACATTGTATTTGTTATAATGGTCATACATGGAAATTTTGTAGTCCGCACTTGATATTTACATTTATATAAACCTATAAACTCACTAACTTTATGTTGAAACTTTAGCATGTATTTCTTAGGTGCTTAAGGTTTGCATGGTATAGCATACATAGAGTCCATGCATAGAGTCACCATTGGTGGTCACATTCACGAGAATTTACTACATGTACACTATTCATCATTTGACTATGATTTTCCTAAAACTCTTATTATTTTGCTATGAATCTTGTGAACAATTGTATCGAAAACCTTTTGTTGCTTCAAATTAATCAAATGATATACTTTTTGTAGAAAACTATAGGAGGGGTTTTAATAGTTTTACCAAATTAAACTACAATTTAAACCATTTAGATGGACTTATGTCTATCTTTTTGATATTTGGATATTGATAGTTAGATATAGAGAATATTAAAGACGAGTTAAAGTAAAGAGAGATAAAACCGTGACACAAATATTTATAGTGGTTCGGATACAATGTCACATTCCTTGCCCTACTCGATTCCCCGAGTACCCAAGATCCACAAGCTCCTTATCTGGCAGAGAAGCATTCACAACGTCGCCTACACTTTATCTGGTACAAAGCTAGATACTAAGTTCTTGTTCAAGTAAGAACCAACCTAACGTCGCTTACAATTTATCATGTACAAAGCTAGATACCGGGTTCCTTTGCAATGGAGGAACCAATCCTAACAACACAAACTTACACTACAAGTTTATGATACAATGTGATGAATCAAATACAAGAATCAACTCAGTGATCTTGTAATGATAATGAAGCCTAGCAATACTTCTCTTGAAGCTTGCAAGTCTCGTATGCTAAAGTCGTGATCTCTCCTTTTAAGAAGAACCTTGAGAATCATTAAAAGAAAAGCTATATCAATGATCCTTAGATCTGAGGTTAGAGAGATATAAGTGTATAAGAGAATTATAAAGAAAAGGGTTGAGAAATAATGAAGAAATGACTTGCTATTTAAAGGCCAAAATATACTATGACCCGCCGGATCCTTCCCAAAAAGGATCCGACCAGTTGTGTCTAAGGGATCCGACATACTGGGTTAACCAGTCCGGATTTTGATTTACAATTTTGGGTTTTGGGTCATGGGTAATGAACTATGGGTCACGGGTCATGGAATTTGGGTTATGGGAATCCAACATGATGTCATGCATGATGTAATGCGCATGGGCCATAGGTTTTGGGTCATGGGTTTAGATTCTTAGATCATGGGTACTAGTTAAATTATGGATTTTGTTTCTTGGGTCATGTGTACCCAATGAGTCTATAAGAGATATATTTTATTTAATACATTTGTATATCTATCCTAGTTTAAATAAAATGCAAGTAACCAAAGTTACTTAAAAGTATTTTAGAAAAATGATTTTGTCTTTAAGTAGATTATTATACTAGATGCATTATCCTTGAGTATTTGATAAAGTATTTGTTTAGCATAATGAGTTAGAAAACTTTATCAAGGCACGATCAAAACTACTTCTACCCCACGATTCAACACACATTGTGCTTGTAAAAGAGTCAAACATTTTTGGAATACCAAGTTTAGTCGTAATAAGGCTCAAACCATCCTCTGAAAATACATCCAAAGGCACGTTGTATAGTTTAACCCACACCGGTACATGAGTTAGGTCTTCCTTCATCAAATTAGTATTCATAGTCATTGGTTTAATAATGATAGGTATATCGCGTATCATCCATGGACCTCCCTCAAGAACATTCTTCAAACCTTTTTTAGAACCAAATTTAAAGAAAAAGAAACCCTTGGCAATCATCATAACTTTTGAAATACAAAACTTAGTCCAAGAATGTAACACCCCGAAAATACGGTCCAACGGAAGCATACGAACCTTTGGGTGTTACTATATTGGTATCACAACATAAGGTACAGAGAAGGGTTTTTATCCCATTTATTTAGAATAAGATTCATTAATTGAAAACATTAAGTTTACATTAATGAAAGTAGTGCAGAAATAGGACCAACAGATAATTAAAGCGCCCAATTATTCATCAGAGTCACCTATGACCATGCCCCTTGCCAAGCGTCTTCCAATAGTGAGCTATCGCCTTAAACCTAAGAATACATGCTAAAAAAGTCAGCTTACGCTGGTGAGTTCATAGAGTTTAGTTACAAAAGTAATAGTGGACCTGTTAAAGTTTAATTGCTATGTGCGACTAAGGCAGATATATAATAAACATACCAATAATCAATCAATCCAACAATAATCCAATCAACACAATCGAGATCTCAGTCGGGCCCCAAGCGACTCTAGCCAGCACAGTTGTAGCAAGGCCTAGAACACAAGCTACCCTGGTCTAGGTTGGTCTATTCTTAGCTAGGCATCACGTTATAGCATAGGAATCCTACCCTAGTCTAAGTCAACAAATGTCGCATGTCTAACCTTTCCTAGTCAACGCATTAGCAATTCAAAAGAGTAGTGGCAGATCTAAGGAATAGTTTGTATTCGCATAAACACATAAGATATCAAACACAAATCAAATATTCCAAACAACAGTCATTCTCACATAATGTTCACATATCCAATTATGGTTGGTTAAAAGCAGCATGCATTCTCCCCAAAGTAGTTATGAAAACCTTTGAAAAAAAGGGCTATGAAACTCACCTTAGCTACAGTAATGCACTATTCACTATTGACAAGACTGGCATCTAAAGCTAATCTCCACGGCATCGAGATGAATGTAGGACGAGTACGATAGAATAAAAATGACGCAACCTAATGCGTATACGATTATCTTACAATACGGTTCATGTGGTAACGAAGTCGATAGGAAGTAATGCCTCGTAGTTTTCGTGGATTATTCGTGTCGTTACTTTCAAAAGTCAATTATTAGTATCTCAAAAGTTTAGTGTTAACGTTTTGTGTGGTGGTAAGAAACATAGACGCGACGTACAACTCTCGCAAAAGAGGAGAAAACGTCGACATAGTCGAGACATACTAATTAGAACGCACGCCAAAAGGAAAAGACATTGACAAAGGAAAGAAATAATGACAATACTCAAGCTAGTCAAAGACTAGGAAATGACGACATCTCTTTATGTAATATAGATGGGTTAACTTCCGGTAGTTTCCCATAATCCCAAACGTACATGTTTATCATAAAAGATAAGTTTCCATATCGCTTAATTAATAAAGGTTTCACAATCGTTACTCGTAATTATATACGTTTATAATAAAGTATGTTATATAAAGTATACTATGTTATTCAACGTTCCCAAACCATTACGACTTTAATAAGTTGTCTTATCAAAATAACCTTTTTCGACTGTTTATAAAACTTAACTCGTATTTATAAAACACGAGTTATTATCGTAGTTAATAAAGGTTTATAATTAAATAAAACCGTATTCATTGACAATATATATCTCATTATCTCGTTATCAGTTAATACGTGACAATAGAATATTTAGACGCGTTGTGAATCAATTATATTAAACTCATGTCAAATTTAATATATTGTATTTAGTTAGTTCAAAACGTTTAATAGGGTATTACTCATAACCAATATAACTTGTGTATCCAATGTTACTATACTTTATAAAACGTAATCGAATCTTATAAGTTATAACGTATACGTCATATCTGATATCGCTTATCAATTACATAATTAGTTCTTAACGTTTATCGTCCCGTTTTATAAATAACTTATTCGTTATCTGATCAAGTCTTATATCGTATATCACAATAGTTTTATTCCGTTATAGTTGTATAATTGATTCGTTACTGATGAGTGTCTAAATACTCATCATTTTTGTACTATATAAACTGCAAAATCATCTGAAAATACTCAGAAACACATCAAAATGATCAAAATATCACAAATCAGTATTTTATGTGTTTTAAATGCAAAAATATCAAAATCAGATGAAAAACATATCAAATTTGCAAAAATTGCGGTTTTAGTCCCCAAGTTTCAAAATTGTCAAAAGCAGTCGGTATATCTAAATAAAGAAAATGTCATTTAAGGTCCATGGGATTCAAAAGTTGTCAAAACAAACCTTTGAAATGTAAAATTTGCAAAATTACAACTTTGGTCCTTAAACTTTGAAAATTGTCATGTTTAGTCCTTCAAATTTCAGAAAATGGCAAATATGGTCCTTTAATTATTTGAGAATGACAAGTTTGGCCATTGGGTAATATTTCAGAAATCTCAGCTTTGGTCCTTGGAGTTTCTAATTTACATGTTTGGTCCTTGTGCTTAACTAAACAACAAATGGACCCTTATATTATACCAAGTCCAATACACTATCCCTAGGCCCAAATCCAATCATATACCGGTGGCCCAATCCTTGACCCGGTCTATTATCCCAACCCGGTCAACCAACCCATCCCATGGTCAAATAAAACACACCCCATGGCGCCAAGTCTTTCTTCCTCCCAACCACTGCCCTGAAATCACTCACCATATCCCATCCCCCCTCCTCTCCATATCACCTTCCTGTCCCCCCACCTCCAACTAACATCCAAACTTCATTTAATGCAACCCTAACCCCCTCACTCAACCTAAACTGTTAAAGTCCACTTTGGCGCCAAAATGATCAAACGGCCAATTTCAACTCAAAGCATCCAACGGCCAAATTTATTGGTGGGAAAGGTTCAGTGGACAAGTGGAAACATCTTGGAGCTATAAAAAGAAGGAAGAAAGAGAAGCTTGTAGTAGTAGTTAGTGTAGTTTTGTTTTTCCTTATGTCGTTTTAATAATCTTATGTTTTACAGTTTATGTTTAAGTTTTCAAACGCTTTGTAATCTCATGTTAGTGTAATAAAAACATATTGCCAGCTTCAATTTCAAGTTTTGTTTACATATCAAGTTTATGCAAATTTTGAGCCAAAATCTCAAAATTGGCTTTTGTTGTTTATGGTTGTTGTTTTGAGCTCAATAAGCTCATATAAGCTCTTAGTTGCCTGTTTAAGCCAATGAAATCATTTACAACTCAGTTTAAAGTTTTAACTCAAAAATCCTCAAAAATACCAAAAAAATTAGTGTAAATTCAAAAATCATGGGAATGATGATCAAGAGCTGAAGCAGAGCTGGAATTGAACTGCTATTGGGTTTAGAGCTTCTTGGGAAGCAATAGGTGTGATCTCAGTTCTCAGTTTGCTGTTTTGAGCTTTAACTCATTTTGTAAGGCATTTCTTTAAATTTGGCAGTTCTTAGTTTAAGTGCTTGAATAGTATTAACTTCAGTTCCAATCTGTTTTATTATAGATAATGTAAGTTACTTCATAGATTTCTTAGCATAAATACTTATTTTAGTAACAAAAGCTTCAAAACAGTCTTTATAAAGGGGTGTTTGGTTTAAGCTCGTATTTGGGTCAAAACCAAATTTTACCCACTTTGACTTTATAAGTCAAAGTGGTTTCAAGGTTTTAAAGTAGTTTTGTGTTAAGTAAAACTGAGTTAACCATTTTTGATAAGTTTTGAGAAGAAAAAAAGTCATTTCATTTTACCTTCCTTGACGTAAAACAATTGTGAAGTGCTGTTCGATTGCTTTTTCTGACTTATTGATCATCAAAACTTTTCTAAATTGCTTTTCTCACATCCCAACATACCCATCTTTATATTTCAGTAGCTTGTTTGCACTTAGGATAATTTTATCTAGCTCAATTTGCACTTAAAGTCTGTCAAAACCCACACTGTTTACGTTATGCACCATTGTCTTTTGGCCCTTTTTGTTTGATCTATAGCTTATTCATATCTAGTCCTAATAAGCTGAAATTTGGTACAAGCAATCTCTGGTTGGTGGTCTTGATAACCATACTTTTGTTTTCCCCTGTAGCTTATTAAATAAGCAGTTGCATAAGCCCAAAGTAGGGGCCAGATTCACTTATTTGCTTAAGGGTCAGTTAGCTTAATCTTAGGTAGCATGCTGTTTAGGTGTTAGATTTAGCTTACATAAGTTGCTTTAGAGTAGTTATAGGATATCCTATCTTATATAATCAGTTGGTTCATTATTTTGCTTGTTAGCTTATTTAAAAGTGCTTATTCAATCTTCATTTATACAACAGCCCTCAATTCTCCCACATAAGCCCATGCTTTCTTATTTTTCATAGATCCAGAATAAGATTTTTGTATTTTCCTGAAGTTTTCATAATTTTTAGTTACTGTTCACTATTTTTCTTTATTAAAAATAGTTTTTAATCATTTTAATTACCTTTAATTGCAATTAATTGAGAAAAGTTCCAAAAATAATTTTCATTTTTCTTAAGTTTAGATAAATATAAAAGCTTAAAAGTATTTTTCCATAATTTTCTTAGTTTAAAAAGTATTTTCTAGCATTTTAATTAGTTTTAAATAGTATTAAATTAATAATAAATATATAAAAGTATAAAAAATATATTTTTAGTTTTAAAATAAGTTTTAACATATTTTAGACTTTTCTAAGTTATAATTTCATTTTTCTAGGTTAATTTTGTATTTTCTTGTATTTTAGTGCACTTTAAATACTTAATAAATAGTTTTTAATTAATAATAATTAAATAAATAGTTGTAAAAATAATTTTATTTTTCTAAATATTTTCTAATATAATTAGGATTGTAAAAATGTATTTTTCATATCCGTAGGTATTTTCCTTCTTTATTCTCACGTTTTATTTTGTGCGTAGACGTAATTTTATTTTAAAGCGTAAGTTTTAGGTTTTAAACGTTCATCACTTTAAAAATAGTGATAGCGTTTATTTAATATCTTTATCTTTTAATTTTCTTAATTTGTATTTAAGTCGCTTTATTTTATAACTTTTCTTTAGTGTAATTATCCTATCGAATCCTTTACGATCACTATCATTAGTGATCATTCTATCGTCTGAATCGGTGTTTGCACACCATTGAGTCTCTTTGGGACATAACGACCGGAATTCACTATATTCTCGATCTTCATTGTATTTGTGTTCGAACTGTTTTAAGTCATTAGACTTGACGGTTTTTATGAGATCAAATTTGGCGCTTGCCATTGCGGGAGGCTTTAGCGTGTGTTAAACCTTTTGAGATCCATTCTTGCACATATTCCATCATTGTAAAAGTTTTTTTTTGTAAAGTTTTGAAAATCAAAAGTTCATTAACACTTTTCCTAAAGTGTTAACAAACCCAAAATATTTTCCTTCTTTGTTTTTATAGCATGTTTTCAAAATACCAAAAATATTCCTCTTTACCCTCTTACCCTTTTGATTCTTCATTTCTTTACCCTCTATCCATTTGATTCTTTCTATGTCTCATCCTCACCAATTTGGTTGTGAATGGTGTGGGGACCTCAAAATGGTGGAAATTGCCCGGTTGTGGCATTGTGAATCCGGAAGCGGGTTTGTCTATGACCAAAATCCTACAATGAAACAACTAATTTCCTCGACCAACCCCGCACTATGAGATGGAGACATATTCTTGTAATCTTGTGGAGGTCCTCACCCGAGTTTTGAGTGTCAAGCAGGGAACACGCTTGTCTATGAGCATAATCCTTGTAACAATTATGACTACTCTTATCATGACCAACCTCCACAGTACCAAACGATTCAAACACAACCTCTGCAAATTCCTCAAGAACTTCTCGAAAATTGTCTAGATATACTCAAAGATTTGAAAGAATTGGTTAAAGAAGAGTCTCGTCGAAAGCATATGTCTTGAAGAACAAGCAGACTAGAGTAAGTTCCCAATATTGAAACCTCAGGTATGCGATTATGATGGCGGCGGACGGCGATGATTTTGATGAGGAATCTCGACTCGAGTGGCAATCCCACTCCCGTTGAAGAAGGAAAGAGTATGGGAGAATTGTTGGCGAGAGGAGAATATGAAGAGCATAGGAGCTATATATGTTTCGATAAAGTCGATGCTCAGTGGCAATCCATCCCGTTTGAGCATTTCATTTCGAATCTTCCCTTCACTCACGCCGGTTGAGAGAAGTGAATTCCTTTGGAAGAGGTCGATGATCCTATTTCTTTGAAGTTTTTGATCCCAAAGACTCTCTCACCATGGGGATAAGCATCTCGACACTATTAGGAAGCGGAATCGTCTAATGTTGAGAACTTTATCCCGATCCCAAGTGAGTCCGAGGGAATGTGACCATGAGTGTGATGTGTTTTCTCCTCTTTCAAATGATCTTGTTGAGACTTTCTCGATTTTGACGATGATTATAGTGATGCCGATTCTTTATATTCTAAAGACATAGAATTTATTGATGCATTACTTCCACATTCGAGATCGTCAACTTAGAAGAGGATGTTGACCATGTTGTTTCCACAGCAGTTAATCGACTATCGGTAATCCCTTATTCGAATTCGATTATGAATTTACTATAAATTCGATTAATCCAATCTTTGATAGTGATGAGTCGACACGGAGACTATAATGGACGAGGTGCATATTTATAGCCCACAGTACCGCACATGTCCCACCTCCGTATACTCTTTGAGAGTTCTCAGATGAACTCACTCATATCATATCTCCGCTGGAGTATGATTGCTTGGATGGCAAAGATCATGATCGGGAGAGAATCTCAATTTGCATAGTTATGACAAATCTTCCACCCTCCCAACGAGATGCCTTCCGCCCAAAAGAGCTCAACCAATAAAATCCAAATAAGTGCAAGCGCACTTAATCCGAGGAAGAAGATCTAATCATGATGTTTATCATGATTTTCTATCTCTTCTTCACTACTGGTGACTTCCTCTCTTCTTCACTCCTTCGGGAATGAAGACACTATTTTGATCCGGCATTTTCATTCATCATTTTGGGCGGTTCTATCTATATCTCATCGGTGTGGAACTTTCACGTACTTCAATGTTTATCGAACATCTTGAATGAAAGTCCGATGAGATTGTTTCTTCCACTTTGCTTCCCATGAACCAATGAATGCGGGTCGAGTCAAGCTAGCGACTCGGAAATCAAAAACGATGCACACACTATATGGGTTTCACCCATATTTACATCTTCTTACCCCTTTCTACCACCTAAGTGTGGGGTGATGCCCCACATGTTATATATATATATATTATCTAAAAAAAAAAAAAAAAAAAAAAAAAAACTTTAAAATAATGGCGTAATATTTCCTTTTCGTTCTTTGTTTGGCATAACATGGTACTTTGAATATTGAGGGCAATATTCATTTCTAAGTGTGGGGAATTCTCACGAATTTCATATAATTATACCATGAATTCCCGTTTTGGCCAAAATTTTTTGGAGTAAGTGTTTACACTTACTCATTTGTTATCGATCGCCTTGTCTAATAAACAAAAGGATTGGCTAATCCAGAGCAAACGGCTCTTGTAAAGATATATCAAATCCGTTTATATGGCTTGCAATTTGCCCAAATTGTATGGTTCTCAACTCACCATATCCTAAAAGTGAAGTGTTGGCTAGCCCGCAAGGTTATGGCTTGTGGTAAAGGCGATGGAAAATCCATAATTGGTAATCGGCTCACCAAAGATAATGCGATAATTTATCTAAGAGTTGGCTAGTCCGAAAGTGCGGCACGGTAAAGACTAATCAAATCCGTTTCTGACTTATGATTTGCTCAAAATCATTTGGTTATCGATGTACCAAGGTTCTTACTTGAACTGAAACATTTGGCTACTCAGTGATGGCTTTTGGTAAAGAGTTTTAAAATCCATTAAAGTTTCAAATCATTGCTAGGGACTAGCAATATCTTAGTGTGGGGATTGATGAGTGTCTAAATACTCATCATTTTGTACTATATAAACCGCAAAATCATCGAAAATACTCAAACACATCAAAATGATCAAAATATCACAAATCAGTATTTTATGTGTTTTAAATGCAAAATATCAAAATCGGATGAAAAACATATCAAATTTGCAAAAATTGCGGTTTAGTCCCCAGTTTCAAAAATTGTCAAAAAGGTCCCTGGTATATCTAAATAAAGAAAATGTCATTTAAGGTCCATAGGATTCAAAAGTTGTCAAAACAAACCTTTGAAATGTAAAATTTGCAAAATTACAACTTTGGTCCTTAAACTTTGAAAATTGTCATGTTTAGTCCTTCAAATTTCGAAAATGGCAAATATGGTCCTTTAATTATTTGAGAATGACAAGTTTTGTCATTGGGTAATATTTCAGAAATCTCAGCTTTGGTCCTTGGAGTTTCTAATTTACATGTTTGGTCCTTGTGCTTAACTAAACAACAAATGGACCCTTATATTATACCAAGTCCAATACACTATCCCTAGGCCCAAATCCAATCATATACCAGCTGGCCCAATCCCTTGACCCGGTCTATTATCCCAACCCGGTCAACCAACCCATCCCATGGTCAAATAAAACACACCCCATGGCGCCAAGTCTTTCTTCCTCCCAACCACTGCCCTGAAATCACTCACCATATCCCATCCCCCCTCCTCTCCATATCACCTTCCTGTCCCCCCACCTCCAACTAACATCCAAACTTCATTTAATGCAACCCTAACCCCCTCACTCAACCTAAATGTTAAAGTCCACTTTGGCGCCAAAATGATCAAACGCCAATTTCAACTCAAAGCATCCAACGGCCAAATTTATTGGTGGGAAAGGTTCGGTGGACAAGTGGAAACATCTTGGAGCTATAAAAGAAGGAAGAAAGAGAAGCTTGTAGTAGTAGTTAGTGTAGTTTTGTTTTTCCTTATGTCGTTTAATAATCTTATGTTTCTGAGTTTATGTTTAAGTTTTCAAACGCTTTGTAATCTCATGTTAGTGTAATAAAAACATATTGCCGACTTCAATTTCAAGTTTTGTTTACATATCAAGTTTATGCAAATTTTGAGCCAAAATATCAAAATTGGCTTTTGTTGTTTATGGTTGTTGTTTTGAGCTCAATAAGCTCATATAAGCTCTTAGTTGCTGTTTAAGCCAATGAAATCATTTACAACTCGGTTTAAAGTTTTAACTCAAAATCCTCAAAATACCAAAAAATTAGTGTAAATTCAAAAATCATGGAATGATGATCAAGAGTGAAGAGTGGAATTGAACTGCTATTGGGTTTAGAGCTTCTTGGGAAGCAATAGGTATGATCTCGTTCTCGGTTCTTGCTTTGAGCTTTAACTCATTTTGTAAGGCATTTCTTTAAATTTGGCGATTCTTAGTTTAAGTGCTTGAATAGTATTAACTTCAGTTCAATCATTTTATTATAGCTAATGTAAGTTACTTCATAGATTTCTTAGCATAAATACTTATTTTAGTAACAAAAGCTTCAAAAATGTCTTTATAAAGGGTGTTTGGTTTAAGCTCGTATTTGGGTCAAAACCAAATTTTACCCACTTTGACTTTATAAGTCAAAGTGGTTTCAAGGTTTTAAAGTAGTTTTGTGTTAAGTAAAACTGAGTTAACCATTTTTGATAAGTTTTGAGAAGAAAAAAGTCATTTCGTTTACATACCTTGCACGTAAAACAACATGTTGTGTCTTTGTTTGACGGCTTTTTCACAAGCTTATTGATCATCAAAAACTTTTCTAAATTGCTTTTCTCACATCCCAACATACCCATCTTTATATTTCAGTAGCTTGTTTGCACTTAGGATAATTTTATCTAGCTCAATTTGCACTTAAAGTCTGTCAAACCCACACCTGTCATATGCACTTGTCCTTTTGGCCCTTTTGTTTGATCTATAGCTTATTCATATCTAGTCCTAATAAGTGAAATTTGGTACAAGCAATCTCTGGTTGGTGGTCTTGATAACCATACTTTTGTTTTCCCTGTAGCTTATTAAATAAGCGGTTGCATAAGCCAAAGTAGGGGCCGATTCACTTATTTGCTTAAGGGTCGGTTAAGCTTAATCTTAGGTAGCATCTTTGTTTAGGTGTTAGATTTAGCTTACATAAGTTGCTTTAGAGTAGTTATAGGATATCCTATCTTATATAATCGGTTGGTTCATTATTTTGCTTGTTAGCTTATTTAAAAGTGCTTATTCAATCTTCATTTATCTGACCCTCAATTCTCCCACATAAGCCCATGCTTTCTTATTTTCATAGATCCGAATAAGATTTTAGTATTTTCTGAAGTTTTCATAATTTTTAGTTCTTGTTCACTATTTTTCTTTATTAAAAATAGTTTTTAATCATTTTAATTACCTTTAATTGCAATTAATTGAGAAAAGTTCCAAAAATAATTTTCATTTTCTTAAGTTTAGATAAATTTAAAAAGCTTAAAAGTATTTTCCATAATTTTCTTAGTTTAAAAAGTATTTTCTAGCATTTTAGTTAGTTTTAAATAGTATTAAATTAATAATAAATATATAAAAGTATAAAAATATATTTTTAGTTTTAAAATAAGTTTTAACATATTTTAGACTTTTCTAAGTTATAATTTCATTTTCTAGGTTAATTTTGTATTTTCTTGTATTTTAGTGCACTTTAAATACTTAATAAATAGTTTTTAATTAATAATAATTAAATAAATAGTTGTAAAAATAATTTTATTTTTCTAAATATTTTCTAATATAATTAGGATTGTAAAAATGTATTTTTCATATC
This sequence comes from Chrysanthemum lavandulifolium, assembly GCA_022545495.1. NCBI lineage: Eukaryota > Viridiplantae > Streptophyta > Magnoliopsida > Asterales > Asteraceae > Chrysanthemum > Chrysanthemum lavandulifolium. The sequence goes on from CM040243.1 coordinate 129,962,666, forward strand.
CGTAGGTATTTTCCTTCTTTATTCTCACGTTTTATTTTGTACGTAGACGTAATTTTATTTTAAACGTAAGTTTTAGGTTTTAAACGTTCATCACTTTAAAAATAGTGATAGCGTTTATTTAATATCTTTTATCTTTTTAATTTTCTTAATTTGTATTTAAGTCGCTTTATTTTATAACTTTTTCTTTAGTGTAATTATCCTATCCAAATCCTTTCTGATCACTATCATTAGTGATCATTCTATCGTCTGAATCAGTGTTTGCACACCATTGAGTCTCTTTGGGACATAACGACCCGGGAATTCACTATATTCTCTGATCTTCATTGTATTTGTGTCTGAACTGTTTTAAGTCTGTTAGACTTGACGGTTTAGCACAGATCAGTTACCATATCACGTCGTTAAGTATATATATTAAAAGTTTATCCATCGACATATATTATTTACCATTTCCTTATTAGTAACCGTTTACGTCTCACATATAATTTCAATAGTCAATTATAATTATCACGTTATCACTTTGTTTGTTTTGACATTCTATGTTAACAACAATTTACGACTTATAAATATTTATCAAGTCTTACTTGGATTGAACCCTTAACCCATTTTACTCATACCATATATCCGATTTATAAACCAAGACAAAACAATCACCAAATGACCATTCGGGTCAAACCCGACTTGACTATAATTTACCACATCACACGCACCTTAAAGTGACCAACACCGAAATATTAAACACAACCCAACTTGGTTTTGTACCCTATCTGATCCATCCAATACCAACATGGGTCATTAGACCCGACCCGACTCATAACTGATCTGACCCACTAGGTTAACCCAAGAACCAAAAATAACAAACAACCCACTGAGTTGACCCGACTCACTGAGTCAACCCGACTCACTGAGTCAACCCGACTCAGTGAGTCAACTAGTACAACACATCAACCACGAACAAACATCACTAGAATCTTGTTCTTACCACACGAATCTGTCACCACTTGTTTTTATCAAATTTATTAACCCATTACATCACGTTTGTAATTTCAGTTTAGTCAATTTTTATCCACGAAATAATACGCAAAACAACATATCAATCAACCAAAATAGTAAGTAAATATATACAAGAAACGGTTGTGTTACCGTGAGAGAAAGAGAGGAGGATGGGGTTCGTGTGTTACTAACACACGTTTCCCATGTTGGTGGTGTCTCGTACGAGTGGACTCGTAACCCACCAAGCTTGGACTCCTTTGAAATTCGTTAATATTCAACAAACTCTAATATACGAAACTAAAATTGTAGATCTAGAACGCATGAGTGCGTTTTGTGGCACGTAAGATATGAAACTGTGACCACAAGGACTAGATCTACCTTTTGGGGCGGTGTAAGTGGTGGAGGTGGTCGTAAAGTTGGTCGGACAGCGCCGGAACCCTAAAAGGTGGTGGCCGAAATATTAGAGAGAGGTGGGAGGGATTTTGTGTGTGTATTTTATAAAGAGATAAAGTAGGTGTAGAAAATGAAAGGGTGAGAGAGGGTAGGAGTATATATACTCCAAGGAGAGACCATTTTTGCACATGTGAAACTACAAGGGGCGGTTGGGTAAATATCAAAGGGACCCAACATGAAACTTTCTAAAACTTTTGATAATATTCGATTCGGGATTTGTTTGGACTAGCAAACGAAAGATTCACGACTCAGGAATTACGCCAACGTTCTCAGAATATTATTTCTGATAAAAACGACTATAAATACGTATCGTATCTCAACTTAGATGGAACGATTGCTCTAATTGTTGTTTCTCCATTTATGACGCGTCGAAGCAATTACGAGTTGTCACAGCATCACCTCCTTAAAAGGAATCGCGTCTTCGCGATTCTATTCGAGTTACTTGTTAAGATCTAGAAGAGGTAAGTGTATGCGCACGAGGATTCATCTTCACGTTCCCTACGTGAATCTAGGATCTCACTGCGAGTTTCTACGAACTTCGACGATAGGGATGCGACTTTACTAAAGTCGTCTGACTTACTGGTCTACGATTTCGATAGGTCAACAAAGTTTAAAAGCTTAAAGGTTTGGATTTCCCAAAGCGATAACAACTACCTCAATGGCGAGTCATTTCTTCCTATTACGCACGAAATGTCGGGAACACTGACGAGTCTCAACGGTAGCTCAAGGCTTTGAGCTACTGGTCTAACTCTAGCAAGGATTTCGTAAAGATCGATGTAGTGAGGATTAAGCTTTCACGTTTACTAAACGCTTCACACATCCTTATGGTGAATCTTTAATCTTAATCTAGACTACATCTGGGGATTAAAGAGATCTAGGTCATCTGTGTCTCCTAACGATTCGCGAGTAGCTTGCATATCCATCTCAGCTTAGGACGGTCTCCTCAACAGCTTCTCAAATAGGTTCGGGGTCGGTAAGTTGGGCATTTCCATTTCTACCCAACAATCGAGATCGGTACTTACGACCATAGAGGGCCTCTTATGGTGCCCTTGGGGTACTAAAGCGATAGGTATGGTTATAGGAGAAGTTGGCCAATGGAAGATATCTATCCTAACTATTGCCAAACTCGATAGGCAGCGATGTGTTCTACTAACGCTCGGATAGTTTCTTCACTTCAGCCATCAGCCTGGAGATGATACACTTGTAAGCATATCCAGATCTGTTCTCTCAGCTCTAGGAAGTGATAGACTAAACGTGGGTGTGTGGCGATTGCCACGATCCGAAAAGGGTAGAAATCAGCATTTCCTAATGCACACGGTTTTCTCTATGCATGAAGGATTCTATTTTTTAACCCAGGCTTCCAGATCGCACTTCCTCCTTAAAGAGGATCGGAAGAAGTCGAAGGTGGATCAGATGTGTACAAACAGATAAATCTCAAACAAAGAAAGCGGACCAAGGGGAGCTTCCCCTTCCGATTGGAGTTCTACTATGGAAAGAAAGTAAGGAGTTAGAGCTCAGAAGTGAGGACCAACTCATAGGAACAAAGCCACTCTACCAGAGGGAGAGGAATGAGTACTCTCTCACCTCTTTAAAACAAGATAGAGGGATTCTCTAGTACTACTATAACTATATGAGGAGGGACGAGCAAGGTCGTCCATACTTTCCATTTTGCTAAATAGCGAGAGGTGAATAGGTTGGGTAGGACTACCAACAACCACTCAAGTAAAGGCACGAGATCTACTTCCAAGGTTTCGTCTACGGCGTAAGTTATCATTCGATGAGAGGACCGAAAGGATAGCAGGTGTTTCTCGAAGGATGAGAGAACGATTAGATGGTTGTCCCAAGGAACGCGATTCAGGTTACTCCTTAGGATTTCAAGGTTTCCGTTGAGCATGGAATCTCTACTGGATGGAAGGTCTAGGAAGTTCAGAGTATGACTCTGTTAGAAAGTGTTGATTACTACTGGCAATCAGTTGGTTGACTCAACACGGTATTTAGGTTAGAGGCGGAAAGTACTACTCCTAAAGAGAGTATTGATTACTAACATCAATCAGTCGATTGACTCATTAGTGCACTTAAAACTTAACGTAGAAAGGTACTATATTTGAATCCAAAATCATAATTTCCAAAAGAGGTTCGACTATCGATCGATATCTAATCAAATCCTAAATACGAGTGAACGTCAACGGATCTAAGTAGCTCTACTAAAGAATTTCGTATTGATATAGTGTAAGATACAACACCGATAGGACAGCGTAGGTAGTACAACAATCGGTGGTATGACATAGCAGACCATTGTTGATAAAACAATGCCGAGAGTTCAACGTTGTTAGAGCAACATCGACAGAACAATATCTACAGGATAACCTCGGTGAACAACTTCACTATAACATGTCGTTAGAACGTTATCGATAGGATTTCCTCAATAGAGGATAAGGTACAACACCAACATCATGTAAGGTACTACCTTAATTGAAAGTTGTTGACAAATCAAAGTCTACAAGACATTATTGGTTTAGGAAATGAACAACGCCGACTAGATGACGTCGTTGGAATCAATATCGAGCGAATGGTAACGTTTCAGAAGTTTGAACAACAATCGATTCAAGACTAGGCTTGAGGTAGAAGTGTCAGTAACAGGATTACCAACGAAGCGAGGCTAAATGACATATCCAACAAGATCACTAATGAAACGAGGCGGAATGATAATTCCAACAAGATTACTAACGAAACGAGACGGAATAATTCCCCAAGATTACTAACGAAACGAGGCGGAATGATAATTCTAACAAGATTACTAACGAAATGTTGCGGAATGATAATTCCAACAAGATTACTAACGAAACGCTGCGGAATGATAATTCCAACAAGATTACTAACGAAACGCTGCGGAATGATAATTCCAACAAGATTACTAATGAAACGCGGCCGAATGACTATTCGAAGTCGAATATCGATTCGAGGTCGAATGATGATTTTAACAAGGTTATCAATGAAATGGGGCCGAATAATAATTCGAGGTCAAATGATGATTCGAAGTCAAATGATGAGTTAACAACTCGAAACAAGGTCTAAAATCAGAAAATCAAACCATCCCAAAAACAGAATCAAAACCAAATCCAAAATAGCCAAGTCCCAATCCAAAAATAGCCCAAAACAATTCCAAACGCTCTAGTGAGATCGACGAGGCTTATGTCGATAAGCAACTCGGATGTAAATGGTGCCAGTCGGGTCTAACCCGACTTACGGCGAACTACGCTCGACAGCGACAAACAGGAATTCCATATAAATGGAGACGCATAGCGGTGTCAGAAACACTATGGTGCGAGAGGTGTTGCGATGCCAGTGTGTCGTGTGTGAGTGCTGGCTTTCGTGATATTCGGTGAGTGTGTGTGTTAACCAAAAGCTCATCATTATTAAAACCAAACTCTATTCCGGACATAATTCTGTTATAACTACTCCAAGTATCGCAAAATTCGCCTATGAGTCGGACATAGGTGATCAGTCCATGCCTCACTGTCCCTGGCTGAATATAGGTGATCAGTCTATATTCACTCGAGGTTCAATGAATCTTGATCAAAGAAGGAAAGCACAAACAATCACTAGCAACGCATATAATAGCTAACTCGGCTCAGCAACTATCGACTCGGCACAACCTATTACTATAAACCAATTCTTAATATATACTCCCAACTTCAATATTATCTACCCCAAATGTATTCCTTTTCTTATATCAAAAATATCTCGTTTCACCATTTAGTTACTAGCGTTTGGTATCATCGTGTGTGTGGTATCGACTCGACAAGACACCATGAATGCACTCAAATGACCATAATGCGACTCATAACGACAGAATGAGACGTCTAAGCGATAAGCTTTATAGTTTAATAAGTTTCGGAATAAGTAGTTAGATCTTATCGAATTCGTCAACTCGATAAAATCAACCATTTATTCATGTCGCTTATTGTCCCAAAAACCAGTCACATCCTAACGAGTCATAAAGATAATTCACCCATTAATAACGTTATCCTACGTACATAACGGGCACTTATTAGATTCGTCAACCTAATAAGTCCTCTATCCACGTGGATCGACGCTATTAAAGTTAGGTCATCCGTAACCCACGCACAACACATAAATGGTATTAAATACTCATAAATGGCACATTTCGATAAGCGTGCCCTCGAAACATTTAATAACTCATTAATTACAAATCATTATTATTTTTAGACGTTAGTTCCCTTTTAAAATGTCGAATAACAAGGCGAGTCTTGTTATCGAATGTTTAGTACAAAAACCATTTATTATCTATATTTTCTAGTTTTATTTACTTGTTTATACATATATTACGTCAAGTTTCAATATAAGTTTCGATTCATTATCCGTTTCGAGTTCTCAAATCCAAGTCATGACTCTCGGCTTTTACACGTCATATTGTCCAATAAATAGTAAAGTCAATGTTACGGCGTTGTGATAACGCTTACGCAACGCGTTCGGGGTCAAAGGAACTTCCTTTTCGTCGAGCAAGTTTTTCAACACCCTAGGCAGTGAACCTAATCGTTGTAGTGTAGTATTAGAGTAAGCCACGGGAATTGATATCGTTCTCTAGGGGAATAGGAATGCTAGTGAGAGGTTACTACGCTAAGGTTGGGGTTGAGGAAGATTATTTTTTTATCTTTTTATATTTTTTAGGAAATGGAAAGGTACGAATCTCGGGGTTTGGATTTGGGGGGGGGGTTGGTATTTCTACCGATTACTTCTATTATCTAATTATCTAATTATCTAATTAACTAAGGTGAGGATAGTCTATGTCTATTGTTGTGTGCTCGTATGATAGTTAAAGATGTGTTTACCTAGATGCTACTACTCCCTAGTTATCTCCTATTGATGGTTGAATTGTCACGTCCTTATTCTTAACACGTTGTGTTTTCTAAGGTCGTAAGGTGTGCATTCCCTAACTCTTTGAAGTCACCTTTAAGTGTAGTAAACGAAATCCACTAAGTCATTCATAAACTAACTTTGAGGTTATCTTTGGGTTTAGTAAACGAAATCCACTAAGTCATTCATAAACTATCAAATATTTATCAAGTATTAAACACAACGATAGCCTAGTCGCACTCCTAATCCAATTACCATTAAGATAAGAGACAACCTAACAATAATTAACAACTAGGTTTCATATATCTAAGCAAACACACAAGTAAATTAGCCGGACATGGGGAACATGCAAGCATACACACAATCAATCAAACATAGGATAGACATAATGATAAATTGAATATATGGATTAAGATATAATCAACAAACCATTACAAGATGTTTTTAGAGTGATTGAAACCTTCAAAGTTGCTGGAAAAACACCTATATAAGCCCTGGAATCGGAGTTAGGGTTTAGAGCCTACAAAAAGTAAAGTTATAATGTTCTATTTATAGGCAGATTTTCTGTCGGCAAAGAGTGACGGCGTCACACCTAAAGGTTGACGGCATCACAACCAATTTTTCACCAAACTGTAGATATTCTCGTTCCGGTCGCGTGGGCTTTTGAATCACCTAAATCCGAGTTCGTATGCAAAAGTTATGGCCAAACAAGACGACTACTTTGCGCAAGATGTTGCGACTTGTGGCGTCACCTTATGCCTATGACGTCGCCTTGATCTCGACGCCGTCTGGATCAAATCTAGGCCGTATGAGTGCGACACCCTACTCTTTTAAAACCCGATGCCATCACTTGTAAATAAGCAATTTGGCTCGAGTCGTCATAAAACATGTTGCGCGGCCACAATTAGAACGACACCGTCCCTTTGGTTCAAATGACTGAGTGTCTCGATTCTTGACTTTGGCCATTTTCTTCATATATTCGTGCCTTTTCTTCCAAATAAGTGTCATTCCAGCATTTTGCCTTCAAGATACCTAAAAAGTGAAAAGGAACGATATTAAGTAATAACGGATACAAAAGTGATCAAATAAGGGCTTAAACGACCCCTCAAAAAGGTACATTTTAAAACCTTATTAAATATCCCTACACTTGGTATTTGCTTGTCCTCAAGCAAATGTGCTTTTAGCCAATTAATTTATAAGTTAGGGGTAATGAAGCATTGGTTTAAAACAATCCACAACACATATAAGCCCTGCAAAAGTCATAACAAGCACGGAAATTACATACTAGCACATCACATGGGGTGTTTGGATACTCACATCTCTCGGGTGTATATGAAATATAACAAGTTGGAAATGGAAGATAAACACTCATTAACCGGTCCTAGTACATAGATTACCATAGGCTTGAGACTAGATCAAACCTCCATCGCTTTGGCGTAAGCACCTAGGAAAGACTATCAAAGAGGTCTTTTAAAAGGTTGTAATGTTAGGCTTACGGTAGGGAAACAAAGGGTTTGGTTGGATAGGCTATTTAGTGGTGGCAAGTCAAAAATCTTTTTTTACAAGCATGCGAAGAATGGCGTTGCTAAGCTAAGACTCGACACTCTAGACTCTAAATAACTGAAACAAACAAACATAAATTAAAGATAGATGCAGGATGGTAGCCTGTATTTTTTTTGAACACTCTATTTTCTTTTTCTTTTTCTCTTTTTCTATTTTTTTCGATTTTTTTTTCATACACTTTTACTCTACCATCCTTTACGGTAACATCAAAATGATAAGAATTTATAGGCACATCCCTACACTTGAGTTTTTATTACTCTAACACTAATTTGACCCGAATTGAAAAGATCAAAACACTTGGAGTACATTATTACGCAAATAAAGGGAATTTGAATTTAACGTTCCCTTCCCGTCATATTTATAAACTTTAACTTTTCCCATGAGTCCCAATCGTCCCAAAACTGTGTACAAAGGATATGAATCGACTTAGCAACTTATGCAAGCAACTAGATAATTGAACTAAGGGTTTTTAGGGTGATAACAATAATGCACTAAAAGTGAGTGCATACGAGGTAGGCTAAGGCGATTTGGGTGTACATTTGGGAGTGGGGTGTAAACAATGCTCTTCATTGATATTCCGGAAAACCGAAACATCACGAGAACCGCGAAAAGGATAGGCTCTGAGGGGTTAACTAGGGGTATCGTGTACTAAAGATGAGTACAACGCAAAGGTGTGGGGGAATTACTCAACCGATGTGGAAGAAGTAATTATATTACGGGTATCAAACAAGGGTTATCCTAATGCCTCTTATCATTTAGTTATTCCTAACTACACAAGTGTAGTCTTACTAGCAATCTCGGGATGCATCACAAAACAAGTTCTAGAATCTAATATACTACCGGTTCACACACTAAGCATTAAAGATGAATGCTTTAATTCCTACTAATCTAAGAGCGATCCTCACATTTTGGGTGGAATTTAAGTGGTAAAGGGTTTTTGTGCTAGTCATATAACTTCCTATCCGTGAGACGCTTTTGTTAAGACTAATGGCCCACTCCTATATGTCATGAAAAATTTTAAATTTGGTGCCAAATATACCCTAACCGACATTTTCTCATGGTTTATTACACAAATGCAATTGGACAAAGCAAATAATCAAGGATAAGCATAGTTTCAAAGTTCCCGTTTTATTTTCCCTCCCTACACTTAAACCGAACATTGTCCTCAATGTTTCCGAAAGTATCAAAGTTATGATAATGGAAGGTAATAAAGATGAAAGAAACTAGTACTCCCGATTAGCTCGGTAGGATCCGTGTAAAGTGGTGGTTATATTTTCTTCAAGAAGAACATTTGCGTGAAAAGCTCCTTCTCATTTTATGTATCTCCTTCTTGATAAATTAAACCCGCACATTTGAAGAAAACAAACGAAACCTTCACGTAAAATCGCGGTAATAATATATATAAGACTCTACTAAACTAGGATATAATGCTTGTGGAATGGATGTTTACAAAATTTACGGAAAATTAAGACACGGAAAATTTCAAAAATTATAAGTAGCTCGAAACGAGAAAAAGTAATCGATTATTTTGCTCCTTCTGGCCGTCAGTTGCGATCTGACGCCGTCAGTTATCCCGACAAAAATTGGTCTGCGATTTTTGGAAAATTTACATCTTTAGAATCTGGAAAAATTTTCTGCAAAACATCCATTATGACTCGATACAAGCATTTGACTCAAACAAACACACATGTATATCTTTTAATTAATTGAAATTCTCATGTTTACGTTTCTTTTGAAAACGTGTGTAATCCTCCCTACACTTATCCTTTATGTAAAATACCTTTATATGTAATTAAGACGAGGTTAAAAACAAAATAAAGCATTTTGACAAATTTAAACATGAGAATAAGCAATCAATAAAAGATATATGACACAAACAAGCAAACAATTAAGAATGGGTTGCCTCCCACGAAGCGTTTTTCTTTATTTATTAGTCTTGTAGCTAGACTCGTAGTCGTGCCCCTACGTGATTTCATTGCCGTCCTTCTTTTCTTCCACTAAGCCTTCATCATAAGGTTGTAGACGTTGTATGCTCACCGTGAATTCTCTTCCAACATCGTCTATTATGATAACGGTTTTATTTTTTAGATTAGTTTCTTTCACCGTATAAGGTCCAAACCATCTTGGCTTATTCCTTCCCCATAATGCTTTTATTCTTGATTTATACAAAAGCACCTTTTCTCCATTCAAAAATTCTTTAGGGTTCTTTTGAGTTTGTGGTATTGTGGTATAGTTATTTCCTAACTTTTTATCACGTTTCCACAATGTTGCATTTAACCCTTGAACCATAAATTCTCTAAGCCCTTTTTCCCATTCAGCCATTTTCTTCTTAACGGCATTATTGGAGACTTGCGAATTCTTATCTTTTACCTTCTCTATAATCTTCAAAGGATATCTCGGAACAATAGGTATCCTAACTTGTCCTTTTCCACTTTTGAGTATCATAATCCCTTCACCGCATTTGATGGTTGCCTTGGCGGTGGTCAGGAAAGGTGTTCCCAGGATTAATGGCATGTTTTTATCTTCCTCTATGTCTACAATGGCGAAGTCCACCGGATAGACAATATTGGAAACCTCAATTAAGACATCATCCGCTATTCCTATGGGATAAACATATGAATGATTTGCTAAGGAAATTATAAGATTGGTCTTGGTGGGTTCCTCCTTAGTCAACTTATTATAGACTGACAGCGGCATTATGTTTACATCGGATCCTTGGTCGGCCAAGGCATTTAGGTTCTCTAAGTCACCTATGCTACATGGAATTACAAAGTTCCCGAGATCCGTTGCTTTTAGTTCTTGGCTTTCTCGTAATCGACTCGTACATAGGTCCAATAGGCATGGTGTCATACTCTTCCTCTCCTATTTCACCTAAGAGGGCTTTCCTAAGAACATCATTGCATCTAAAGTTTTTCACTTGGTTAACGATTGTTTTCTTATTGATCTCATGCTTAAGGTAATGCTTGATGAATTTGGGTTCATCATCAGTCCGAGCCTCATTCTTATCCTTACTATCCTTGCTGCTCTCAGGCTCCTTCTTCTCAACTGCTCCATCCTCATCGGAAGCAATGGAAATGGCATTAACAGACAAAGTGGGGGTGGCGTGCTCATCTTTCCTCACTAGCACCTTCTCGGGAGTCTTCGTCTTAGTGTACTCTTTCACTAAGTCCATCATCTCCGCCATTTTTTCCTGTATTTCATCCTTTTGTCCATTGAAGGCTTTTAAGAGGGTGTCGAGCTTGGTTGTCATCTCGCTTTGTCGTTGCTTGAAATCGGCTTCAAGTTGCGCCAATCGAGCTTCTTGAGATGACATGAATTTGGACACCATTCCTCAAGACTAGTGGAAGTTCGGTGTTTGGAGGGTTGTTGTAGGATTTTCCTAAGTTATTTGGCTCGAGCTTAGGAGTCTCGTAGGAGCTCATTAGAATTTGACTTGATATTTAAGTTCGAGCATCCTACGATTGGAAGGTTGTGAGTCAATGAGAGGCAAAGAGCGCTTTATCGTTTTGGACAACTCACGGGGTCATTCCAACATTCATTTTCATAGAGGAAAGGTCCCTATTGTACCCCATGATTCTTCCACGGTGAGTTTACTAATTTTACCACCGGCCGCTTGGTCGATGGATTTCTTAGTTGAGAAGTTGACACGATCGTAAAAGATTTGTACTTGAAGCCAAAGATCGATGCCGTGATGAGGGACTTTGTGGAGAAATTCCTTAAATCGAGTCCACGCCTCGTACAGAGTTTCGCCTTGCCTTTGTTGGAACATCAAGATGTCATTCCTAAGTTTGGTAGTTCTCTCCGGTAGGAAAAATTGGGCGAGGAAACGAGTGGTGAGATCATCACAGCTTGAGATGGATCCGGCGGGAAGTCGGTCAAGCCAATTACTAGCTTGGTCCCGTAGAGAAAATTGGAAGAGACACAGACGTGTGGCCTCCCGAGTAGTAGCATCGAGGTCGATGGAATCGACAATTTTAATGAAATCCTTAAGATGCTGATTAGGATCTTCGGAACGAAGTCCATGGAATGCACCAACCGGATGGTGTTGGATCGCAGGGCCATAGTTTGGGCTTGGTCGGGAAGCTCAATGATGTTCCTATAGCCTAGGTGGCTTGGTCTTGAGTATTCACCAAGAGTACGGCCTCTTGGCGAGTCATTTGGTGGTAGGTTGATGAATGGTGGTTGGTTATCACCTTCCATGATGAAAAGTGATGAGGTTACTAACAAAGATCACGAAGAAGGGGGATAGACTACGAGGAAGCTAAAAAATGAGAAAAAATTTTCTTGATAGGAATCAAGCAAAGAAACCTAAACGAGGTGGACTCTAACTAGCTATTCTATTCCCGACGCCAGCGTAAAACTTGATAACGCTTACGTAGCGCTCGGGGTCAAAGGAACTTCCTTTCGTCGAGCAAGTTTTTCAACACCCAAGGCAAGTGAACCTAATCGTTGTAGTGTAGTATTAGGGTAAGCCACGGAATTGATATCGTTCTCTAGGGGAATAGGAATGCTAGTGAGAGGTTACTACGCTAAGGTTGGGGTTGAGAAAGATTATTTTTTTATCTTTTTATATTTTTTAGGAAATGGAAAGGTACGAATCTCGGGGTTTGGATTTGGGGGGGGGTTGGTATTTCTACCGATTACTTCTATTATCTAATTATCTAATTAACTAAGGTGAGGATATTCTATGTCTATTGTTGTGTGCTCGTATGATAGTTAAAGATGTGTTTACCTAGATGCTACTACTCCCTAGTTATTTCCTATTGATGGTTGAATTGTCACGTCCTTATTCTTAACGCGTTGTGTTTTTTAAGGTCGTAAGGTGTGCATTCCTGATAAGGTTTTAAAAGGTACCTTTTTGAGGGGTCGTTTAAGCCCTTATTTGATCACTTTTGTATCCGTTATTGCTTAATATCGTTCCTTTTCACTTTTTAGGTCTCTTGAAGGCAAAATACTGGAATGCACTTATTTGGACAAAAAGGCGCAAATATACAAAGAAAATGGCCAAAGTCAGAATCGAGACACTCAAAGTCATTGAAAACATAAGGTGACGGCGTCCATCGCTAGCTATGACGCCGCCGGAGGATTTTGTGACGGACGAAGCCAAAAATCCTATTTTCAAGTGACGACGCAAGTTGTAAAAGAGTAGTCGTCGCAACTCGCACGGTCTAGATGCAATCCAGACGGCGCCGAAGTCAAGAGGATGGCGTCTCAAGCATAAGGTGACGCCCGCAAGTCTAACGTAGCCAAGACGAAACCCTAATGATAGCGGCGACACGACGCCACAAAACATAAGGTGACGCCGTCGCATGAGTAATCTTATATATAGAATCCGAATTTTTCGCTTTTAGGGTGTAGTCTTTTAGAGTAAAACCTAAACCGAACCAAGGTCGTCTTGTACAAGATTTTAGGGTTCCAAACCCTATCTTACACCAAGATAAGTGTTTTACTTCATTAATACAATTATGTCTTTGATTATTTGTGTGTATGCTTGCATGTTCTCCATGTCCGGCTAATTTACTTGTGTGTTTGCTTAGGGAGTATGAAACTTAATTATTGAATATTGATTGGTTGTTTCTTATCTTATTTGATTAATGATCTAGTAATGCGATAGGTCATTCGTTGTGTACTTAATGCTTGATTAAATCTTTGTGAACCTTAGAATATAACTCCTTGAGTAGTTGTAAGCTAAACCATCCAAAGAGTGCCTTAGAGTAAGAGTTTATTATCCTTAGTGGGTTTTGTAGACTAGACCCTTTGGTAAGTTCAAAGAGTTAGGGAGAAACGCATACCCTACAACCTTAGACACACAACGCAACTAAGAATAAGGACGTGACAATTCAACCACCAATAGGAGATAATTAAGGAGTAGTAAAACCTAAGTAAACACATCTTTAAACTATCATACGAGCACACAATAATTAGACATAGACTACATACACCTTAGATTAGATAATTAGATAAGTAGAGTAATCGGTAGCAATACCAACCCCCAAATCCAAACCCCGAGATTCGTACCTTTCCTTTTCTAAAAATATAAAAGATAAAAATAATCTTCCTCAACCCCAACCTTAGCGTAGTAACTTCTCACTAGCATTCCTATTCCCCAGAGAACGATATCAATACCCGTGGCTTACCCAAATACTACACTACAACGATTAGGTTCATCGCCTAAGGTGTTGAAAACTTGCTCGACAAAAGGAAGTTCCTTTGACCCCGAACGACGTGTAGAGTTATCAAGTTTTTGGCGCCACGGGAATAGAATAGCTAGTTAGTAGTCCACCTCGTTTAGGTTTCTTTACTTGATTCCTATCAAGTAAATTTTTCTCATTTTTAGCTTTCTCATAGTCTATCCCCCTTCTTCGTGACCTTTGTTCGTAATCCCATCACTTTTCATCATGGAAGGTGATAACCACCCACCATTCATCAACCCACCACCAATTGACCCGCCAAGAGCCCGTACTCTTGGTGAATACTCAAGACCAAGCCACCTAGGCTATAGGAACACCATTGAGCTTCCGACCAAGCCCAAACTACGACCTGCGATCCGACACCATCCGGTTGGTGCAAAACGGATGTGCATTCCATGGACTTCGTTCAAGATCCAAATCAAGATCTTAGGGATTTCTTAAAATTGTCGATTCCATCGACCTTGATGCTACTACTCGGGAGACCACGCTGCGTCTCTTCCAATTCTCTCACGGACCAAGCTAGTAATTGGCTCGAGCGACTTCCCGCCGGTTCCATCTCAAGTTGGGATGATCTTACCTCTCGCTTCCTTGCTCAATTTTTGCCACCGGGGAGAACCACTAAACTTAGGCGAGACATCTTGACGTTTCAACAAATCCAAGGTGAGTCTCTCTACAAAGCATGGACTCGATTTAAGGACCTACTCCGTAGACTCCCTCATCACGGTATTGATCTTTGGCTCCAAGTCCAAATCTTTTATGATCATGTCAACTTCCCCACCAAGCGATCCATTGACCAAGCGGCCGGTGGAAAACTTAGTGATCTCACCGCGGAAGAATCATGGGGTATAATAGAGGACCTTGCCTCTATGACAACGAAAGTTGGATGACCCCGTGAGCTACCCAAACCGTTAAGGCAATCTCCTTGCCTCCCATTACCTCACAATCTTCCGACCAGGATGACCGAACTTGAAGATCAAGTTAAATTCCTAATGAGTTCCTACGAAAATCCTAAGTCCTCACGCCAAGTGAATAAAATCACTCTACCTTGTGAGTTATGTAGTGGTCCCCATGACACTCGTGATTGCACAAGACTCCCGAACAAGCTTTTGCGAACCACGCCCCATGCGCATCGAGCGGAGGCGGGAGAGAAGTGGTACACTTTCAAGCCCGAACAAAACAACTTAGGAAACTCTTACAACCCCTCATGGAGAAATCACCCTAACCTTAAGTGGAACCAAAACTCAAGCACACCTCAAAGCTCATCTAGTCCACCTAATAGGTTCAACTCTCTAAACACCGGGAACCCCACTAATCTTGAGGCAATTGCATCTAGATTCCTGTCATCTCAAGAGACTCTGTTGACTAAGCTTGAAGCCAATTTTAAGCAAAGACAAAGCGAGATGACAAACAAGCTTGATGCCCTCTTAAAAGCCTTCAATGAACGGGAAGTTGGAGCACTCCCAAGTGATACTATAAAGAACCCAAAAGTGAATTCGATTTAAATCGACTTCATGTTCTTGTTCACCATGGAGAATGCACATCCATGCCCCTCACACCCAACGGTTCACTCGGTAAATGCTATCAAAAGGGTTCCAAGCCATCCAAAATGAGGTACCAAGGCCTGCACCATTGGTAGAACCTACTCTTGAGAAACCCACAACCAAGAATCGAAACCTAGTTTAGAGGAGGAGTACAAGGAACTCCATCAAGAAAAACCGATTCTTGAGGTCTTAGCTCATGCACCTTATTATAATGCTTTAAAAGAAAAATATGAGTTAGAACTTAAGCTTGGAAAACATGGGTCCGCTTTTGTGTAAATAATTTACCTAAGAAGTTAGACGATCCCGGCTATTTACTCTTCCGTAGGCTTGGAACTTCCAAACCTCTCGACGCCTAGCCGACTTAGGGTCATGCATCATGTTGGGAATTATGTGAGTAGGATTTACCACATTCATCGCCGATGGTTTCTGCTGAAGGAAAAGCAGAATCATCAAGAGGCGATTCTCATCAAGAGTACAAGCGTTCTTTGTGTTTTTCACTGAAGGGTGAAAGTCGACTAGGATCAAGATGCGCCTATGAATTAAATGCTCACTCATTATTATCTTTGAACGCCCAAGGTTGCATGGGCGATTATTAGACTACTCTATATTTTGTTTAATGTTTTAGTCATTAAATGCATGCAAACATGTTTAGTCGATTGAGTAGTAGAGATTAGGGTTCCTTGTTTATAAAAGGAACCAAATAGTTTGTAATAGATAACTTATCTCGAAACATAGAGTTTCGGTTAATAAAAGATCCATAGAGGATCTAAGTGTTCTTAGTTATAACATCTTGTGTTTACTTTCCGCTATAGAATACAAGTGTTAGAGACTGTCTATTAGTTTGCTTATGATTACATAGGCAACACTAACGATCCACGAGTGCTTAAGATCTGTCAAGGTCTAAGAGATTTCAACAAGTGGTATCAGAGCCTTGGGAGAGTCTCTAAGATACTGAGAACCTTATTTACCTAACCCCCATACAACCAAAAACATTTACCATGCCTGGAACTGATGATGAATCAGAAGTCACCACCAAAGACAACATCAAAACCACAACCTCTATGCAACAACCGAGTCTCTCCAACAAAGAATGGTAAGTTTCCTTACCTAAAGAAAGAAGAGTATGATCATGGACCATGAAGATGCAGAATCGATCTCCAATATTGATTGGAATCTATGGAGATTGTGAAGAATGGTAACAGTCTAAAGAAGACCATCCTGCATCTAGATGGTAAGTTTACTATTACTCCTCCCAAAACTCGTCAAGAGATTCTAGCAAGACAAAGAGAGCATAAGGTTAGAACCATCCTCCTTCAATCTATTCCACGAAGATCACTTGGGTGTTTTCATCACATGGTTGATGCAAAGGATATCCGATGGCTCAAAGCAAGGTTTGGTGGGAATGAAGAGTCCAGAGGATGAGGAAGTCTATGCCGAGACAACACTTCCAAGAGTTCAACATCTCGAGGAAGAAGGTATCCCAAGGGATATGACAGTTTCACAAGATTCTCGAGTCGGTGAACCAAATGAATGCAAAGCCCGACAATGATGATAGCAACTCAAAGTTCCTTCGATCTTTGCCTCCATCATGGTTACATGTGAGCATAGCCCCAAAGCTAAAGGTGGAAATTTGGACATGCTCACTTTGATGAGCTATACAACAAACTCGAACTCTTGAACACGATGTCGATCTCCCTACCGTGCATCCTCTTCGGTCATTCACCTTTGTTGGGACATCCCACTCTAATATGATGATGCATGCTTCAAGTCCATCTTATTTGCCATCATCATCCTATCATCCCACTCCATCACATCCTCAAGCTAAGACCGGCAAGATTTTGGAGGATGTTCTTCATTCATTTGTTGCGATTATGATACTCAAGAGATCCGTATATGAAGACTTTGAACAGTGGACCTCTTGAGATGGAGGAGATGAAACCGAAATGGCGGTGGCCATGCTTTGATGAGACATCAAGAGGTTTGAAGAGAAGGTGGAAGGAAGTTTGGATTCAAGGAAAGGATCCACCGCTTTGATAGGAGAAAGGTCAAGTGCTTCTCCGCCATCGATGGGTCACTTCAAGGAGTGCAAAGACAGGAAGAGTGGAGAGTACGAGCTACAATTCCTATCAGAAAGGAGCTAGCACTTCAGCAGCTCTAGTCACCATGGATGCACAGTCAACTGGCCGCCATGAACCCGCGGATCGAGGAAGTCATGGCGGCAGAAGCTTGGACTATTGGCCGATGCACTTCACAGATAGGCATGATCGCTTTGCCTTGATGAGACTTTCTCGTGTACATAATCAGATATTTGGCCGTAGTGAAAGATACAATGAACTAAAAGAAGCTTATGATACTATGAAACCTAGATACAATGAATGCTATGTTGATAATGAAGCTTATAAACTTTCGCTAAAAACATTAGAAAGACAAAAGGTTTGGTTTCAGAAGAATCAGATAGCTTATGAAGAAAAGATTAAGGTGCTGCAATTTGATCTAGATATTTCTAATATTAACTTTAAACGTGACCGAAAAAGAAAAAGCCGATTCTATTTACGAGAATCTAGAGCTTAAAGAGAAACTTGCAGGAAATAGCTAGACATAAACAATGGTTGATATCTGGTGACAATCTAGCTAGAGAACTCTACAATAGTCGGCCTCGTGAACTCGTGGAATAGGTTTAGGCTTTAAGTATGTAGGATTGGAAGCTAGGCAAGATGGGCGTAAATCTACACCGCAGCTTAGAACACTTTAGAAAGGAAGGTGATTTACATGTCCCCGGACCTATTAGAGGTGAATTCATGCCCACCGACCGTCCATTAAAGTTGACTTTGATGGATCACACCATCTATATGGCGAAAGTCAAAATACTTGCGGACAATGATGCTTCATCTTATGATTTTGTCTCTTCTCCACGGCGGTGACAATTCATCGGATCAAGGATCTACTTACACTGTGATTCAAGTGATAAGTCGACCTTGTCAAGCCCTCACCGAGCCTACACCCAAGCTCGCACTCCAAGACTGTTTACAAGCCTTCTAGGATAGATCGAGGAATCCACCCCAAGCCTGCTTTCCTCAAGACTTGTCTTTCAATTCTTTGCATAATTTGTCACATAAAAACAATTCCTTTAATGCTCTGTTTTAAGTACTTCTACATGCAATCGAACATTTTCTTTGTTGAATACTTCTTCCAAAAGGAAGACTTGTTATGTTTGTGGAAGTAAATTTCATCTTATTAAGGATTGTGGTTTCTATGAACAAAGATTCAGCGGTTGTGCTAATCACAGCGAAACCAAGACCGGTCTGAGAAAGAAAGACCGATGTGGACCAATGTTAACAATATTCCACCTTATGTCCCATTAAGCTAGAACCGACTCTCCTTGGAGGAGATCAATAGATAGAACTGATGTGCAACCTACTAGCCCATATTTTAAACATGGTTATTGGCTGCATATATTGATTCTATGAATAAAGGGAAAGGATATTGGGGCACTAAAGAAGGTTGAGCACCACTTGTCAAAACTTCAAGAGTTGTTCTTGGAAGGATAAAAGACCAAAATTTTCTTTGAAACCCAAGAACAATGGTGGATCTTTCTCTTCCCTTAACAAAAAAGTTTAAGGGAGGCATATGCCTCTGGGGAGGCATATGCCTCGGGAGGATTTATAGTAAACTTTGTGTATATGTTGTTTGCTAACACCTGTTTGTTCATTGTTTTAGTCTGTTTTGTCTCGCTTTTGTCCTTGTGTTTCTCTCGAGTTTGTTTTGCAGAATGCCCTGTTCGCTTAAAATTCATCAAGTATGGTCATTTGGTATATGGTCTAGTTCGCTCAAAGCTTGTTTCTCCGAAAGCTAAGTAATGGAGTGGAAATTGGTTTCTTTGAAGATAAAATAATGGAGACAAGTACTGAAGTTAAAATTGTTCTTTCATTCATTCAAAGTACAGCTTACAGCTCACAGCTTACAATCAACTTCAAAGCAACTACAAGAAAAGAGCTATTCTACTTATCCTAATCTAGTACATATCATCTATTCCAACATCTAACATAATGTTGGATATGCATGATCGCTCACATCTTTCACACTAGATGCTGGATATGCGTTTGTGAAATCTTGCATAACCACCCATTCCTTCTATATTAATGGATGGATATGCATGACCAGTACGACGAAGGTGCTAAGGATCAAAATGGAGAGGATGGATTGATGCAAACGTTGATGATGACGATGACCACACATGATGATGGAGAAAAATAATATGTCCTTTGTGCTTCATCTATTTATTTCAACCAAAATGCAATCCATCCACCCTCCATAAGCCCTTCCCTTATACGATGTGTGTTGATGCACCAAAACACAGGTGCAGAAGACCAAGAACCACCTCTATCCTTAGAGAGTGGCGGATTTCGCCTCGTGGCCTTCGTGGAGGATGAGGTCTTTGGCGGTTGGGAGTAATTGTTCTCTCATACAGGAGTTATCGTAATCTTCAGCGGAAGGAAGGCTCATTCACAACATCAAGGGGAGGCTCTTTCACTCTCTTTGAAGTTGCTTCCTCATCTGAGTCTTCATAAGGCGATACATAAGAACTTAAGGATGAGCCCCTTGCACAACTTGCCAAATAAATCTTCTTCCACCTCTCAAGACTGCTTATGGAGGTTTCGTTGTCATCTGAAGAGAGTGTGATTGGGTTGGATCTACTCATGGTTGTTTGTGATTAATTTTTGAGCATTGAAGAAACTAGGGTTTGTTATGGTATTTGGGGATCTTTGATGAAGAGTTATGTGTGCATTGGGATCATTTATAGACGGATTCGAGGTTCAATGGAAATTAATGCGAGTGGTTGGCACAATAACTCTCTAGAATATTACCGAAGATATTTTTATCTTTGATGATTCTTCGCTAAAGTGTATAACTTGATTGACCATCCGTGTTGGGTCTATTATAGATTTAATGATACAAAACAAGAAGAATGAAACATGAAGGACTAAAAGTGACAAGAAGGAAACTACAAAAGATGGAGGTTTGGAAGATTCTAGAAGATATGCTTAAAAGAATATTTAGTTTCCTAATTATATTATGATTCTCTTGTAAACCCTAGATGTCTCTAGTATATAAAGAGACATAGGGTCATTAGTTTTAACGTACGTACAAGATGTAGGCGTCTAAAGGTGTGTGTGTGTGGGAACCTAGGCGTAGGGATTGGGAAAACGCCAGGGTTTAGTGGTTTAGTTAGTTAGTGTTAAAGATCAAGTCTTTGATCTTTATTATTGTTTAGTTAGTTTATGATAATGAAAAACCTTGTTCATTATAACGTTAATTCTTATTGAATATTCCGCTTTCGTTATTATGTGTTCCTAGATATAATATTAGACCTCGTCTAAGAGCTTACAACGATCTTCACAATTGGTATCAGAGACTGGGGCTCGTGATATCTAGGATCTACAAGGTTTTATGTGTCGAAGAATGATGAAAAAGACGAAAAATTCGGATCTCAAATTTTCGTATTTTTATATAGCACTGTTTTGAAACGATCATAACTAGCTTGATACTTAGCAAACCTGCACTCCCTTGCAAAGTGACCAGTCTTTTGACAATTGAAGCATTCAATTTTAGATTTGTCAAAAGTTATTCCTTGTTTTGGTTTGAAATCAATATTTTTGCTGTCTTCTTCATGTACTTTTGATTCTTGCAAGTTGATCAAAGCAACTTGCCACCCGATATCAATTTCCTCAAGTGCATCTTCTTCAACATGCTAGATCCTCTTCATAAGTGACGGGTAAGCTTGCTTGTTGTGCAAAGAAGGAGCACACAACTTCATCCGAGTTCAAAGTGGTTGATGGTGGGGCTCTTGAGTATATGATGGGGATTGTAAAGCAGAAGATACTTTGAGAAGCATGTACTTTGAGGAAGCGATACTTTTGAAATCTTGCTTCTTTCGAGATGATAGAAAAGCAATCTTGTGAGATTTAGAATTTGGTGATGAAGATGGGGCTATAAGATTTGACAAGCAACCGATTTGGGATACTTTTCGTAATTTGGGTTATGAAGGTTCTTTGGTGAACAAACTTTTAAGAAGGCCTTATTCATCCTCAATGGAAGTTTTGATTCATGTCTTGCTCCAGCTGCATAAGTTCTAAAAGCACTTCGGGAGCGGTTTGGGTCAAATATTGCATCTGCAGTGGTTGGTTTAGCTACGAGACAGTGTTTAACTTTTCACGGCTTATTTTGGATGGAATGCTCTCATATATCATCCGGGGCTACTTGGTTGATGTATCCAAGGTTCATACAGTTTTCTTGAATAAACAATTGGGCGATGTTCCAAAACACGCTACTTTACTACATTATTGTGCAACAAGCTAAAATCTTTACTTTCATGGCTAAGAGAAGTAACTTGTTAGAGGTGGAGATATTCCATTAACAACATCCATGATGGAAGTTGTCCAAGCCATTCGTGATGCGGTGGTGAGGATGAAGAAAGCGAAGGTACCGACATCGATCAAGGTCGCTCAAAAATCTTGCTTCAAGTCTTGCATCTGCAGTCTTGCTTCTAGTAAAGGTCTTGCATCGTTACAAGGTGATGTTTCTTGGTCTGAGGTTCAAGTAGAGATTGAGAGAACACCTACTCCATCTCCACAACGTTACGCTTTGAGACTCATTCACCACTTCAAGGTACGATCCTACTATACCGTGAAGGTTTAACTTTGGATAACTATGCTTTGACAAAGGCGCTAGCTAGGTTGAACAAGGCGGTTGGCGTCAAGCTAAAACAATTAGGAAGTTGAGCGTAACTATTTTTGGTTGAGGAATTTTGTTAAACCTTATATTCAAGGTTTCAACTTATGGGTTAAGGAGGAGAATAAACGTCGAAAAGCACTTCGTAAGGATTTGAAAAGAAAGACGGTTCCTAAATCATCTTCTGTCAACTTGGGGAGGAATTCAGAAAAGGATAATTTGAAAGAGGATAATTTGAAAGAAGATGTTATGAAGGATAAAAAATCTGAAGAAGATGTTATAAAGAAGAAAGAATCGTAAGTCCGCAGAAAAGATTATTTCGGAGGAACAAGAAGAAGTGCAAGTTCAAATGCGTCTTGAACATCAAAAAATCTTGTGCAAGTTCAAGGTAATCGATGATCAAGGTACCGAACATCAAAGTCTTGATACATCTAGGCCGTAAGTAATAACTCCAATAACTCCAAGGGTTTTGAATTTTGATGAAGAAGGTCCTTCTACAAGCTGTTATAGAGGAAGAGGAGGAAGCTAGATTTAAACCTATTCATTCACCAAGTGATGATGAATTAGTTGCTACAATTCTTGATCCATCACAACCAAGAGGAGGTGTTACTATTAGAGAAGCACAAGAAGAAGAACAACCAAGGCCGATCAACCGCAATTGATCCAAAAGACAAGGAAAAGGTGTTTTGGTTGAAGTTAAGAAAAGAAGCTACTTTAGCGTAAATTAGAGCATTTGAAGTTGCAAGGAATGAAGTGCTGACTAGAAAAGTTCAAGAAGAGATAAATGCTAAAGATAGAGAAGAACGAGAAGCTCAAGAAGCTTTGGATAGAAAAGCACTCAAAAAGTGCAAGATGAATTGGATCTTTGTCAATTTCACGAACCTTTGAGTCTCCAACACGTTAGATTCATGTCAAGAAGACCTAATTTAGCTAAAGAAAGGAATGCAATGATGGCATATCTCAAAAGCAGAGGATTTAAAGGATTCTGAAGCTAAATTATGTGGATATGAAGAGATTATATGATCTTTGAGAGAGAAGCTTATAAGAAAGATGTTGCGGGCATTAAAGATTTTAGAGATAAAGCTTTTGGATTTGAAGTCGAAAGGAAGAAAAGCTTAAGAGGAAAAGAAAAGCGAAGCTCTGGATGTTCGGTTTTCAAAGAAAGAAGGTTGAATTAAGATGCGAGACTAGTGATGAATTGAAGAATTATCTCGAGTGGTAGATTTTGATTATCGAGATGAAGATAATGACATGAAGATGAACAGATCAAAGATCAGTGCTTTCAAAGTTGAGAAATCTAAGAATGGAGATTACATGGTTTTTCACAAAGAAGATAAAAGTTTCAGAGTTTTTAAACGGCTATGGGACTTGCTGCATATCATAGACAGAGTAGATCTATTCTACTTGTATAATGTAGTAAAGACTTATTTTGAAGATAATCCGTTAGAAGGAATTGGATTGGTTTTACAAGGGGATCTCATAACCATGTGGGAAACTGATGAAAAAATCGATGATATTTGGAAGGATCAAGAAGCGGGAGATAGTTTCTTGGAGATTCTTTGGAGAATCTGGAGTTCATGTCTTGGAGCTAGAAAATGGAACAATGATTCACATGTTTGCGTAAAGAAGATATCCTCTTCCGTTGAGCTCATGAGAAGAATGCTAGAGCATGGATTGGAAGTAGAAGAGGTGATGAAATTGCTTGCATGGTTATCAATTTGCTTATAGACCGGACTACCATTCTTTGAGAATGATCTATAAGCGGTATGATTTTTGAAATAAATACTTTTTGATATAACAAGATACTTTTATTCAAAGTCTTGCTAGTCGAACGATACTTTCATCAAAATCTTGTTCTTTATATTAAACCGATTAAGTAAATTTTAGAAGAAACCTTTTTGTTAAAATTTTGAAATAAAGGTTGAAATAAATGGTTTTGTGATGATAACATCAATAGGTTATCAATCCACCATGGTTACAAAAGGATTGACTAATCCATGAGCAAACGGCTCGGTAAAGATATATCAAATCCGCTTTTAGTTGACAACTTGCTAATAAGTTGGATGGTCATCAACTCACCATATCGGTAATGTGAAGAGTTGGCTAGCCCACAAGAAATGGCTTGTGGTAAAGGCAATGGAAAAACCATTATTGGTCATTAGTTCACCATTAGATAAAAGAACTAACTAGTCCGAGGAAAGATTGACTTTTGGTAAAGACAAAACAAATCATTGATAGTCGGTGGTTTGCTAAAATCATATGGTTATCAATGTACCATGGTCTTACACACCAAAACATTTGGCTACTCCAAAGATAATGGCTTTGGTAAAGAGTTCTAAATCCATTGAATTTTCAATGATTCACTTAGATGTGATGAGAATAGTATGCAACTTAAACTTGAATTATTGTACACATTGTCATATGTTCTTTGTGTTCTTTGAAAAGATGGAGATCTTTGAATGTTGTCTGTGAAGAAAACAATTCTAAGAGATACTTTGACAAAAGCACGATTCTCTGAGAGATATAATCTAAAGACTAAAGAACAATCCATTTTGAAGATGAAGTCATTAAAGATATATTCAAAGGAACTTGAAGTCAAGCAAGTAGAATTCAAGTTAGGGAGGATTGTTGGGATATGAAAGTCTTGTCAAGATATCAAAGCATCAAGATATGAAATCTTTGTAAGTTACAAAGCACTTGGAAGAAGTCAAATAGTCAATCGCTAAAGACAAAGTCAAAATCTTTGCAAGATAAAGTCAAAGCATCTTTGCTAGAAATGTAAGATCTGTTATATTGGTTTATGAAAGTCTTGTAAGTTACAAAAGCTTTGGAAGAAGTCAAATAGTCAAAGCATCGCTAAAGACAAAGTCAAAGCACCGCAAGATAAAGTCAAGTATCGCTAGAAACGGAAGATCCGTTGATAGTCGGTGGTTTGCTAAAAATCATATGGTTATCAATGTACCATGGTCTTACACACCAAAACATTTGGCTACTCCAAGATAATGGCTTTGGTAAAGAGTTCTAAATCCATTGAATTTTCAATGATTCACTTAGATGTGATGAGAATAGTATGCAACTTAAACTTGAATTATTGTACACATTGTCATATGTTCTTTGTGTTCTTTGAAAAGATGGAGATTGTTGAATGTTCTGTGAAGAAAACAATTCTAAGAGATACTTTGACAAAAGCACGATTCTACAGAGATATAATCTAAAGACTAAAAACAATCCATTTTGAAGATGAAGTAGTAAAGATATATTCACAAAGGAACTTGAAGTCAAGCAAGTAGAATTCAAGTTAGGGGAGGATTGTTGGGATATGAAAGTCTTTCAAGATATCAAAAGCTTGAAGATATGAAATCTTGTAAGTTACAAAATCTTGGAAGAAGTCAAATAGTCAAAGTCTTCGCTAAAGACAAAGTCAAAGTATCGCAAGATAAAGTCAGCTTCGCTAGAGCAGGAAGATCTGTTATATTCGTTTATGAAAGTACCGTAAGTTACAAAGTCTTGGAAGAAGTCAAATAGTCAAAGTAATGCTAAAGACAAAGTCAAAGTCTTGCAAGATAAAGTCAATCTTGCTAGAATGTAAGATCCATTGATAGTCGGTGGTTTGCTAAAAATCATATGGTTATCAATGTACCATGGTCTTACACACCAAAACATTTGGCTACTCCAAAGATAATGGCTTTGGTAAAGAGTTCTAAATCCATTGAATTTTCAATGATTCACTTAGATGTGATGAGAATAGTATGCAACTTAAACTTGAATTATTGTACACATTGTCATATGTTCTTTGTGTTCTTTCAAAAGATGGAGATTCTTTGAATGTTTGTGAAGAAAACAATTCTAAGAGATACTTTGACAAAAGCACAGATTCTACAGAGATATAATCTAAAGACTAAAGAACAATCCATTTTGAAGATGAAGTCATTAAAGATATATTCACAAAGGAACTTGAAGTCAAGCAAGTAGAATTCAAGTTAGGGAGGATTGTTGGGATATGAAAGTGTCAAGATATCAATCATCAAGATATGAAAGTCTTGTAAGTTACAAAGTCTTGGAAGAAGTCAAATAGTCAAAGTATTGCTAAAGACAAAGTCAAAGTATCGCAAGATAAAGTCAGCATCTTGCTAGAATGTAAGATCCGTTATATTCGTTTATGGAAAGTATTGTATTCCATGTTTAGATTACTTGTCGTACAAGGTTATCAATTGTAAACCGACTAGGATATCCTTGAGTCTATAAAAGGACTCCTAGATTGGCATTAGAGGTACGATTTCAGAAAAAGAGTTTTAGAGTTTACGAATTAAGAGTTTAGAGAAAAGTTCGAATATCTTAGAGTTGTATTAGAGTATCTGCATAATAAGGAGATTTAGAGTTTTATTAATAAAGTTTCTTTTTAGCTTTGTTAAGTAAATTCCGCGTACTTAATAAAGATTGCTCAGTGTTTCTTTGTTAATAACTTAGGATTTATCCGAGGTTATTAAACCTTAACAAGCTAGTTAAGTTAGCTTGATTAAAGTATATCGATCCAACAATCTGTTTCTGCTGAAGCGTTACACTTTCGGTTGGTCAAGTTGAAATACACGTAAGCTACGGTCAACCAAACGGTCTATTTCTGTTGACTATAACTTGGGCAAACAACCACCACTCCACCAGTTACATTCTTCCACTTCAAAACAAACCGATTCCCACTCATTCATCCTATAACAGTACATTACAAGCATCATAACACTAAAATCTCAAATCATCACATGGCACTTGAATTTAAGAAAGATCACAACAAAGTTGCTTTTCTGGGAAAAGCTAAAGATGATGAGTTGTATGAACCAATGGTGGAATTCTTAAAAAGGTCCAAGATTTGCTATGTTTCAACACATTCTCCGAATGCAATATATGAATTACTTATTTCTCGGTTTGGGCATCCGCTTCAAACGGTGAAAACAGATTGTGGCCACGATTGACGGAGCGAGCATGTGGTTACGGAAGAGATGATAAGGAGGAAGCTTCACTTGGAAGATCTTGATGGAGTTTATCACTCTAAACAGATGGAGGTACTTCTATCGGTGAGAGCGGTTGGCTATCGAGGTATGAGGACCGACATTTGGTGAAGAAGCATCTTTGCCCAATGTGGAGGTTCTTGATTCACACGCTGCTTCAAAGGCATAAGCAACAAGTCGAGGATGGGACCGTTCTCTACCCAACCGGGATGTGGTATTGTGTGTCTTTCCCAAGGGTAACTTATAATTTTCTCGGTTTATTTTTGAAAACATGCTTGAGAATATTCAAAGGAAAAAGAATAAGTTTTAATGTACCCTAGGTTTCGCAAATGATTTTAGACACCACTACCCCAACCCCAATCCTTCTATGTCAGAGGCCACCGTCACCAAACTTTTGCATCTATGAGAACAAACTTTGAGGGGCACATTATCCTCGGCAAGCTATGTTGCCTCAAGGCAATGTGGGCTGGCGATGGAGAATATTGCCAACATCCCACCCTCTTCACCTGTTGCTACTGATGACAATCCATCGGTCAATATTGATGAGGGCCCCTCTTTTTCTGCTGAAGCTTCTCAATATTGATGTTGCTCCAGAGCAGCCTCCACCAACACCAAATCTATCACATTGTCCTAGTCAACCACCAGCACATGATACTCTTGATGAGTTTGGGTCTGATCTGAACATAATGGCCTCTCCTAGCCCTCCGAGGGTACCTGTTGATGAGGTATCTCCTCATGTTGAGAATGACCATGTTTCCACTGAAAGGTCCAATGAGGCTCCCATTACCACAGAGCAATCTGCTGGTGGAGCTGAGGACCCCATTACTCTCACATCTGTGTATGATCTTGTGAACAGGTATGCAGCTGAAGTGTCCAGTCTGAAAAAGGAACTTGCAGAGACCAAGTCTATTCTTGGTAGTAAGATTGAAGATCTACAGAGTAAAGTTAAGGACCTTGAGACCAGACTTGAAAAGGAAACCAAAAGGAAGTTTGTGGTTTCTTCTGAGGAGGAAGAAGATGAACCTCAGTTTGGGTCTCTTGATATGTTAGCTGATGTGTCTCTTAATGATCCTTCATCAGTCATTACAGAATCCTCAAAGGAGAAGGAACCTGTTCTTTACAAAAGGAGAAAGAGATCGTACTTGAATAAAGCAACTGCTGAAGTATCCAAGGAACCAGAGTTTGTCAAAGCTGCATCTGCTGATACCCCAATGGAGGATGTTGCTATTGAACTTGGTCAGTCTTCAGTCATTCAAAAACTTTCAGTGACCACTCCTGCTGAAGCACTCTCACAACATGTTTCTTCTGAAAGAGACTTGGGTGTTTCTACTGAGATTCCTGTTATCGATATTGATGATGATGATTGTGCTAAGGAGACTGCTGATAAAGGAAAAGGTTTACTGGTAGATGATGAGCTTGGTCCAGACTTGGTAAGTGAAGAGGAAAGGCGAGAACAAGACAGAATACTTTCTGAGTGTAATGAGAGAAAGAAAGATGAACTAATGGCCAAACAGCTTGCAACTCTTCCTACGTCTGATTTACCTCCTGAAAGAAAAAGGGAGGTCGATGAAATGCGTACTAAGCTTCCTGACACTCATTGGGATACTTACACTGAGCAAGTCATTGCAAACCCTTCACTTGCTCAGAGCATCTTAGGAGCAGACTTCCACAGTGGAAATTTTGTGGATTTGATGATGGCTCGTGGAAGACAAATGAAGAAAGAAGCAACTGAAAAGAGGAGGGCCATCAAAGCTCAAAGGAATAAAGATAGACCTCCTACTAAAGCTGAAATGAGGCTTGTGGTGAAAAACCAGAGCTCATCTCTGTATAACTCTAGGTTGTCAATGAAGCAAGTCAAGGCCTTCCCCGATCACATTTTGATTCGCAAATATAATCAAATCATGAAGCTTTCTTCTTCGCACACTTCAAGCTTAAAGAGGATTGCTGGTATTTCAGGTGCTCCTAAGGCTAAGAGGACAAAGACAACTGCGATTGTGGACAACTTTGATGTTCTGTCATGTTCCTCCAAAGTCTCTACTGAAGCTACCATAGAGACTACACATTCAGCTGAAGCAGATCAATCTGCTGAACCACATGGTGTTTCCACTGAAGAAATAATCATGCCCTCATCCACCTCAACTATAGCATCTGCTGAGGAAGAAGAAGATATTTTGGATAGGAAAGATAACAAGGCTCTTTCGGCTGAACCATCTATGGTTTCTGCTGAAACTCTTACAGAGATTGCTAGGTCACCTAACAAAATTTCATTTTCTGAACCAGTTACCATTTCTTCTGAAGCACCTAATGTACCAGCCTCACTCCATCCTGTGGCATCCGTTTGCTCGTGTCGATATAGCAAGTATAAAAACCAGAAGGCTAGAGACATGCTAGTAAGAATGAATGCCATTCGTGAAGATACACCATCTTTAGGAATCTATAAGCTGGAAGAAGGAAGAAGAGGATGGCCAAAATCACTACCACGGATCTTGAGGTCGAGGACGCAACATTCATTTAGAAGGTTCGCTTCGATTTTCTGAGGAGATCAAAATGTCTTTGGTAAATTGGACTCAAGCATAATGAGATGAATGTCATTCAACGAAGGATGAAACTTCAATGGAATTCACCTTTTTGAAGGAAATACTCCATTTGGTAGACAGCGGACTTGCTTACTCAGTACTCTCTCGTTACCCATTATTCGCAACATTGCACCACAAGGTTACGGGATGTTCTTACTAGGAGATCTTCAAGTCTGTTTAACTCTCATTCTCCGACAAGAGAGGACATTCCATTTGGGAGAACTCACATTTATGGCGAGTTGTGTCTGGAGACTCTATCCTCTTCCTCGTGTGCATGTACTTGAGACTAAGGGTGGAATCACAGTCCGCATGTTTCTTTGAAAGAAAGTATCCATTGCCCAAGATACTTATGGAAAGGATGTTGTGTCGAAGTTGGAAATTCCTCCGGATCCGATGGGAATGAAAGACCGGATCTTTGAACGATTGGTTGGTTTGATCAAGACTCAACTTCGCAAGCAAGTCGCATCTTCATCTTGAATGTGGTAATATATATTGTCTTTTGTAATTTGTACCGATTTTGTTTTGTCATGTTGTTTTGTTTGTTTGTTATTCTTAAAAAAAAAAAAAAAAAAAAAAAAAAAAAAAACTTTGATTTGCGGGTTTGTTGTATTTTGATGGTTTTAACTCACCGGATATACCTTGTGTATGTCAAAGAGTTAGCTAGTCCAAAGGTACAGACTTTGGTAAAGACATATCAAATCATTGATATTGTAATGATTTGCTCAAAATCATAGGGTCGCAACCACCCATGCTTAATTGTTGAGTGATGTATGGTCATCAATTCACCAAGGTCTATTCCTTGTTGGAATCCAAGAATTGACTAGCCCACAAGTATATGGCTTGTGGTAAAGGCAACTATCTCCATATTTGGTTATCAATTCACCAATTCTAAGAATTGACTAGTCACGAGCAAGCGGCTACGGTAAAGACACATCAAATCCGTTTATATAGTTCTTTGGTTTGCTACTAAATCGATGGTTATCGATGTACCATAGTTTTCGAACTTAAACATTTGGCTACTCCAAAGAGTAATGGCTATTGGTAAAGAGACAACAAAACCATTATTTTCAATGATTCACCTCTCGGGTGTGACCACACTGGATGTGATGAGAATAGATTGCAACCGATAAGTATTGATGTACATTATGTCTTACATTCTTCGCAAAGACATGGCGTTTCAAAGTCCGGTCATCATAGAGATGATATTATTAGTGGTTCTTTGCTCGATGTGGAAACAATCCTCTAATCTTCAAGTGTCAAAAGATCTTTCAAGGTCGGAAACGGAACTTAACCAAGTCAAATTCCGGTTTAGGGAGGATTGTTGGGAATTATGTGAAGTAGGTTTACTCTCATTCTGCCGATGGTTTCGCTGAAGGAAAAGCGAGAATCTTCAAGAGGCGATTCTCTTGAAGAGTACAAGCGTTCTTTTATTATCTTTGAAGGGTGAAAGTCGACTAGGATCAACATGCGCCTATGAATTAAATGCTCACTCATTATTATCTTTGAACGGCCCAAGGTTGCATGGGCAGTATTATTAGACTACTCTATATTTTGTTTAATGTTTTAGTCATTAAATGCATGCAAACATGTTTAGTCGATTGAGTAGTAAGAGATTAGGGTTCCTTGTTTATAAAAGGAACCAAATAGTTTGTAATAGACAACTTATCTGAAACATAGAGTTTCAGTTAATAAAAAGATCCATAGAAGATCTAAGTGTTCTTAGTTATAACATCTTGTGTTTACTTTCCGCTATAGAATACAAGTGTTAGAGACTGTCTATTAGTTTGCTTATGATTACATAGGCAACACTAACGATCCACGAGTGCTTAAGATCTATCAAGGTCTAAGAGATTTCAACACATCAATCTTATTCCGTTGTCCCTCCATAGAAGCCTTAACTTAGGTAAAATAGAACCAACGGAAACCATCTTAGGTCTAGCGGACGGTAGTGTTGCACGTTTGGTAGGAATAATAAAAGACATGGTAGTACACGTAGGAGAGTTGACTCTTTTGGCCGACTTTCATGCTAGACATGAATAAGGACCTGACATGCCCATTACTAGTAGGAAGAAGATTCTTAGCTACCGCTAGTGCCATCATCGATTGTAAGATATCCAAGATAGTGGTAGGAGAGGGGAGTGCTAGGTCAATTTACGATGTCAAAAAGCATACGTACTACAAAGAAGAGGAAATCCCACATGAGATTAGGTTGGATAGAGAGCCTTCTAGATATGGACCTTGGATAGATAAGAACCTCATAGGCCCCAAAGACCTTTTACCTAGATGAAGCCTTCACTAGTAAAGCAACTTTCCAAGAAAAAGAAATGGCTAGGGATATGGAAGTGAACCCGTTCGAGGACACCTTAGTATTTAGGAAGATGACCGAGTTCTAGGAAGCTTGCCCGTCAACTTTGTCATGAATAAGTGGAAAGTTGAAATCTAAACACAAATGGGATTGGGATAGACCTTTAGTGACGGTGATGGAGAGTGGCACATTAGGATAACAATCTATGATCCCGATGGAGAGAAGTTTGAAAAGGCATATCTAACCGAACGTACTACTAGGAACTTGAATGATAAGTTTGATCCTTATGACATTGTTGAGGATAGGCTTACTTATATCGGCACGTGGGAGCACGACTACGAGTCTAGCTACAAGACTCTTAAATAAAGAAAAGCGCTGTGGAGGCAACCCATGCTTAATTGTTTGCTTGTTAGTGTCATATATCTTTTATTGATTGTTTATTCTCATGTTTAAATTTGTAAAAATGCTTTATTTTGTTTTAACCTCGTCTTAATTGCATATAAAGGTATTTTACATAAGGGATAAGTGTAGGGAGGATTACACGTTTTCAAAAGAAACGTAAACATGAGAATAACAATTAACTAAAAGATATATATGTGTGTTTGTTCGAGTCAAATGCTTGTATCGAGTCATAATGGATGTTTTGTAGAAATTTTTCCGATTCTAAAGATTTAAATTTTCCATAATTTTTCCGTAAAATCGAGACCGCTTTTTGTCGGGATAACTGGCGTCCAGATCGCAACTGACGGCGTCGGGAAGGAGTAAAACAATGATTACTTTTTCTCGTTTTTCGAGCTACTTAAAATTTTTGGAATTTTCCGGTCTTAATTTTCCGAAATTCTATAAACATCCATTCCACAAGCATTATATCCTAGTTTAAATCGAGTCTTATATATATTATTACCACCGATTTTACACGAAGGTTTCGTTTGTTTTCTTCAAGTGTGCGGGTTTAATTTATCAAGAAGAAGTTACATAAGATTGGAAGGAGCTTTTCACGCATAAATTCTTCTTGGAAAGGTTTAACCACTACTTCACACGGATCCTACCGAGCTAATCGTGGAGTACTAGTTTCTTTCGCTTTTAATTACCTTCCATTATCATAACTTTGATACTTTGGGAACATTGGGACAATGTTCGGTTTAAGTGTAGGGAGGAAAATAAGCGGAACTTTGAAACTATGCTTATCCTTGAATATTTGCTTTGTCCAATTGTATTTGTGTAATAAACCATGAGAATATGTCGGTTAGGGTAATTTTGGCACCAAATTTAAAATTTTTCATGACATATAGGAGTGGGCCATTAGTCTTAACAAAAGCGTCTCACGGATAGGAAGTTGCATGACTAGCACAAAAAAACCCTTTACCACATAAATTCCACCCAAAATGTGAGGATCGCCCTTTGATTAGTAGGAATTAAAGCATTCATCTTTAATGCTTAGAGTGTGAACCGGTAGTATATTAGATTCTAGAACTTGTTTTGTTATGCATTCCGAGATCGCTAGTAAGACTACACTTGTGTAGTTAGGAATAACTAAATGATAAGAGGCATTAGGATAACCCTTGTTTGATACCCGTAATATAATTACTTTTTCCACATTGGTTAAGTAATTCCCCTACACCCTTTGTGTTGTACTCATCTTTAGTACACGATACCCCTAGTTAACCCCTCAGAGCCTATCCTTTTCGCGGTTCTCATGATGTTTCGGTTTTTCCGGAATATCAATGAAGATCATTGTTTACACCCACCCCAAATATACACCCAAATCGCCTTAGCCTACCCCGTATGCACTCACTTTTAGTGCATTATTGTTATCACCCTAAACCCTTAGTTCAATTATCCGTTGCTTGCATGAGTTGCTAAGTCGAGTCATATCCTTTGTATCTGATTTGGGACGATTGGGATTCATGGGAAAAGTTAAAGTTTATAAAATGACGGAAGGAACGTTAAATTCAAATTCCTTTGTTTGCATAATAATGTACCCCAAGTTTTTTGATCTTTTCAATTCGGGTCAAATTAGTGTTAGAGTAATAAAACTCAAGTGTAGGGATGTGCCTATAAATCCCTATCATTTTGATGTTACCGTAGAGGATGGTAGAGTAAAGTGTACGAAAAAAAAGAGTGATTCAAAAAAAAAAAAAAGAAAAAAAAAAGGGCTACCATCCTACATCTATCCTTTAAATTTATGTTTATTTATTTCAGTGAGCTAGAGTCTAGAGTGTCCAGTCTTGGCTTAGCAACGCCATTCTTCGTATGCAT
Organism: Chrysanthemum lavandulifolium; assembly: GCA_022545495.1. Classification (NCBI taxonomy): domain Eukaryota; kingdom Viridiplantae; phylum Streptophyta; class Magnoliopsida; order Asterales; family Asteraceae; genus Chrysanthemum; species Chrysanthemum lavandulifolium. The sequence continues at coordinate 129,997,151 of CM040243.1, forward strand.
TTAACATAGAGATTTTTGACTTGCCACCACTATATAGCCTATCCCACCAAACCCTTTGTTTCCCTACCGTAAGCCTAACGTTACAACCCTTTAAAGACCTCTTTGATAGTCTTTCCTAGGTGCTTACGCCAAAGCGATGGAGGTTTGATCTATTCTCAAGCCTATGGTAATCTATGTACTAGGACCGGTTTGATCCATTTCCAATTTGTTATATTTCATATACACCCGAGAGAGATGTGAGTATCCAAACACCCCATGTGAGGTGCTAGTATGTAATTTCCGTGCTTGTTATGACTTTTGCAGGGCTTATATGTGTTGTGGATTGTTTTAAACCAATGCTTCATGACCCCTAACTTATAAATTAATTGGCTAAAAGCACATTTGCTTGAGGACAAGCAAATACCAAGTGTAGGGATATTTGATAAGGTTTTAAAGGTACCTTTTTAGGGTCGTTTAAGCCCTTATTTGATCACTTTTATATCCGTTATTGCTTAATATCATTCCTTTTCACTTTTTAGGTCTCTTGAAGGCAAAATGCTGGAATGGCACTTATTTGGACGAAAAGGCAAATATCTGAAGAAAATGGCCAAAGTCATAATCGAGACACTCAAAGCTTGAAAACATAAGGTGACGGCCATCGCTTAGCTATGACGCCGTCGGAGGATTTTGTGACGGGACGTAATCCAAAACTCCTATTTTCAAGTGACGACGTCAAGTTGTAAAGAGTAGGCCGTCATGAACTCGAAGGTCTAGATGCAATCCGGACGGTATCAGAAGCTGAAGAGGACGGCGTCACAAGCATAAGGTGACGTCGTCGCAAGTATAACGTGGCCAAGACAAAACCCTAATGACGGCGACACGACGGCGTCACAAAACATAAGGTGACGCCGTCGCATGTGTAATCTTATATATAGAATCCGAATTTTTCAGTTTTAGGGTGTAGTCTTTTGGAGTAAAAACCTAAACCGAACCAAGGTTGTATTGTACAGTATTTTAGGGTTCCAAACCCTATCTTACACCAAGATAAGTGTTTTACTTCATTAATACAATTATGTCTTTGATTATTTGTGTGTATGCTTGCATGTTCTCCATGTTCGGCTAATTTACTTGTGTGTTTGCTTAGAGAGTATGAAACTTAATTATTGAATATTGATTGGTTGTTTCTTATCTTAGTTGATTAACGATCTAGTAATGCGATAGGTCATTCGTTGTGTAATTAATGCTTGATTAAATCTTTGTGAACCTTAGAATATAACTCCTTGAGTAGTTGTAAGCTAAACCATCCAAAGAGTGCCTTAGAGTAAGAGTTTATTATCCCTAGTGGGTTTTGTAGAGCGAGACCCTTTGGTAAGTTCAAAGAGTTGGGAGAAACGCATACCCTACAACCTTAGACACACAACGCAACTAAGAATAAGGACGTGACAATTCAACCACCAATAGGAGATAATTAAGGAGTAGTAAAACCTAAGTAAACACATCTTTAAACTATCATACGAGCACACAATAATTAGACATAAACTACATACACCTTAGATTAGATAATTAGATAAGTAGAGTAATCGGTAGCAATACCAACCCCCCAAATCCAAACCCCGAGATTCGTACCTTTCCTTTTCTAAAAAATATAAAAAGATAAAAAAATAATCTTCCTCAACCCCAACCTTAGCATAGTAACTTCTCACTAGCATTCCTATTCCCCTAGAGAACGATATCAATACCCGTGGCTTACCCTAATACTACACTACAACGATTAGGTTCACTGCCTAGGGTGTTGAAAAACTTGCTTGACGAAAAGGAAGTTCCTTTGACCCCGAACGACGCGTGTAGCGTTATCAATTCCCTAACTCTTTGAAGTCACCTTTAAGTGTAGTAAACGAAATCCACTAAGTCATTCATAAACTAACTTTGAGGTTATCTTTGGGTTTAGTAAACGAAATCCACTAAGTCATTCATAAACTATCAAAGATTTATCAAGTATTAAACACAACGATAGCCTAGTCGCACTCCTAAGCCAATTACCATTAAGATAAGAGACAACCTAACAATAATTAACAACTAGGTTTCATATATCTAAGCAAACACACAAGTAAATTAGCCGGACATGGGGAACATGCAAGCATACACACAATCAATCAAACATAGGATAGACATAATGATAAATTGAATATATGGATTCAGATATAATCTACAAACCATTACAAGATGTTTTAGAGTGATTGAAACCTTCAAAGTTGCTGGAAAAACACCTATATAAGCCCTGGAATCGGAGTTAGGGTTTAGAGCCTACAAAAAGTGAAGTTATAATGTTCTATTTATAGCGATTTTCCGTCAAGAAAGAGTAATGGCGCCAGTGATCGCACCAAGCAGTCAAGTCAAAAAGACTTAAAATTTCGCAACACAAATGCAATTAAGATCGAGAGAATCTGGGATTCAGGGTCGTTTAGTCCCAAGGAGACTCAATGGTGTACAACAACGATTCGGAGGATAGAATGATCACTAAGGATAGTGATGCAGTAAAGGTTATGATTAGAAATTACACTCTTGATTGATTTGGAAAGGAATTGGACACGAATTGGAAAGCACAACAACCGGATCAAAGAAACGTAAGCGTAAGTTTTAAAAACTACGCAGACGCACAAAATAAAAAGTGAAAACTAAGAAATAAAAGACCTAAAAATATAAAATGACATTTTGGAATCCTAAAATAAAAGAAAATTATTAGAAAAGAAAAATTATTTTAACACTATTTAATTAATTATTATTAATTAAAACTATTTTAACTATTTAATAAATACTCTAAAATGAAAGAAAATACAAAATAAGGCTAGAAAAATAAACTTATGATTCTGAAAAATCTAAAATACTATAAAACTAATTTTAAAACTAAAAATATATTTTCACACTTTTATCTAATTATTACTAATTAATAACTATTTAAAATACACTTAAATACTAGAAAATAGAAAATAAACTTGGAAAAATAAAATTTTAACTTTGAAAAATCTAAAATATGATAAAACTAATTTTAAAACAGAAAATATATTTTTAGACTTTTAATTATTTATTACTAATTATTTATTATTTTTAACTAATTAAAATTATAATAAATACTAAAAGATAAAGAAAAATCTGAAACTTTTCTAAAAATCCTATATGATGACAGAAACCTAAGAAAACTATAAAACAAGATTTGCTTATTAATAAGTTGAAAAGAAAAATCAAAAGCTAAAAATCTTAAATAAACGCTATCACTATTTTTATATTGATGTTTTGTGAATTTTATTTTTAAAACTACTTATATACTAATATTAAGAAACTTTAATAAAGACAAGAAATTTATAAAACTCAAATAAGCTGTTTTGATGAGCTTATTAATCAAACGATGGACAAAATGGCTTATTTAGGTGGAAATAAGCTCAAACAAGCTCAACACTAGAAACAGAAGCTATATTGATATGAAAATAAACTAGATAAACTATTTTGAAACTAAAAGACACAAACAATCCAACTAAAAAGCTTCTAATAAGCTAATAAGCACTTGACTGTTGATGATGAAAAACAGAAACTGGGACAAGCTTAGGACCACTAGCAGCCCCACCAAACAAGCTCCAAATTGAAAAACAAGAGTTGGGTCCTCAAGATGACCAAGTTGGCTTTCCAAAGAACTAGAGAACTCAGAATTTGGACAAGGAATGAGCTTAATGCAAGCTTTTGAAGTTGAGCACAATTACTGTGCACAGGGCACTTTCACAGTTAGGGTGCCTCAAATAAGCAATGAAATAAGCACTTTAAAAGCTAAAAGACCAAGAACTAATATTTTTGTATTTTTCTTGAGCAACTAGACTACAAATCCTCCAAAGCTTATAGACTGAATCCTATTAATAAACCCACAATGAAATTCTCAAGTTTATTCAAAAATGACCCATTGAGATTTTGACTTTTTGAGAAAAAACTAAAAGTTGACCAAAATGAGATTTGATCTGATCTTAAGCACTAATTATGTTGTATTAAGGTGTAATGGGACTAACTTGAGCAAGATTATTAACTTTTAACACAAAATCAAGATTTTGAATCTTAAAATCCCAACGATGGGTTGCATGATTAAGATCAAAGGCATTTTGACTTTCTTTGAATTAGAACTTGTTATCTTGACTCAAATTAGTAGTTTAGACCTATTTAGACAGATTCCATCAAAACTAAGAACCAAAACCCTTTGAACACCATAAACCAAACACTCCTAATACTAGACATTATGAAGATTTTAAGAGTAAACACAATTTAAAACCACAAACTTGATTCTAGACCTTATATAATCAAATATTAATACTAATGAAGCCTAAAACAACAATCAAAACAACCTCTAACTTAGAATTGACCAAGAGGCGGTTTATCTTGTTAAAACCAAATTTTGGTAAACTAAAATTGAAACAAACAAGCCACCGATTTAAAGGCTTAAACACACTATAATATGATGAATAACACAAAGAAACAAAAATTGAAGCTAATGAACACCCATAACAGATAAAATGCCAAATTGGTTAAAAATTCTTACAAAAGCTTCCAAGCTTGGAATTTAGAACCAGGACACGAAACCAATTCCTATAGCTTCCCAAGAAGCACTATACCAAGGCCATCCAAGATACACCCCGCTCCAAATTTTCTTGATATTCTTTACCATGGATTTTGATTTTCAAGTATTTAATTGGATTTTGGTAATTTTCTATTTTTCTTCTAAACTGAATTTTAGGGTTTCTAATAGCTTATAAAAGCTATATGGGAGCTTATGTGTCTTACTTTAGTCCATATAAACAATGAAAACATTATTTGAAACATTTGATAATTTGCATAAAATGAGAAATTTGCATAAACCTGAATTACAATATGATACTTGAATTAAAGGTTCACAAAAGCTTTTTATAACAAAAGGACTTGAAATCTGAGTTTGAAGATAAAAACATACACTTTACTTGAAAAATAAGCTAAAACGACAATAATAAGCTAAATTACACTAGATATTGTGATACATTGCATTTCCCTCTCTATATAATGACTTTTCATACTCCCCACGTGCTTCTGATTGAATCCCACCAAGCTTGAACCATTGGATTGGCTAGAATAATCTTATCCGTCCACCTAGCTTTTTGGCGCCAAAATTCAACATAGCGAGGTTTAAGCTTTAATTGGAGTTTGGTTATGTTAATTAAAGAATTTTGGAATGTAGGGAGTTGGAGGGACAAGGAATGGGAGGGTTTGAAATTGGGTGAAAACCGGGTCTGGTTTGGGTTTCCAGTGGGAAGAGATGTTGCTCTGGTGACAAGTATTTTGGTAGCGTATTTTGGGTTTGACTTTCTTTGACCGTGTTATTAACAGAGGGTCATAAATGGGCATCAAATGTGTGGTGGGGTCAAGGTTGTCAAGGTTCAAGTCCGTGGGATGGGTTAAACATTGGATTGGGCTTGTTGTTGGGTGAATTTGGGCTTGGATATTATTAAAGGTATCCGTTTGGCTTTAGTAATAAACAAGGACCAAAGTGCAATTTTGCCAAACTTCAGGACTGATCTTGCCATTATTCCAAACTTCTCACAAGGACCAATCTTGACAAACTTTGATAGAACAAGAACCCTTTTGCATAAAATCCATTTTTAAAGGTCCAAGGACTATTTTGCAAATTTCAAAGTTAAGGACCTTTCTTGCCAATTGACCAAAGAATCATTCAAGGATCATTTTAAACAACTTAGAATACTTGAGGACCTTGAATGATAAATTTCCACATTTTGAATTTCGAGGACTAGATTTGACAACTTTTAAAACTTGGGGACTAAAGCGCCAATTTTGCAAACTTGATACATTTTCATCGATTTTGATATTTTGCATTTTAAACACATAAAACACCGATTTGTGATAATTTGATCATTTTGATGTGTTTTGAGTGTTCGAGATGATTTTGCAGTTTAGATTATGTAAAATGATGAGTATTTGGAAACTCATCAATCCCCACATCGAGATATTGCTAGTCCCTAGCAATGATTTGAAAAACCTTGATGGATTTGAAAACTCTTTACCAAAAGCCATCACTACGGAGTAGCCAATTGTTTTGATTCAAGTAAGAATCTTGGTACAACGATAACCGGATGATTTATTGGCAAATCATAAACCATATAACGGATTTGATGTGTCTTTACCGAAGCCGTACCCTTACGGACTAGCCAACTCTTAGATAAATTATCGTAATTATCTTTGGTGAGTGAATACCAATTATGGATTTTCCCTTGCCTTTACCACAAGCCATAACCTTGCGGGCTAGCCAACTCATTATCTTTTGAGGATGATGGGGAGTGAAGAACCATACAATTTTGGGCAAATTGCAAGCCATATAAACGGTTTGAGAAATCTTTACCAAGAGCCGTTTGCTCTGGATTAGCCAATCCTTTTGTCTTACCGACAAGGCGGATGATAACCAAATGAGAAAGTGTAGAACACTTACTCCAAAAAAAAATTTTGGCCAAAACGGGAATTGGGTAGATAATATATATGAAATTCGTGAGAATTCCCCACACTTAGAAATGAATATTGCCCTCAATATTCAAAGTACCGCGGTTATGCGAAACAAAGAACGTAAAGGGAAATATTACGGCCATTATTTAGAAAGAAGTTTTTTTTTTTTTTTTTTTTTTTTTTTTTTTTTTAGAAAGATTGAGAATATACAACGGTGTGGGAAAACTCACCCACACTAGGGTGGTAGAAAGGGATAAGAAGCGTAATTATGGGTGAAAACCCATATGGTGCATGCTAATGTTTTTGATTACCGAGTCACTAGCTTGACTCGATCCCGCATTCATTGGTTCATGGGAATGTTTGTAAATCCGGACAACCAGGGGAATGTCCTCTCCAAAGTAATGCTTAACTCGATGACCATTCACTTTAAAATTAGGACCATCGGGTTGAGATAACTCAACGGTACCATAAGGATAAACCTTAGCGATAGTGAATGGACGGACCAGTAGGACTTGAGCTTTCGAGAAAATCTTCAATCTGAATTGAAAAGAAGGACTCGATCACCAACGTTGAAAGCGCGGTTCTTGATCTTGGAGTCATGAATCTTCTTTGTCTTTGCTTGTAGATCAAAGAGTTCTCATAAGCTTGATCACGAAGTTCATTTAGTTCATTCATTTGAACTTTTACGTGATCACCTACCGTACGTATATCAAAGTTTGCATGTTTTAAGGCCCGTATGCCTTGTGCTCTAACTCAATCGGAAGATGACATGCCTTTCCGTACACTAGCTTGTATGGAGTACAACCAATTGGTGTTTTGTAAGGTAGACGGAAAGCCCAGTGCGTCATCAAGCTTATCCGACCGGGATGCACGATTTTCGCCTCTTGTCCTTTCAAGAATCCTTTTAATACCACGGTTTGAAACTTCCACCGCCCACTTGTTTGGGGTGGTATGCGATGGAGAGCGATGGGTAACACCATACTTTTGCATGACTCTTTCAAATTGGTCATTACAAAATGTGTACCACGATCATCGATTATCGCTCTCGAGTTCCAAACACGGCAAACAGAGATTTCAAAATTTCACAACTACTCGGGCATCATTGGTGGGTAAAGCTTTTGCTTCAACCCATTTTGACAGATAGTCAACAGCCACGAGTATGTACTTGTTACCACGAGAAGATGGAAATGGCCCCATAAAATCAATACCCCATATGTCAAATATCTCACAAACTTGAATGGCATTTTGTGGCATTTCATTCCTTTGAGATATATTACCATGACGCTGACAAGCGTCACAAGTTTTGACATAATCGTGGGCATCCTTATAGATTGTGGGCCAATAGAACCCGGAATCAAACACCTTTTGGCGGTGTAGTTTGGACTATGATGGCCCCGTTGGGTCCAGCAGATGGCAAGTCGTGAGAATGTCAATAGCTTCACGTCCATAAACACACCGTCGGATGACTTGATCCATACAGATTTTGAACAAGAAAGGTCGTCCCGAAATAATGTTTAACATCTTTGAAGAATTTGTTCTTCTGCTGGTCGACATCCCTTTCACAATGAAGTTACCCGCATGGTAATTTGCAAAGTCAAGAAACCATGGGGTGGAAGAATTTCCACGAAAAGAAACCGCATTGAGTGTCTCGAGAGGAAATGTTTCATTTATATCCTTTTCTCAAAAACATCTTGGTGAGGGTTTTCTAATCAGACAGATGATCGTGACTAGATTCTCGGCTCCTTTTTATCACGTATAATGATATCAAATTCTTGGAGGAGGAGAATCCAACGAAGCAATCTCGGCTTTGCATCTTGTTTTGCAAAGAGATATTTAAGAGCCGAGTGATCCGTATACACTACGCATTTGGTCAAGATAAGATACGGCGAAACTTCTCAAAAGCATACACCACGGCTAATAGCTCTTTTTACGTGGTGGTGTAATGAGTTTGAGCCTCGGTCATAGTTTTGCTTGCGTAGTGAATAGGTGAAAATGCTTATTTCTTCGTTGCCCTAGGACTGCACCGATAGCAAAATCACTTGCATCGCACATGAGCTCAAAAGGCAAGTCCATCGGGAGCAGCGAGAATGGGTGCTTGAGAAGCTTTTCTTCAATGTTTCAAAAGCTACGATGCACTCGGGTGAGAAGATAAAAGGAGCATCCTTTTCAAGAAGATGGGTCATAGGCCAGGCGATTTTGGAAAAATCTTGAATGAATCTCGATAGAAACCGGCATGACCCAAAAACTCCTAATACCCTTGACGGTAGTAGGATGAGGTAATTTAGCAATGACATCGACCTTTGCTCTATCTACCTCAATCCCGTTCTTTGAAATCTTATGGCCAAGGACAATGCCTTCTTTGACCATAAAGTGGCTCTTCTCCCGGTTTAGACAAAGATTGGTGTCTTCACACCTTTGAAGCATTTTATCTAAATGGAGAGACATGATTGAAAAGAATCCCCAATGACCGAGAAGTCATCCATAAACACTTCCATTGTTTCCCGATCATGTCGTGGAATATGGCCATCATACATCGTTGGAGCGTGCGGAGCATTACATAGGCCAAAAGGCATACGTTTGTAGGCAAAAGTTCCGTATGGGCAAGTGAATGTGGTCTTCTCTTGATCCCGTGGATCAATAGGGATGAAAGTAACCCGAGAAACCATCAAGGAAGCAATAGTACTCATTCCCCGCTAATCTCTCAAGCATCCGGTCCATGAAGGGTAGAGGAAAATGGTCTTTCCGGTGGCGTCATTCAACTTACGATAGTCGATGCAAACACGCCATCCGTAACCAATCGAGTTGGAATTAACTCGTTATCTTCATTGTGATAACGATAATGCCACCCTTTTTGGGACACAATGAATTGGGTGACCCAAGGGTATCTCGAGATCGGGTAAATCAATCACGCATCAAGAAGTTTGATAACCTCTTGTTTAATGACATCATGGATTTTTGGATTCACTCGCCTCGATGTTGAGCTGGGTTTGAAGTCATCCTCCATTAAGATTTTATGAGTCTGAACTCGGGGTTTATACCTTTGATGTCGGAGAGTTTCCAAGCAATTGCTTGCTTGTGTGACTTCAAGATTTTAATGAGAGCGACTTTTTCATCTTTACTCAAATCTCGAGCAATAATGACGGGTAATTTATCATCACCTTCAAGGAATGCATACTCGAGATGAGGAGGTAAGTCCTTAAGCTCAACCTCGGGAAATTCTTCGTTTTCTCAACGAATTGACTTCCTCGTTATGAAGTTTGATGGGAGGAGAGGAAGAGAAGTATCCAGTTGACACTTTCTTAAGAAGAATATCTCCTCCAGTTAATCTCATTTTGATTAATCTCAATGGGATTGAATCACCGGGATGAGGGGCGATGATGGATCATCATTGAGCAACTTCTCAATAAGTATGTCCCCTCAATATCAATTGGGCGTGATCAATTTCCCAAGGTGCAGAATCACTAGCCAAATATGCTTCAATCTCATCTAAGATGAAGTCGCTTCCTCAAACGGAGTGATAGAAGGAGTAGAATTGGCTATGATAAGGTGAGAAGATGTGGTGGAATCCCACTCACGAGAATTATGAGAATAACCAAGAACTTCTTGAGAGTACTCGTCGAAGCAACATCAATGATATCTATTCGGTTAACCGATTCGGAATCATAATTTGCGGAGTACCTCGAAGTTTGGTCAAGATTGAAGGTGTGACTTCATTACCAACACGCAATGTGATTTCTTGCTCAAATACATCTATGAGAGCACGGCCCGTTCTCGTGAATCCTCGACCAACAATGAGAGGAACCCGATGATCGGCATCAAAATCAACAACCACGAAGTCGGTGGGAAATGGAACTTTCCTACTTTCACAAACGTCCTCGGCAATGCCAAGAGGACGGGATATGGAACGATCTGCAAGCTCGAGAGTCATGCATGTAGGAGTGAGTTCGGAAGAGAGAGTTTCTTCCACACCGAATATGGCATAAGATTAATGCTTGCACCAAGATACGCTAGAGCAAAGCATTCAACCATTCACGGAATACACAAGGTAAGAGAAATTTCCGGGATCTCCAAGCTTTTCGAAGCTTTTTGAATAAGCTCTTTGAGCGAGTTCTCGTTAAGAGGAGTCTTAGCCATTTCAAACGACTTTTCCTTATTGCTTAACATGTGCTTGAGAGTCGATGCAAACTTGGGCATCGGCATGATAGCATCCATAAAGCTTATGTCAAATGTAACTCTTGGAAAATTTGGAAAAATTTATCCATTTGATGACTAGCTTTCTCGGAGCTTTTGCTCATTCAAGCGTGATGGGTAAGGAATAGAAGATTTGGATTCGATTCTCAACAGAGCTATAGGAGGTTCAAAACAACTCCTTGATTAGGCGGGGTTTCGGACCACTTGAGGATGGACTACAGAAGGTTGGACGTGTGCTATGCCGTGGGCTTGAATTATGCACTTGTCCGTTGTTTCCTTGGTAACTTGACTCATTGGCTTTGGTGGAGGTGGCATTGGAGTCGTGGGTCCATTATGTTTTGGAGGTTCACCGTCCACTACCTTAGGAAGAGAAGAAGAAGAAGAGGTAGTAGGAACAGCGGGTCCGGTATGAAACACCACTTGGTTGTGATCGCCTTGGCATCGCCCCTCGGGTTAGCGATCGTGTTGCTCGGTAAAGTACACGAGCAGAGGGTCGATCATTTAAAGACTTCTTCGGATCGGCAATCGGTGACCAACAACCTGTTCATTTCATCTTGGGATTTCATGAAGCGCTTGATAACTCATCGGATGATGGTCTGGAGGAGTAATGACGGAGGAGGCGGAGGGACAATTTGAGGTCGTATGTTTTGATTATGACCAAAATTCCCTTGATTAGGATTCATATTCCCATGAAATTGATTCCTCGATTGAAATTGTTTTGATGAGGGTTTCCTTGATGTTGGAAACCTTGATTGGGTCCGGATAGAAATTACCTTGGTTTTGATAACCTTGGTTCATTCTTGGTTGGTTCGATTCGGTTGTGCATGTTGTGATTCGGATTGAAACCGGGTGGTGCACGATTAGTGTTAGCACGGTAGTGTGGTTCATTTTGAGGACGGTATTGATTACCTCCTTGTTGTGAACTACCGACTAAAGCATTGGCCTCAAAAGGACTACCATCGGTGGCGGTACAATTGTAGTAAGCATGAGGACCACCACAAGTGACACAAACTTCAACTTTCTTCACTTGACATGTGTTGGTGGGTGAGTGAAGGAAACTTTCTTCTCGTTAGCAAGAACCAAAGCTCGAACAATGTCGTGAGTTTATCAATCTTAGCATCGGTGCTAGATGTACTCACGGGGATGAAGAAGAAGAAGGTCCAGATTAGGCGATATGTCTTAGCTACGAAAGGACGGACCGAGATTTGTTCTCAATGATCCGCAAGGCCTCTTTGGTGGTCTTGCTCAGAAATTACCTCCCGCGGAGGCATTCAAAGAATCTTGATTGGCCCGATTGAGACCATTGTAGAAAGTATCCATTTGCATTAACTCGGTAAAACCGTGATGCGGACACTCATGAAGCAACTCTTTGTAACGATCCCATGCCTCCCGAATGATTCATCAAATCTCGAGAAAATTTCATTATCTCATTCTTAAGACTTGTGGTTCGGGATGGAGGATAGAACTAGTTAACAAACTTGGTGACAAGATCTTCCCATGTCTCTATAGAGCGAGGGGTTGTTTCTCAAGCCAATTCCGGGCTTGTCCCTAGAGAAAATGGGAGCGAAGAAGCTTGATAGCCGGATGGGACATTCTTGTACTTGATGGTAGATGCTATCTTGTTAAACCATCGAATGTGTGCATGAGGATCATCCCGCTCAAAACCATAGAATTGGCTTTGGGTTACTAGATTGAGCAACCCGGTTTTGAGCTCGAAGGTATCGACCACGATGGTGGAACAACAATGGCATCTCCGTAACCCTCGATGGGTGCTTGGAGAAGCTCATTCATGGGTTTGTCTTACGCCATTTCGACGGAGGTGGTGGTGGTAGGCGTTCCTCGATCACGGTGAAGGAGTGAACGTCCTCTACGTCTGCGAGGAATGTTTCCAAGTTCGGAAAGTGGACTTGTAGAAGCGGAAGAACAGTCGCATGCACTATGTATAAAAACCAATTTTCAAAACAAATGAGGCAAAACACAAGTGAACTTAACCAATAATCACGGATGAAATGGCTTTGAAAAAGGTACACCAAATCACAAGTGACACAAAGGCAAGTTTTAAATCGATGTTCGGGAACTTATTAATGGTCGCACCCCAGTTAGGTAGTGCCTTTGCCTTGATTTGCGGTGGTTGATTTTATGTATTCAATTAAGTACCACCGAAAAGACGTAGGTTAGATTTGTCTTGATGGGTTCAAAACTTTTGGACAATATTTTTGTTATCGTCCGTTTAACCAAATCGTATCTCTTCAAGAATCACCTTAAAAGAGAATACAAAATAGAAAACGTTCGATTGTTTTGTTGTTTTATATTTTTTGGTGTTTTAACACTTTAGGAAAAGTGTTAATGACTTTTTTTTGATTTTCTTATAACTTTACAAAACTTTTACAAATGGTGGGTATGTGCAACAATGGATCCGAAAATGGCTAGACACACGCTAAAGCCTCCCGGCGTGGCGTAAAATTTTGATTCGCACCAAACGAGTCAAGTCAAAAGACTTGAAAGCGCTCGGAACACAAATACAATTAAGATCGAGAGAATACAGGGATTCCGGGTCGTTTAGTCCCAAGGAGACTCAATGGTGTGTACAACACCGATTCGGAGGATAGAATGATCACTAAGGATAGTGATGCGTAAAGGTTATGATTAGAAATTACACTCTTGATTGATTTGGAAAGGAATTGGACACGAATTGGAAAGCACAACAACGGATCAAAGAAACGTAAGCGTGAGTTTTAAAAACTGTGAGCACAAAATAAAAAGTGAAAACTAAGAAATAAAAGACCTAAAATATAAAAATGACATTTTGGAATCCTAAAATAAAAGAAAATTATTAGAAAAGAAAATTATTTTTAACACTATTTAATTAATTATTATTAATTAAAAACTATTTTAACTATTTAATAAATACTCTAAAATGAAAGAAAATACAAAATAAGGCTAGAAAAATAAACTTATGATTCTGAAAAATCTAAAATACTATAAAACTAATTTTAAAACTAAAATATATTTTTCACACTTTTTATCTAATTATTATTAATTAATAACTATTTAAAATACACTTAAATACTAGAAAATAGAAAATAAACTTGGAAAAATAAAATTTTAACTTTGAAAATCTAAAATATGATAAAACTAATTTTAAAACAGAAAATATATTTTTAGACTTTTTAATTATTTATTACTAATTATTTATTATTTTAACTAATTAAAATTATAATAAATACTAAAAGATAAAGAAAATCTGAAACTTTTCTAAAAATCCTATATGATAACAAAACCTAAGAAAACTATAAAAACAAGATTTGCTTATTAATAAGTTGAAAAGAAAATCAAAAAGCTAAAAATCTTAAATAAACGCTATCACTATTTTTATATTGATGTTTTTGTGAATTTTATTTTTAAAACTACTTATATACTAATAATAAGAAACTTTAATAAAGACAAGAAATTTATAAAACTCAAATAAGCTGTTTTGATGAGCTTATTAATCCAACATTGGACAAAATGGCTTATTAGGTGGAAATAAGCTCAAACAAGCTCAACACTAGAAGCAAAGCTATATTGATATGAAAATAAACTAGATAAACTATTTTGAAACTAAAAGACACAAACAATCCAACTAAAAGCTTCTAATAAGCTAATAAGCACTTATGGTGTTGATGATGAAAAAAGCGAAGCTGGGACAAGCTTAGGACCTACTAGCGACCCACCAAACAAGCTCCAAATTGAAAAACAAGAGTTGGGTCCTCAAGATGACCAAGTTGGCTTTCCAAAGAACTAGAGAACTCAGAATTTGGACAAGGAATGAGCTTAATGCAAGCTTTTGAAGTTGAGCACACAATTCTTGTGTGCAGGCACTTTCACGAGCGAGTGCCTCAAATAAGCAATGAAATAAGCACTTTAAAAGCTAAAAGACCAAGAACTAATATTTTGTATTTTTCTTGAGCAACTAGACTACAAATCCTCCAAAGCTTATAGATGAATCCTATTAATAAACCCACAATGAAATTCTCAAGTTTATTCAAAATGACCCATTGAGATTTTGACTTTTGAGAAAAACTAAAGTTGACCAAAATGAGATTTGATCTGATCTTAAGCACTAATTATGTTGTATTAAGGTGTAATGGGACTAACTTGAGCAAGATTATTAACTTTTAACACAAAATCAAGATTTTGAATCTTAAAATCCCAACGATTAGGTTGCATGATTAAGATCAAAGGCATTTTGACTTTCTTTGAATTAGAACTTGTTATCTTGACTCAAATTAGTAGTTTAGACCTATTTAGACAGATTCCATCAAAACTAAGAACCAAAACCCTTTGAACACCATAAACCAAACACTCCTAATACTAGATTGTTATGAAGATTTTAAGAGTAAACACAATTTAAAACCACAAACTTGATTCTAGACCTTATATAATCAAATATTAATACTAATGAAGCCTAAAACAACAATCAAAACAACCTCTAACTTAGAATTGACCAAGAGGCGGTTTATCTTGTTAAAACCAAATTTTGGTAAACTAAGAATTGAAACAAACAAGCCACCGATTTAAAGGCTTAAACACACTATAATATGGTGAATAACACAAAGAAACAAAATTGAAGCTAATGAACACCCATAACATAAAATGCCAAATTGGTTAAAAATTCTTACAAAAGCTTCCAAGCTTGGAATTTAGAACCGGGACACGAAACCAATTCCTATAGCTTCCCAAGAAGCACTATACCAAGGCCATCCAAGATACACCCGCTCCAAACTTCTTGATATTCTTTACCATGGATTTTGATTTTCAAGTATTTAATTGGATTTTGGTAATTTTCTATTTTTCTTCTAAACTGAATTTTAGGGTTTCTAATAGCTTATAAAAGCTATATGGGAGCTTATGTGTCTTACTTTAGTCCATATAAACAATGAAAACATTATTTGAAACATTTGATAATTTGCATAAAATGAGAAATTTGCATAAACCGAATTACAATATGATACTTGAATTAAAGGTTCACAAAAGCTTTTTATAACAAAAGGACTTGAAATCTGAGTTTGAAGATAAAACATACACTTGACTTGAAAAATAAGCTAAAGCGACAATAATAAGCTAAATTACACTAGAATATTGTGATACATTGCATTTCCTCTCTATATAATGACTTTTCATACTCCCACGTGCTTGATTGAATCCCACCAAGTTTGAGCCATTGGATTGGCTAGAATCATCGGGACCATCCACCTAGCATTTTGGCGCCAAAATTCTACATAGCGTGTTTAAGCTTTAATTGGAGTTTGGTTATGTTAATTAAAGAATTTTGGAATGTAGGGGAGTTGGAGGGGACATGGAATGGGGGAGGGTTTGAAATTGGGTGAAAACCAGGTCTGGTTTTGGGTTTTCTGTTGGGGAAGAGAGGTTGCTACAGTGACAAGTATTTTGGGCGCGTATTTCTGGTTTTGACTTTCTTTGACCGGCAGTGTATTAACAAAGGGGGGTCAAAAGGCATAGTGGCTGGGGTCAAGGTTCAAGGGAAGGTTCAAGTTGGGATGGGTTAAACATTGGTTGGGCTTGTAGTTGGGTTGGGCTTGGGATAGATGATTAAGGGTATCCGTTTGGCTTTAGTAATAAACAAGGACCAAAAGTGCAATTTTGCCAAACTTCAAGGACTGATCTTGCCATTATTCCAATGCTCTCACAAGGACCAAACTTGACAACTTTTGATAGAACAAGAACCCTTTTTGCATAAAATCTATTTTTAAAGGTCCAAGGACTATTTTTGCAATTTTCCAAAGTTAAGGGACCTTTCTTGCCAATTGACCAAAGAATCATTCAAGGATCATTTTAAACAACTTAGAATACTTCAGGGACCTTGAATGATAAATTTCCACATTTTTGAATTTCCAGGGACTAGATTTGACAACTTTTAAAACTCGGGGACTAAAGCGCCAATTTTGCAAACTTAATACATTTTCATCCGATTTTGATATTTTTGCATTTTAAACACATAAAACACTGATTTGTGATAATTTGATCATTTTGATGTGTTTTGAGTGTTTTCGAGATGATTTTGCGGTTTAGATTATGTAAAAATGATGAGTATTTGAAACTCATCTTTCTCTTTAATTCATAGTCCTGAAGCTGATGTTTAAAGAAGAGTTTTAAAAGTCACGGTAATACCGACGTTGCGCAAAGTTGACATATATATTATTAAGTCCAAAATAAACAACTCCACAACTCCAATCAATCCTCTAAACAATCTCATATCAATTTCGCCATCCAAACAAACTACCAAACATACCCATAACCAATGTCATGACCCGAATGGTCTAGACACGGTCCCGGTTAAGACCACGTGAACCAAACAAGCTCTAGAAGCTCTTTGGCTCCCCGCGTCTCATCAAAACTTCAACAACCACAACCAATATGTTACCACAACGACCCAACCCGGACCCATGGTCCATGAGGGTCTCGTTCACATACCCAACACCACCAACACGGACCCCAGTGGTCCATGTGGCTCGTTCCACATTCCCATCTCCATCTAAATACTCCCAATTGGCTCTTTTAATTCCCAAACACAACCAAACAACATCCAAACACCATCAAACATTAAAACCAATCAACTAGTTATGACCAAGAACACATAAAAATGATAAAAATGAAAAAACACATGAACATGACACAACACACGATACCAACACACTAGTTTACATGTTTTATTAGTTTTAAACGCGTTTTAGACCCGTGTTCATCAAAACCCAACCATGGAACTCACGTTCACGAGACAAAAGGTCTCATTCATGAATCCCTGACTTAGTTATACTATCACCATGTCCTCTACATCCCAAATCATTCCTACAGCTACTACTAGCGTGCAATCTCTAAATTGAGTGGTGAGATTACGCAAGGAAAGTGCGTAACTCTGTGAAAGGCATAGTACGTGCGTAAGCATGAGGACATGCTTTCTGTGTGTATATAAGCATGAGAACATGCTTGTAGTGTGTGCATAAGCATGAGGACATGCTTATAGTGCGTGCATAAGCATATGGAAATGCTTATGATGAGCTACTATAATAGGCGAACTTAAATCGTCTACTAGCGGGGCACACATTCGACAAGTATGCCAACAAACAATTGATCAAATAAGCCATAAATATCTCATCAATTAACTCATCAATCAATTAGTCTAATGTGTTCTCAATCATCTACAACCTTAAACAAGTCATACACGAGGCGTCAGCTTAGAAGGCAGGCACGTGGCGGTCATAGGGTTAAGTTTTCGGAAAAAGTGGTTATAGTCTAGGTTTTGAAAATACCCAGTTCTATATAACCTTGGCTCTGATACCAATATGTAACACCTCGAAAATACGGTCCAGCGGAAGCATACAAACCTTTGGGTGTTACTATCTTGGTATCACAACATAAGGTACAAAGAAGGGTTTTTATCCCATTTATTTAGAATAAGATTAATTAATTGAAAAACATTAAGTTTACATTAATGAAAGTTGTGCGGAAATAGGCCCAAAAGATAATTAAAGCGGTCCCAATTATTTATCAGAGTCGCCTATGACCATGCCCCTTGCCAAGCGTCTTCCAATAGTGAGCTATCGCCTTAAACCTGAGAACACATGCTAAAAAGGTCAGCTTACGCTGGTGAGTTCATAGAGTTTAGTTACAAAAGTAATAGTGGACCTGTTAAAGTTTAATTGCTATGTGTGACTAAGGCAGATATATAATAAACATAACAATCATCAATCAATCCAACAATAATCCAATCAACACAATCGAGATCTCAGCAAGACCCCAAGCGACCTAGCCACCACAGTCGTAGCAAGGCCTAGAACATAAGCTACCCTGGTCTTGGTCGGTCTATTCTTAGCTAGGCATCACGTTATAGCATAGGAATTCTACCCTAGTCTAAGTCAACAAATGTCGCATGTCTAACCTTTCCTAGTCAACGCATTAGCAATTCAAAAGAGTAGTGGCAAGTCCAAGGAATAGTTTGTATTCGCATAAACACATATGATATCAATCACAAATCAAATATTCCAAACAACAGTAATTCTCACATAATGTTCACATATCCAATTATGGTTGGTTAAAAGCAACATGTATTCTCCCCCAAAGTAGTTATGAAATCCTTTGAAAAGAGGGGCTATGAAACTCACCTTAGCCACAGTAATACACTATTCACTATTGACACGACTGGCATCTAAAGCTAATCTCCACGACATCCAGATGAATGTACGACGAGTACGATAGAATAGAAATGACGCAACCTAATGCGTATACGATTATCTTAAAATACGGTTCATGTGATAACGAAGTCGATAGGAAGTAATGTGTCGTAGTTTTCGTGGATTATTCATGTCGTTACTTTCAAAAGTCCATTATAAGTATCTCAAAAGTTTAGTGTTAACGTTTCGTGTGGTGGTAAGAAACATAGACGCGACGTACAACTCACGCAAAAGAGGAGAAGACGTCAACATAGTCGAGACATACTAATAAGAACGCACGCTAAAAGAAAAGACATTGACAAAGTCAAGAAATACTGACAATACTCATGCTAGTCAAAGACTAGGAAATGACGACATCTCTTTATGTAATATAGATAGGTTAACTTCTGGTAGTTTCTCATAATCCCAAACGTACATGTTTATCATAAAAGATAAGTTTCCATATCGCTTAATTAATAAAGGTTTCACAATCGTTACTCGTAATTATACACATTTATAATAAAGTACGTTATATAAAGTATACTATGTAGCATTTTATAAATGACGCGTTCGTTTATTCAACGTTCCCAAACCATTACGACTTTAATAAGTTGTCTTATCAAAATAACCTTTTCCGACTGTTTATAAAAGTTAACTCGTATTTATAAAACACGAGTTATCATCGTAGTTAATAAAGGTTTATAATTAAATAAAACCGTATTCATTGACAATATATATCTAATTATCTCGTTATTAGTTAATACGTGACAATAGAATATTTAGACGCTTTGTGAATCATTTATATTAAACTCACGCAAAATTTAATATATTGTATTTAGTTAGTTCAAAATGTTTAATATGGTATAACTCATAACCAATATAACTTGTGTATCCAATGTTACTCTACTTTATAAAACGTAATCGAATCTTATAAGTTATAACATATACGTCATATCCGATATCGCTTATCAATTACGTAATTAGTTCTTAACGTTTATCGTCTCGTTTTATAAATAACTTATTCGTTATCCGATCAAGTCTTATATCGTATATCACGATAGTTTTATTCCGTTATAGTTGTATAATTGATTCGTTACCATATCACGTCTTTAAGTATATATATTACAAGTTTATCCATCGACATATATTATTTACCATTTCCTTATTAGTAACCGTTTACGTCTCACATCTAATTTCAATAGTCAATTATAATTATCACGTTATCACTTTATTTGTTTCGACATTCTATGTTAACAATAATTTACGACTTATAAACATTTATCAAGTCTTACTTGTATTGAACCCGTAACCCATTTTACTCATACCATATATCCGATTTATAAACCAAGACAAAACAATCACCAAATGACCATTCGGGTCAAACCCGACTTGACTATAATTTACCACATCACACGTACCTTAATGTGACCAACACCGAAATATTAAACACAAGCCAACTTGGTTTTGTACCCTATCTGATCCATCCAATACCAACGTGGGTCATTAGACCCGACCCAGTCAACCCATCAATACAATCATGAGTCTTAGACCCGACCCGACTCATAACTGATCCGACCCACTAGGTTAACCCAAGAACCAAAAATAACAAACAACCCACTGAGTTGACCCGACTCAGTGAGTCAACCCGACTCAATGAGTCAACTCGTACAACACATCAACCACGAACAAACGTCACTAGAATCTTGTTCTTACCACACGAATCTGTCACCACTTGTTTTTATCAAATTTATTAACCCATTACATCACCTTTGTAATTTCAATTTAGTCAATTTTTATCCACGAAATAATACGCAAAACAATATATCAATCAACCAAAATAGAAAGTAAATATATACAAGAAACGGTTGTGTTACCGTGAGAGAAAGAGAGGAGGATGGGGTCGTGTGTTACTAACAAACTTTTCCCATGTTGGTGGTATCTCGTACGAGTGGACTCATAACCCACCAAGCTTGGACTCCTTTGAAACTCGTTAATATTCAAAAAAAACCCTAATATTGTAGATCTAGAATGTGTGAGTGCGTTTTGTGGCACGTAAGATATGAAACCTTGACCACAAGGACTAGATCTACCTTTTAGGGGGGCGGTGTAAGTGGTGGAGGTGGCCGGAAAGTTGGCCGGATGGCGCCGGAACCCTAAAAGGTGGTGGCCGAAATATTAGAGAGAGGTGGGAGGGATTTTGTGTGTGTATTTTATAGAGAGAGAAAGTAGGCGTAGAAAATGAGAGGGTGAGAGCGGGTAGGAGTATATATACTCCAAGGAGGGACCATTTTTGCACATGTGAAACTACAAGGGGCGGTGGGGTAAATATCAAAGGGACCCAACATGAAACTTTCTAAAACTTTTGATATATTCGATTTGGGACTCGTTTGGACTAGCAAACGAATGATTCACGACTCGGGAATTACGCCAACATTCTCATAATATTATTTCTGATAAAAACGACTAAATATGTATCGTATCTCAACTTAGATGGAACTATCACTCTAATTGTTGTTTCTCCATTTATGACGCGTCGAGAAAATTACGAGTTGTCACAAAGAATTTCTTACAAAATACTCAAAACCGGGAAAGCAACCATTTTACCCATGGGCGGAGCTATTAAGGGACCGGGAAGGGTTCCGGGCCCCCTAGGCCTAAGCCCGTTAGTGTATTTTTTCGCGATTTCATGTGTATTTCCGAAAAAAAAATTATTTCGGCCCTCCCATTTAATGTATTTCTCGGAAAAAAATTGTTTCGGCCCTCTCAAATTTTTTTTTCTAGCTCCGCTATTGCTTTTACCAATGAAATATCCATTAAGAGTATTATCACATTTATGACTAACTTCTTCAATAAACTCAATAGGGATTGCTAGACCAGTTCCTTCGCACTTATTATCAGCCTCCAATGTATGAAATTTTGGTTTGTTTTTCTTCATTTCAGAAGTTGTAGCACTTACATACGAAACTGGCTTCGTAGTAGAGTCGACCACTGGTTCAAAATTAGGCTTAACAATCAACGAATTATGACTCGAAGAAACACCAGTATTAATAGGTTTATAAGGTTCATTTATAGAATTATTACCTGAATCTGGTGTCTCCTTTTCAGGATCCACATTTGGACCGAAAGTAACATGACTTATATTAGTCTCATCATTGGAAAACTAATATTGCTAAACAAACCATGACCATAACTATTAACCTTCTTCAAACAAGTACTCGATGAACTAACATCATTCCCTCTAACAGTAGTATCCTCCGTAGGAATGTTTGTATCAAACCCAATATCTAAATCTGTTGGAACATTAGTAGTAACCTGGGCAGTACTAGTCGACAATGGGTTACTCTCAAACCTAGTGTCACGTAAGTGAGAAGATGGATCCTCTTGTGTTTGACTAATAGGTTTCATTGGATTTCCATCATCACCTACAATTACGAGATTCCCCTCGAGCATTAGCTTTTAAATATCGTGAAGTGTTCTAGCTAAGGAAGTTGGACTTTGTTAACCATCATGGTCATCAATCTGGTCAATGATCTTACTTTCCATATTCTTCAAATGAGCAGCAACGTTGCGCAATAATTCCTATCCTTTGTCCATAGTTTGATTGGCTAACCTAGTTTCTTTTTTTACTTTTCTTACCATCAACCCCCCATCCAAAAAACCATTTTTAATATTTATACCATGCACATAAACAAAAACCATAAGCACAAATACCTGTCTAAGCTTCATTTACAAAAGAAAACCTAGAAACCTAGAGTTTAGAAAATAAAGCTTATATAATTAATCGCTAATCATGATAGTTAAATTACAGAATCAATAATAAATGTAACGAGTCAACAGTCCAAGAAAAACCCTAAACAAACTCTTAAACCCTAAACACTAATACAAACCAAAAATAAAACAAAACCGAAACAGATTTAATCTATTTATCTATATGTTAAGGTAAGGATTGAACAACAAGTTAAAGAAGAATAGTCGTTTTATGGTTGTTAGGGTTTGAGAAATTGTTGTCGCCTTTTTCTCCAGAGAAAACTAGGGTAAGGAGTTTTTTTCTTTGATCTCATGTTTCCTCATCCAATCCAAATGGATAATTAATTATGAGTAATTAATGTTAACTGTTCTATAAATGTGAAAAAAAATCTACTTCAATGAAGGACGACAATAGGGAAAGAATTGAAATTTAACTTTATTTTTTGCCGGTGTAATAAGAAAATATAAGACCAAACTTTGTGATTCAAATAAAGAGGTTGTGATAAAGAAAATCACCCTAAAATGGAGAAAAAGTACCGGAAATACAATATAATACAACAATCTTTAAAAAAAGAGAAAAAGGATTTATATATGAGCTAATTTTGAAAAAATGGTCACCTTTCGTGTTAGTGGTCCATAAGTAGTCAAAAAAGGTTTTTAATTTTAGTTTTACGCGACTACTAGACCGTATCGTGTGACTCCACTCAATTTTTGACAAGTGTCCCGAAGGTAGGTGAGTGTTTTTCGCTTGACCAAGTTTTGTCTTTTTCGAAAAAAGCAAAAAAACCAAATAGCACTATTTACAAAACTTGGTCTCTAAAAAAACATCAACCGCCACCGGTTGAGCAAAGACTGTTATTAGTCAAGCAAAAAACATACATCATGAGTAGCACTTCTCATAAAAGAAAAAAATGATTTATCAAACATCAAATCGGTCGAGCAAAAAATGTCATAGTCGCACAAAATGTCACTTCAGGCGAGCAAAAAACATTCACCTACCCTCGGGACACTTGTCATAAATCAGGTCACGATTTAACGGCCGCACAATACTAAAATTAGAAATTTTTTTAACTACTTTATGAACCACAAAGCAAAAAGATGATAATTTTTGGAATCGGCTTTTTTTATATCTGGACACTATAAAGATCTTTGAGAAAGGTTCTAAGAAATTATGTACACGAGGAATGTTTATGAAGGAAATTCCTATCTATCTAGCTTTTTCTTTTAGCTTGGGTTTATCGGTTTTCGTGCTCACCCCTACTAAAATGAATAGCGCAACAACAACAATTGCGAAAACATTTTGTTTCATAATCACGTCGTCTTTTTAATATTCCAAATTAAATATGTCATATAAAAAACATATTAATTTAGTATTTACAACTTTTTAATACTTTAATTTCGAGAAGTATATACCTGCGTGTTATGGCACATGTTAACAAAGGAAATAGGGACAAAATATTATGACAAACACTCCAAAATACAAGAAATAAATAGTGTCATAAACAAATAGAGCCAAGTAATAAAACACAAGAATGTACACAATGACCGATCAATAAAGCTAAGAACGTGGCCTAAAGATTAAGATATCCTAATGAAAAGACTAAAGCTAAACTAAAACTAGAGGATTAGAACTAAGGATTGCCACTTGTGATTGCACTTCTTTCCAATGTTCTTAAGAGTGATTTGGTTTGTTGATGTCATCTAGACGATCAAGAAGGTGATAGAACATAAACCGCATTTCATCACGTAGGTTATAAACCAATGTCTTAGTGTGTTTACAATGGTTGCAAGATTCTTCATGATTTAGGGGTTGTGGTGATGGATCCTTAATCCACATAGAATCATCAAGAGGGAAAAATGTGTTTGGTGGAGGTAAGTTTGGAGGAGGCAAATGTGATGTTGAACGAGGTAAGTGTGATGTTGAAGGAGGTAAGTGTGATATTGATGGAGACAAATGTGATGGTTGTGGATGCACAATTGACGTTGGTGGAGAAGGAAAGGATGAGTCAATATCCATATTGTCGAGTAATGAAGTTTGTTACCTAGTCATTTGTTCATTGAAGGTAAATGTTGGTAGTGATGGTGGATTAGTTGATCTTGGAGGCAAGTCTTCTAATGAGTTCACGAATGGATATAGTGAGGTATGAGGTGTTTCAAAGGTAAGTTGACGAGGTTTAATGGAAGTAACTAGTGGTGGTTGTGTAGTGTTAGGGGTAACTTGAGGTGTTGGTTCAATAGGCGATGGTTCAATTTTTGTTGTTGTAGTTTGTGGAGAAAGTGTTGGTGTTGGTTCAATAAGAGGGAAAAGAGGAGTTTTGATGTGAAAATTTGAAGGATTCTTAATAGGTGACGATACGGTTGATGAAATCTCATAGATAATACGAGCGGTTTTGTGAGGAGGGATTCTAGTTGATAAGCATGCACTAGAGGCTTTTGTCATGTTGAAGAGTGTTTATAGGATGAGTAATCAGTTGAGAATGGTGATTTTTGAGTGAAGGATTGAAGGTGCAAACACAAGGGATTAAATAGTGAAGAATCATGCAAAAACTTAAATGTTAAAACCAATAGAATCTTCCAAAATACAATCATTTGCATGCAAATCTCAAGTAACAAAGTTGCAAGATACTAGGAAGGATCATTTAAGGCAGTGTTGAGTGTTAGAGTAGAGAAAGAGGAGTTTTAAATGTAAAAATATGTTTTTAACTGTCTTTGTAAACCCGGATCCACCGGATCCCTTTCAAAAAGGACCCGGCTAGTGTTAGCCAAAGGATCCGGCTGCTGAGCCAGAAAAATAGATAATTTTTTTTGAAGATATTGAATTTCTCTCCTATGTAGGTTCATGCCATGGGTGCAAATGAGTGTCATAAGAAAAGAAAACTGGAACACTCAAAAAATTTAGAGAGAGGGGCCAATGATAGTTTTTATCGAAAACGTAAAAAAAAGAGAGACTAATAAATGATCAAAAGGATGTCTAGATGACTTTAAGAGTGATCGTTGATGATAAGAAGCTGTAAAAGATCAAAAGAAAAAAAAAAGAAAAAAATCATAAAAATCATAATAAATTAAAAAAATCCAAAGCAATATATGGGTCAAAAGAAAGAGAAAACATTTAAAATAAATGTCAAAAAAATTGAAAATAAGTGGAGCACAGTAAGAGAAAGAAAGTATAAGCACAAAAATGGAGGAATAATGAGTGCAAGAAAAATGAAAAATCAAATGCACTCCTAAAAGAAACCTAAGTAAAGCGTAAGGATAAATGGGTCAAGCAAATCTGAAAACACCTCAAATATGACTAAAAGATTGCACTAAACTAATTTCGTAAGTACACGGAAGAGAGACCTAAGCAAAAAGGCAACAATATGATGTCTATTCAGCCGGATCCGCCGAATTCTTTTCAAAAGGGATTCGGATAGTAATAAGCCAAGGATTCGGCTTCTGAGACATAAATGAAGACAGTAAGCGCGCAAATATATCTAACACTTCTCAAAACTTAAAACTAATTCTCATAAGATAGAATATAGGGCATTTCTAGTCTAGCATAGAAAGGAAACCAATTAAAAAAAATATAGGCAATCAAACGAGATTAAAACCAACTTTTGATTTATATGATCAAAAGTGGTAAAATTTCCTAGTAAGAGGTTTTACGGCTACACATGTTCAAAGTACTAGCCAATATAGTGAAAGATCAAGGTACCACAAGTTTAGAATGATAATATACAAGCATAACATGTTTAAAGACAAAGTGCCATAATATTTTAAGCAAATGTGACCAATTCACAACATCCATTACCACCTCTTCACTTCTTCTTCTTGCCCATGAGAAAGTGAGCAAGATACTTGAACATTCCCATGGTTTGTTTAAATTATTCCGAGGGACTTGGGATATTAGGAAGTTGATCAATGTAGTGATGGGATCAAGTTGATAGTTTTGAATTGGGTCATTTGGATCATACTCAACTTCATCTGAAAAGTCGGTGGGAGGATGTGGCCTTTTACCATCAACCATGCATCTCTTAGCATGTCTCTCGGCGAGAGGTACCATCACGTGATCAGCAAGAAAATAGTCATCGTTCATGGGAGATGGTTGCATCCACAAGCATGTCCAGTAAGCTGAGTGAGTAACATTGCATAGGGGAGTACCTCTTGTCGGTTTTGAAGACACCAACCATTCTCTTGGCAATATAGTATGCAAGATTGAAAGATCTTTGGCAAGGATTGAACAACAAATTAAAGAAGAATATTCGATTTATGGTTGTTAGGGTTTGAGAAATCGTTGTCGCCTTTTTCTCTAGAGAAAACCGGGGTAGGGAGTTTTTTTCTTTGATCTCAAGTTTCCCCATCGAGCTCCAAATTGATAATTAGTTATGAGTAATTAACATTAATTGTTCCATAAATGTGAAAAAAATCTACATCAATGAAGAAAGACAATAGGGAATGAAATTTTAACTTTATTTTTTGTCGGTGTAATAAGAAAATCTAAGACCAAATTTTCTAATTTAAATAATGAGGTTGTGATAAAGAAAACCACCCTAAAATAGAGAAAAAGTACATGTAATATAGTATAATACAACAACTTTTAAAGAAATAGAAGGAGGATGTATATATGTCAAATTGCTCAAAAAGGTATCATACTTAAGGTCAATTCGAATTTTAGGTACTGAACTTTATTTTTCTCAACTTAAGGTATCAAAGTTATTTTTTATGCAATGTAAAGTTTTTTGGACTTTTTTTGAAAGGTGTTATCGGCCATTTTTTCAGCTGAATTGGTTAATTAATGTGACATGTCATTATAATTGAGCACTTAAAATTCATTTCGGCTAACATTATGACCGGTAACCACTTTTGAAAAGTCGAAAAAACTTTGTATTGCACAAAAAATAACTTCGATACTTTAAACTAAGTGAAAAAAGTTGAGTACCTAAAATTAAAATTAACCTAAAGTGTGATAACTTTTTGTGCGATTTGCCCATTTATATATGAGCTAATTTTGAAAAAATGGTCACCTTTCATGTTAGTGGTCCATAAAGTAGTCCAAAAAATGTTTTTAATTTTAGTTTTTATATGACTACTAGACCGTATCGTGTGACTCCACTCAATTTTTGACAAGTGTCCCGAAGGTAGGTGAGTGTTTTTTTCTTGACCAAGTTTTGTCTTTTTCGAAAAAAACAAACAAAACCAAATAGCACTACTATTTCAAAAACAAAAGATTTGGTCACTCAAAAAATATCAATAGAGCCACCAGTTGAGCTAACCTATCAGACTTTAAGGTATGACACGTCATCCGGTATAATGTAAGTTGTTAGCAAAAAACATCCATAATGAGTCACACTTTTCAAAAAGGACAAAACTGATTTATCAAACATCAAATCGGTCGAGTAAAAAACGTCATGGTCGCACAAAATGTCACTTCAGGCGAGCAAAAAACATTCACGTACAGTCGGGACACTTGTCAAAATTCAGGTCATGATCTAGTGGTCGCACAATACTAAAATTGCAAAACTTTGTTTTACTACTTTATGAACCACAAAGCAAAAAGATGATTATTTTCAGAATCGACTCTTTATATATCTGGACACTATCTTTTAGAAAGGTTCTAAGAAATTATGTACACGCATAATGTTTATGAAGGAAATTACTAACTGTCTAGCTTTCTTCTTTTAGTTTGGGTTTATCGATTTTTGTGCTCACCCCTACTAAAATGAATATCGCAACAACAATAATTGCGAAATAATTTTGTTTCATAATCACGTCGTCTTTTTAATATTCAAAATTAAAATATGTCATATAAGAAACATATTAATTTAGTATTTACATCTTTTTAAAACTTTAATTTTTAGAAGTATATACCCGCGTGTTACAACACATGTTTTGGCACATGCTAAAGCATATCTATACTATCTATAAATCATTTACATAATTTTTCTTAATTCTTAATCTTGAAAACATAAAAAATGATTTCAGTTACTAAAATACCTTTGATTAAAAATGGTAAGAACATCCATTACTAAATTAATATTTTAAATATTGTTCTCAAACTTTTATCATTTTTCTTTTAAAACACATAAACTTTTTTTTCTCGCAATGACTGTATATTGAGCTCGTAAGTTGCATCAAGGGTCACCCCAAAACACAAGCTCACAAGTATAATTTTTTGTCGATATACATCGTCACTTTGCGCGAGTATTCGTCTAGTAGTATTATTCCAAGGACAAAAATCTTCGATAACTTATTATTATTTGATTGAAACAAGGAATTACACACACACACACACACACACACACACACACATATATATATATATATATATATATATATATATATATATATATATAATCGGATCGATTGAAAGAGTTTTTATTTTGAGAAGATTGAGAAGGTTTTCAAAACGATAGATTTTAACTTTGATTCATGTTTTTCAAGCGTAAAACTCATTTTAATGTGATTCAAATTCAAAATGTGTAAAAAAATTTGAATCGATGTTAAAATCTCTCGATTTTGCGATATATGTAGAATCTTGAATCATCTGTACACATTTAATGAATCATCATCATAACTCGATTTTAACAATGATTTGTGAATCAAATTTGTGATTTATAGATTCGATTCACCATAAAATGATGTTTACTTGTGAATCAAATAAAAACATGAATCAATTTGCTCAAGCGAAGATTTCTCAATCTTCTCAAAATAAAAACCTTCTCAATGGAACCGAGCCTATATATATATATATATATATATATATATATATATATATATATATATATATATATATATATATATATATATATAGTTAAGTGTGAAGCACTGTTAAGTGCGAAGCTGAGAACCCTTTTTTACTCCTAATAATACATGATGTACATCATGTCAATGCATAATGGCATTTTTGATAATATATGTAACTTAATTTGAACGAAAAAATTGAATTAGGGGCAAAATCGGAAATTAATTCACCCAAAAAAAAGGAGTATATACCTTTTTTTTTAGATCTACTCTTTCAATTTTAATCTCTTTTCCTCAAGAACCCTAGCCACCTATCTTTCTCCATCTCCCTCACACAGAAAAAACCTAGCCGTCTATCTCTCAATCTAATTCAATCTCGTCACTTTCATCTATAGATCTTCACATGTAAGTTTTTGGTTATAATTTGATTTTCTCTTATGTTATAACAATTTTTTTATTCCGTTGTTCTAATGGTAGTTTTTTCTTCAATTGTTTTGTCATTGGTTTCTTCGTATTGTAAGTTCTGCTAATTATAATCTTGCTTTTTATTTCGATTTATTATGTGTAAATCGTTTTTTTTATAATTTTTTTGGAAGTCCAATTCTTACTCTTGAGTTATCCAGTTTGCGGTAATAAACAAGTTTACCATGATTAATATAACCTTTTTATTTTGTGTATACTTGGTTGATACTATATGAGAATGTCTATTTGTTTATTAACATCACAACAGCCCTGAACCTCGCCTCGTGTCAACAACACCATATTAGTTGTGGTGACTGAGATGTCCGATCTTACTCAACTGAAACTTTGTTACCATATGCATTTCTGCAGGTGATCAGTCTACGACACCAACATGTCCGAGATCTGGTAATGGGCAATCCGTTTTTGGATCTGCATCGATCCCAACCCTTGGATCTCCATCAAGCCAAGTATTTGGTTCTTCATCCTCTCGTTTTGGTGGTAAGCACACTTATGATCGTTTTTTAAGTTTGGTATGAAACAATAGTGCTTAATATGGCTGAACTTAATGCTGGTTATGTGAATATATTAGGTGTCAGGTAGATGTTCTGGTATTGTTGGTGAATTGTAGTTATTGTTTTACAAAACCAAGATTGCTAGTTATCACATTTGATGCTGACATAATGTTTTCAATTACACACTTAGATTAATTGTGATCCACTTCAGTTTCATATTTGTTTGTGATTGTAATATTCTTTATATATTATAAACTCTGATTTCACAGTCTTCTTATTCTCATTTCTGAATTCCGCATTAGCAATTTTTTGTCTTCCTTAAGCTTTTATCCCTTTGTTTCATCTTCTTTATTTCAAATTTCAGGTTCTTGTTTATTTATGCAGAAGCCTGCATTTGCATCCACTACACCATCGAGTCCTGTTGGAAGCTCATTTCCAGTGTCACAGCCTGCTTTTGCAAGTAGCCCATGTGAAAATTTTGCAAACACGTTTCGGCAAATACATATGCTGTTGCATACTGCCCAATGTCATCCAATTTTACTTTCCTACATGCGTTTAGCCATTTATCAGTCAATCCATGTTCTTCTTCTACACTTACCAACCCTTTGCCCCCAAGAACTCATCTTTTTCTAATCCTTTTCACCCATCTATATTTTGTTCAATTCATGGTTTTAGACAACCACCTTTTGGATGTAAATGTGAGGTAAGTGGATTTACCCCGTCTGCTCAGACACCTCTAACACACAATGGTAGTTTTACACAGCCTGTTGAAAATCTAAAGTCAATATCAGCAATTCCTGCAAACAAAGATAAAAGTGACAAAGAACTGAGATGGGATGACTATCCAAAACTACTTATATTTATTTCTTGATTAAATAATGAATAGTTATTTATTTTCATCTGTTACAGGGGGGCCAGCACGTAGCAATATGCAATCATGCAGTTTTACAATCCCGCCTCTATTTAGCAACAAGCATGCAAATCCAATTTCTTCCTTTGAGGTACGGGGCGAGGTTTATGGCTGTTATGATGTTAGTTAAAACTCTTGAATGAGAGAAGGTATTATCTGGGTTTTACTAAAAAAGCACCCTTTGTGTTGCCAACGTTTCCATTGGTACTATTACGGTTCAAATCTTTTGCCTAGTTTTATATTTTCAAGCATTCGTTCAGTTTTATAATACTCGGTATTGACTTTGGCTTTATATTTTCAAGCATTTGTTCAATTTTATAAGATACAAGAAGCTCCTATGCTCGGTGGATCTTACAAAGGACTTCTATTTCAGCTACTCCTACCGTGTGATGCACTTCTTTCAAAAGAACTTATCTACTCACGAGACAGGTCCTTTACGTTTAAAACATACATGTTAACGTATAAAAACATATATGTTTACGTATAAAACATATATATTTTGTGTTTGATTAAACATATATGTTTTGTGTTTGGATTATATATGTTTTGCATATATAAAAACAAATTGTCTCATGTTTATTTGTGTTTGTTAGTTTAAGCTTGTCCATGTGTGTTTTGTTATCTTAAGTTTTATTTTAAAAGTATTTAATCTTGGCTATTATTTTTTCTAGGCGTGATGTTCTTTGAAGGCGTGCACACATGCTGGAAGTACATATGTGTTATTGGAAAGCGTGCATGTATGTTTTTGGAAGACATGCGCACATGTTCAAAATAATATGATGAGAAACTTCAAGCACATATGTTTTGTGCACATATGTCCGTTTACGTTAATTATTGTTAGTGCACACGTGTAAAGATAGATTATATCCATGTATTTCTTCTTATTTTAAATTTGTAATTTAATTGTATTTCAATCTATCCAATTTTGTGTTTAACATTATGTTCTTGATTGTTATAAATTTACATGATCTAAAAACACATATACACTTTTTCATTTGAAAAACATGTATGTCGAAAAAACTATTCCAAAAACCAAAATAATAAAATTAATTCATAAAAACACATGTGCACTAAATCGGTTTAAAACATGCATGTTCGAAAAAGCAAAAAAAAGCAAAAAAAAAAAAAAAAAAAAAAAAAAAAAAAAAAACGAAAAATAATATAAAATTGACTTTTACTATTATACCCTTTTGGATTAAATTAAAAGTTTAATAATTCAAAATGCTATGTTGCACAATATGCATTAATAGGAGTACATAAAGGATTTCGCAGCTTTGACTTAATAAGGTTCCAAAATAAATCCCCTATATATATATAAAATATATATCCTATATATATATATATATATATATATATATATATATATATATATATATATATATATATATATATATATATATATATATATATATATATATATATATATATATATATAAAATCGGATCGATCGAGAAGGTTTTTATTTTGAGAAGATTGAGAAGGTTTTCAAAAATGATAGATTTTTAACTTTGATTCATTTTTTCAAGCGTAAAACTCATTTTAATGTCATTAAAATTCAAAATGTGTAAAACAAATTTGAATCAATGTTAAAAATATCTCGATTTTGAGATATATGTAGTTAACTGAATCATCTGTACAAATTTAATGAATCATCATCATAACTCGATTTTAACAATGATTTGTGAATCAAATTTGTGATTTATAGATTCGAGTCACCATAAAATGATGTTTACTTGTGAATCAAATAAAAAACATGAATCAATTTGCTCAAACGAAGATTTCTCAATCTTCTCAAAATAAAAACCTTCTCAATGGACCGAGCCTATATATATATATATATATATATATATATATATATATATATATATATATATATATATATATATATATATATCCCTACTCTATATAAAAAAGGTTTGTTTGAATCACATCTCCTCTCAAAATTCTTAAAAAATGACACGTGGCATTTAAATCCTCAAAACTCTTTCAACCGTCCGATCATCCTATTTTTTCTCTCAGTTTCAAAACATATTCTTGAATAAACACATTCGGTTTCAATACTAGCCTTAATCAATCATCAAAATAATCATCCTCCCCCAAATCATCACCCGCGCCCAAATCCTCCTAAACCTAATTTAATCGAATAACAAAAATCCTGTCAAATGATGTTTCAATCCAAAATCATTTATAACAACATAAAAATTAACGAATCCAACAATCTAACTAACGTTAAAACCTTCTTATTGTAAGAAATTCATTCAACTATGATGGAAAAAATTAGAAACATTTTGGGTTTGTGTTTATTGGTTTTTGATTTATAAGAAACTATTGGTGATTGTGTTTCAATCGTATATCTTTTGCGGTATAAGGTTAGGTCATCTATTTTTTTTGTGCGATTTTTGTATTTTTTTGTTAGGATACGTATATATATATATATATATATATATATATATATATATATATATATATATATATATATATATATATATATATATATATATATATATATATATATATATATATATATATATAATGCTTAGGATTAGGTTTATTGTTATTATAGATGTTTTGATTCGAGAGGTTATGGAAGATGGGATGGACTCAGAAAGACTGTGATTCACAATCTGAGGCCGATCAAGGTTAGTTTTTGAACTTATAGCATACTCAGTTTATTTGTGTACATGGATACTTGAATGAAAGATTGTTTCTATGGTGCTAATTATACTAAGTATGCTATGTCTAAACAACTATTGTTTGGTAATAGGTGTTTGATGAAGGTGTTCATCAAGTGTTTGATGAAATGTCTATGAGAAGAATATAAAAGGTTTTGTAAACATCTATGTTTCAGTTTTGTAAAGAGTCTTAATATCATATGATTACTTATTCTTGAACATTGTTATGCAGGCTTTATTGTATCTCTTCGCTCAGACTGCTTTCACGTATCTGAATCTTCGATTCAATCAGGTAGAGAATCAGTTTCATCATGTTTTGACATACGATAATTTATAAAATGGATTTAGTTTTGTTAGTTTTGTTGATTTTTGTTGATTAATTTTGATTAGGTATTTCAGGTGCTTAGTAATTTTTATGTGTATTCCATGATGAACTGCTGATAAAACAATTTAATTTGATTGTTTTTTATTTGTTAATTAGATAAAAGTTTTAACTTTATGATTGGTTTGTGTAATTGATTTATGTTTGTTTTCTGATTTCTTTATTTTAATTGTAGATTGATGATATTTAGATGTTGATAGTGATTATTTTAATTTTAGATTGATAATAAACAATTTGATTTGACTCTCTTTTCATACCTTCTTTTTTTAATTTCTCTCCTTTGGTGTGCTTGCGTTAGGGGTGTTCAAAAAATCCGAGAAACCGACGAACCGAGCCGAACGGTTAATCTGAAACCGAAAAACCGAAACCAAGAAACCAAACCGAAAAACCGAAACCGAAAAACCCGCTTATCATGGTTCGGTTTCGTTTTATTTTTATATCCGCGGTTAACCGAACCAACCGTGCTTAATACATGAAGCCTTTTTAACTAAATATTTAAATAATTGTACAAGTATTAATATATTATTGCACTAATTTTATTGTATAACGCTTTTTCTCCTAATGCAAACATTTCTAAACATTTATGTGTGAAAGTTGATAAATTTGATCGTAATCTAAAATCGAATAACTATTATTTTGTTAATTGATTATGTATGGATATTTGAATGCAATTATTCTAAGGATAACTTTTATATGACTATTATCTATTAAATGTCATTTAATTTTACTAAAAGGACATTTACGTTCTAGAACATGTTTTTGTTTATACGGCTAAACTCGATTAAACGTCTAAAATGGTTAATGACCGAACGCTGGTAACGCTCATTCGGTTACCCGTTTGTCCGGTTACCGTCTAGTACGGTTCGGTTTGGGTAGTAAAATTAATTACCCACCCCGCGATGGATAGTTTAAATCTTTCAACTAACCGAACCGAACCGCCCCGCGAACACCCCTAGCTTGCGTGGAAGATACCATCATGATAAGCTGATATTTTTATTTTTGTTTGTAATTGTAGTCTTTGAGTGTGGATCAAAAGTGGGTAGGAGCTCCTTTTGCAGCAAGGCTCCGCAAACTTCATACAAGATTCTCTACATTCTGTTTATTTATAAATCAATTTGTACCCATATCGCTGACGGTAATTGAGAATGCTACTTTGGATATTGGTGGTTGTATCAGACTGGTCGTGTTCTTGCCTGTGATTGTACAATGATCATAGAGCCCTCTGAGCTCACACCATTGACCGCCTTGGCCGCTGCTGAGCTCGCCCTTCAATCCGGAATCACACCAGTATGTCTTATAAACTTGAACCATTGTATCATCTATTGTACAATGTTTAAATTCATTTATGTTCACTTAAAATCACAGGGTGTCTTGAATATGGTTATGGGAGATGCTACTGGACTTGTCAATTGAGTAAGGCATCGATGAAAAACTCTACTTTAGTTAGATTTTAAGAAGATAGCCCTCTTGAAAGTATTTCAAAGTACTTTTTAGTTATATTTTAAGCCGAGATGATTTAGTAATCGTAACTCCATTTTTGTTAAAGAGCTTTTCCACAAATTTGATCCCAAGTTGTTTTATACAGAAGATCTCAAAAGTCTAAAACAATTGGTTTTAAATTGGCCAATAATTTATTTTAAAATAGGGGTTATGCGCGTAAGTCTACAAGAATTCACTTTTTCCTTCATTTCTTTCATTGCCTTTTTCAAGCATCTTTCATTGCCTTCTTCAAGCATTTTTTCAATCAATTCTTCATTGCCTTCTTCAATCATTTATTTAAAATAGGGGTTATGCGCGTAAATTGGTCAATCATTTCTTTCATTGCATTCTTCAAGCATCTTTGTTTCTGACAATTGTAAGCACCTGCAAAATCAAGCGAAATGATCCGGCCGATAAAGGAATAATCATTGTCTTTATTCAAATAGCACAATTATGACAGCACCCTATAACTTCCGGTAAGATCAATTTTTAAAACTATATTATTAGAATATATTTATATATCTGATCTAATATTTATTTTTGTTTACTTTTAGTGGACTGTTGAAGTATGATAAGTGTGTTATTTGTATCCACCATTGTTTCTATATTCCATATATTGTTATGTTATGTTGAAGTATGAAGTATGAAGTATGATGTATATTGTTCTTTCAGCTATCAGCCTATCACAATGTATTCAAATTTAATTTTGTATCTATTTTGAATTGCAGGAGTTAATTAAATGAAATAATATTTGATGTGCTCTACGAAATAATCTGATCACCCGATGACATGAAAAGTGAGATTACGGAAACCGTGAAAGCAGTCTGTCATAAACTCTCGAGAACAAAACGGGACGACGATACCGAGTCCTCAGGCTATGATCAAAAGCATACCCGTGCAGAATATGATTATCATAAATCCAATGTTGCATAGACCATTGAAGTTGATGATGTATCTGATAATGAATTGATAGAACCACCCAATTTTTCTATCAGACTAATGAGTTGTAGCCACCTATACCCCTTCATACGTTGCCAATAGAAGAACTACAAAAAGAAACAGTCCACCAATCACAAGAAGTATTGGAGAATGATCCGTCTGGTGCAGAACACAAAAGTGCAAGGCGATGATAGTGATGACGACCTTGATGCTCCACCCGGATTTGGTTAATGGGGGTTATCATTCACTTTTATTATAACTTCTAACAATATTTTGACACAATGGACTACGAAATTTAAATCAATTCCAATATCTTGCTGAAAGTGAATTTGAAACTGCAACAAATAGCAGCTCAGTTTTTAGGTAAAAATTCTTCTATTTTCATGTTATGTAATTTCTTATCGTATATGTCAATGCAATCGTCATGTTGTATAGTATGTATGTTATGGTGAGAGTAGTAATTGGTATAGTGATATCATATAGGATCTAGGAGATGTCATTGTAATTGTTTATTAATTTGAAAATCAATTATACTACAGGATGTGGATTATTGTGTTTGTGCTTGGTGGAGCTGGTGGAATTTATCTCATCGATCGTCTGTTGGCATCGAAACAGGTTTGTTTCGTTATTCCCTATATCATTGTACTACAATATTATAGCATTGTACTGCAAATAAGCATTATGTCCCAATTTGTAAATATTAAGAGATTACGAAAGATTAATGTTACTTAAGTAAGTTATTTTATCCTATTGAAGTGGCTCTTAAATAATACATTTACCGGATTAGGTCCATTAGGATGATAAAAAGGTTGGCAACTAGACTCATAAACCGTAAAAACCATGTCTATTTTATAAGTCCTAAAGAAGTGGCTCTTTATGCCTGTTTGGCAATGGCACTAGGTTTGGAAGAAACGACAACGGTTAGCCTATAACTTTGCTATTGTTATACTATACGATAAGAAAAAAGTAGTTAGTATTAGGTATAAGGTCTGTTTGGGATTGCATATCAAAATTGCTTATCATGTTTTGATATATCATATGACCACCTATGTTTGGCTTTTTGGTATGATAAAAAATAGTTGCTGACATCATATCATATACGGTATATATTCTTCTTTTAATGTATGTTTTTGACATAAACTGTTTGCTATAACAACTCTAAAAGAATTACCTTATGTCCTGTGTGTTACAAAGGTTCCTGTATATATAACTGAGATAACACCTTAAAATTTGATAGGGAGTTTAGGTTTTGTCAACCAGCTTATATGAGACAAAATCTGGCTTTGGAGCCCCTACTAAAACTGGCTTTGGGGCCCTATTATTTTATTTAAAAGATTTAGATTACTGATGCAATGTAATTATAAAGAACACAATTATGATCAGTAAACACGCACACTATTTATTGGGTTAATCACCATCGACCCAACAGTTAACCCGTCACAACCCAAATGACCCGGTCAACAAAAGTCAACCATATGAAAAGTCAAAGAAGCAGTTACAGAAACAGTTACTTAGCAGTTACAAATAACTGCTCATATGCAAGAACCGACACAATGGTTCTATGTACCCTTTCATTACATTATAAATACTAGATACATTTATTGTAAAACAATGATGACATATTTGATTAATACAAAGACTTATTTACAGTTTTATTAATCCTTGCACATTTACTCGGTATACTTGTGATTGAAACGTTAAGACCATAGATCCCGTTAAAAAGGCCAACAATTGGTATTAGAGCGGTTTGGTCTATCAACCAACAATCATCATTTACCTTACTCGTAAAAGTTTCCTGAATCAAAAAGACAAAGACCAGTTTCGATATAAATTTTTTTTTGCAAATCCTTAAGAACACAAAATCGAGACGTCATTTTTTGTGTCTCAAAAGTTTGTCGCAACAGGGGTATAATCACTTTGTGATTACTCACAACCCGGCAACAAAACAAATTCGCAAAATTTTTTCCGAAACCAGTTTCGCATACCCAATCCAAAACAGGATCAGAAAACGAACTCAAATCGTTTAAACATTTGATTCAAAATAAAAAAACCAATACAAGCGTCATCAATTAGGGCACAAATCAAAGATTCGAATTAGAACAAACACACCTGTTCTTAAACGAAATCAAGCCCGAAGGATCAATTGAAACCCCAATTGATTCATTAGCAACCCAATCGTAAAATACTCACGGATCGAAAACCCCAAAATAAGCGAAACCCTAGGTTTCAAGTTGGAGGATAACGATTGCTCGCAAGAACACCATACCGGAGAAAGTAGAAGGCGGTCAAAAACCACACCATCAAAAGAGGCGGTCAACCGTTGTTTTATTGGAGAAGGCGAAGAATATCAACGATTATCTTCTTTAGAGAGGAGAGCGAAGGCGATGATCTCAAAAGAAAAAAAATAAGTACGCGTGTTTTTATCTCAAAAAACGAAAGGAGATAAAAGGGTTAAAAGGGGACGCGTGTACATTATAAGGGCCACTCAAGGATATTATTTATTAGGGCATCAGGTTAAACCATCAACCCCTCCAGGTTCCAAAAGATTTCAAAACCATCTTTATTTTACTTTATATATTTTTGATATATATTGTTTAGTTTGATAAGTTATTTTAAAAAATTATTAAAGTCTTATCATATTTTTGAATAGTATATCTAACATAGTAATTACACTGCTTAGAATACTGATTAGGAATAATTTGTAAGGAGTAATTAACCTTAGGTTATTCATTTTAAATTTACAATCTCCAAGGATAGTTTAAAAATTGTTAAAACTATACCTAGAAAAGTTTTACACCCATTTGAGGAAGATAAAACATTAAGAGCTCATTTTTGAAATAAGAATTTTTTTTTTGAAACACTTTGTGTTAAAATTCTTTGTTGGAGATTTATTGTCATTTTAAGATATGACGAAAGATAGTGGAAAGGAACCTAGTACTAACATTACAAATAGTACACCCCAATTTCAATGCCCAATCCTAAAGCCCGCGAATTACTCATTATGGGCAATTCGAATGCAAATCATTCTAGAAGCGAATGGTTTATGGGAAACAATTGAGCCGACTGAAACGACTCAACCCAATAAGAAAAAGGATAAACCCGTTATTGATTTCCTTTATCAAGCCTTGCCCGAAGAACAATTACTTCAAATAACAAAGCACAAAAGCGCAAAAGACATTTGGAATGCTTTGAAAACTAGACACGTTGGCGAAGACAGAGTTAAACAAGCAAGAATATAAACACTCAAATCCGAATTTGAGATGTTATACATGAAGGAAGATGAAACAATCGACACCTTCACCACAAAACTTACAACACTCGTAAACAAAGCCGCTAGTCTAGGACACACAATAGAAGATGAAACCTTAGTACGGAAATTACTAAATGCTGTACCCGAAAGGTATCTGCAAATAGTCGCATCTATAGAACAATATTCCGATCTAAGTGATATGACATTAGAAGAGGCAATAGGAAGACTTAAGACCTACGAAGAAAGGATTAAGTACAAGAAAGGAAAACAAGTGGACAATCAAGAAAAATTGATGTTCACACGACATGACAATAGAGGGAAAAATTTCAGAGGACGTGGACGTGGAAAATATAAAGGATGGAAAAACCACGATAAAAATAACCACGAGAAGAAGGATGGAGAAAACACTCACAATCACTTCAACAAACAGAATATTGATTTTAGCAAAATTAAATGTTACAAGTGCAATAAGACTGGTCATTATGCATCTAAGTGTTATTCAAAACCAAACACTAGTATGCAATCTAATCTTGTCGAGAAGGACTTAGAACCTACCTTATTAATGGCAATATTAGAAGACCCACATGTAACAAAGCTAGAAGATCAAAAGGTCTCGCTACACGAAGAAGATGTAGGATATAAAGAGACAAGTGTCGATAGTCAATGGTACTTAGACAACGGAGCTAGTAACCATATGACTGGGATAAGAGAACACTTTAAAGAACTAGATGAGAACGTTA
Source organism: Chrysanthemum lavandulifolium (assembly GCA_022545495.1). Lineage (NCBI taxonomy): Eukaryota > Viridiplantae > Streptophyta > Magnoliopsida > Asterales > Asteraceae > Chrysanthemum > Chrysanthemum lavandulifolium. The sequence continues at coordinate 130,037,860 of CM040243.1, forward strand.
GTGGAAAAGTAAGATTCAGAGATGGATCTCATGTAGAGATTAAAGGAAAAGGTTTAATCCTATTAGAATGTGAAGACGAGAAACAAAGAAGCATATCTCAAGTCTATTACATTCCTAGCTTGAAAAATTTTTATTGAGCCTTGGACAATTTACCGAAATAGGTTTTAAAGTTGTAATGGACGACGATGAACTACGACTTTATGACATGGACAACAAAATCTTCTTGAAAGTCACAAGACAAAGAAACCGTCTATACAAAGCAAGTCTGAAGATAGGCACACCTATTTGCTTATTAGCAAACTTAAGTGACAACACTTGGTTATGGCACGCACGATTAGGACACCTCTACTTTGAATCATTAAAATCTATGACCTAAAGAGAGTTAGTTCATGGAATACCTGCCATTAAACATACAACACAAATATGTGATGTTTGTTTAGTTGGTAAACACAGCAGAGCACCATTTCCCAAGAAAGCAAAAACTAGATCAACATCACCATTAGATTTAGTTTACTGAGATTTATGTGGACCAATAACACCACCAACACCATCTGGAAAGAAATATATATTCTTGTTAGTAGATGACTACTCAAGATATATGTGGGCGTATTTCCTAAATATGAAAGATCAAGCTTTCGATACTTTTAAGGAATACAAAGAAACGATAGAGAAGGAGCTAAGGACAACATTGAAAATGTTAAAAACTGATCGTGGAGGAGAATTCACATCTAACGAAGTCACTCAATACTGCAAAGAAAACGGCATAGCACGACAACTAACCGCACCTTACTCACCACAACAAAATGGAGTTGTTGAACGAAGAAATAGGACAATCATGTCTACTACGAGATGCATGATGAAAGCAACTAACATGCCACAAAACTTTTGGTGAAAGGTCATTAGACACGCTATATACATTCTAAGCAAATGTTCTTACAAGAGCCTTAAAGACATCACTCCATATGAAGCAATTAAGAAGAAAAAGCCAAACTTAGAAACTTTAAGAGTTTTTGGTCGCATAGCATATGCAAAGGTACCATCACAACATCGACAAAGTTAGATGATAGAAGTAACAAATGGTATACTTAGGAAGCTAACAAGGATCAAAAGCTTATAGATTGTTTGATCCAACAACACAAAGAATATGTGTTAGTAGAGATGTGAAGTTTAAGGAGGATGAAGCATGGGACTGGAAGGATTACCTAGATGAACACACCAATGATGAACCCGAATGGTTTGACTTCAAAGTCGAAAACCTTGAAGCCACAAATGAACATCAGGAAAACGAAAACCATCCAGATGAAGAAGACAATGATACCCTTGAAAATGATGATCATGAATATGAAACATCAGCAACTGACTCACCCTCACAATCACAAACACTTCGCACACCATCTACAATTTCATCAAGAATAAATACTCAAATTTCACCAACTACCTCAAGACATTCAACCAATCAAAGTAACTCAACTACAACCCGGAACTTACATCCAAACTTTGATCATACGCCACTACAAGGCTTTAGAACGTTGAATGATTTATATGAAAGCACCGAGGAAGTTTTACCCGAGCATTTATTACTAGCTGAAGATGAACCCAAGAATTACAAGGAAGCATCGAACGATCAAAAATGGATCGAAGCAATGAAGGTCGAATTAGATTCCATAAATAGAAACAATACATGGGAACTAACCACTCTACCAAAAGGACATAAAGCCATTGGATTAAAGTGGGTATTCAAGACCAAGAAAGATGCTAATGAAAATATAGTCAAGCATAAAGCTAGACTAGTAGCAAAAGGCTACATACAAGAGCATGGCATAGACTTTGAAGAAGTCTTTGCACCTGTAGCAAGAATGGAAACAATCCGATTACTATTAGCCATAGCTGCTAATAACAAATGGGAAGTACATCACCTAGGCGTCAAATCGCATTTACGCATGGAGACTTAAAAGAAGAAGTGTATGTTACACAACCCGAAGGATTTATAAAAGAAAATGGAAAAGTCTACAGATTGATAAAATCTCTATACGGATTAAGACAAGCACCACGTGGATGGAACATAAAGTTAGATAATACCTTGAAGTCCTTAGATTTCAAGAAGTGCGCTTTAGAACAAGCTGTCTACACAAAGAATTCAAAAGACTCAATACTTCTAGTAGGAGTCTATGTGGATGACTTAATCATCACTGGCACACCAAAGAAAGAAATAGACAAGTTCAAAGCTCAAATGGAAGAGAAATTCGAGATGAGTGACCTAGGATTACTATCCTACTACTTAGGAATTGAAGTCACACAAACTGGAGGTGACATATCAATAAAGCAATCCGCCTACGCAAGCAAGATCCTAAAAGAAGTTGGAATGCTAGATTGCAACAAAAATTTAATACCTATGGATCCAGGAACAAGACTAACAAAGAACACTGAAGAAACAATGGTCAACTCAACTGAATATAGAAGCTTGATTGAATGCTTACGATATTTGCTACATACAAGACCCGACTTAAGTTATTCCGTTGGATTACTTAGTCGTTTTATGCAAGAACCGAAGGAACAACACATGAAAGCTATAAGGCAAGTACTACGCTATGTTAAAGGAACAAAGACTATGGAATCACCTACAAGTACAATGGAAGAAAGCAGATACAAGGTTATAGTGACGACTACTGAGTCAATACTCAAGAAGGCAAAGGCACTCTTGGAATTATCTTCTACTACGGTGAATCACCAATCATTTGAAGTACACAAAAGCAAGCCACGGTAGCTTTATCATCATGTGAGTCTGAATTCATTGCGACACAACAAACAACACAAGCATTATGGTTAAAGAGACTGCTTAGCAAGCTTACACACACGGAAGAAGAAAAAGTTACAATACTGGTAGACAACAAGTCCGCGATCGAACTAATGAAGAATCCCGTATTCCACGGAAGAAGTAAACACATTGATATAAAATACCACTTTATAAGAGAATGCGTCGAAAGAGAAGACCTACAAGTCGAATTCATAAGTGGAGAATTTCAGAAGGCTGACATACTGACAAAGGCATTACCGAAGATCAGATTCCTCACAATGAGACAACTAATTGGAGTCAAAGATCTAAAACAAGCCGATTGTGATTAAGGGGGAGAATATTGGGTTAATCACCATCGACCCAACTATTAACCCGTCACAACCCAAATGACCCGGTCAACAAAAGTCAACCATATGAAAAGTCAAAAAGCGATTCTGAAGCGATTGCTTAGCGATTACAAATAACTGCTCATATGCAAGAACTGACACAATGGTTCTATGTACCCTTTCATTACATTATAAATACTAGATACATTTATTGTAAAACAATGATGACATATTTGATTAATACAAAGACTTATTTACAGTTTTATTAATCCTTGCACATTTACTCTGTATACTTGTGATTGAAACGTTAAGACCATAGATCCCGTTAAAAAGGCCAACACTATTTAGGATTATCTTGAATTGTGAGTTATAATTCTTTATTTTGTACTTAATGTGTTTGTTGTATTTTTCCCTGGTTTCCCATAACATTCAACTTTCTATCTTACAACCTAGCGCAACAATTGAAGAACCAAAACCCTAAATCAAACAAATTGAAGAACTAAACATTCTTCCAAAGGCCCTACAGTCAATTGACCCCCTTGAATGAATGTATATTTGCAACAGAAACTCGGGTTAGTTTATAAAAATGCATTTGATCAATATTAAGATTGTCTGATGATTTTATAGATGTTGCCAACACCTCTGTCGTTGCTCCGCCATCACTACCACCGTTGTCATCGTATGGATTAGACAGTCCTCTGTTGTGGCTCACTATTCAACATGCTTCCGAATCACGTATTATTCGATTTTAGAATTGTATTTTTAAACGAGTTGGTGAGTTGTTAACGGGTTAAGAATGTCAACCTAAACCTAACCTATTTATTAAATGGGGTGGTTGTGTCGACCCATTTTCAACCCAGGCCTGCTTAGACTTAACTCTAAGGCTCTAAGCTGTTTATTTTGTTGTGTCGGTCTCCGGTCATGTTTCATGAAGTGTCACAGATTGCTACCCCTACATTTTATCACAGGACATTAAAATAGAATTACCAATTTTTATAGTGTTATGTGCAACGTTACTTGTGAAACCACCGTTTGGCTTTTCCCAATAATTTGCCAAATCTGTAGCATTCATGTATGGGTATGAAGCATTTGTACGCGAAGGGGGATAGGGTAAAGGAGTTTGGTTAAAATGGGAGTGATCAGCATAAGTTCCTGGTGTGAAGTACATATGGTATTTACTATTACCTGTTAAGATAGCAAGTTTATCATTTAATTCAATACAAACATAGAAAAACAAACGAAAATTTGCAGCTTTATTATTACTCATATAATTCTAAGAATGGGCACTTGAGTGATTATATGAGATCTCATTGACATAAAACTAACCTTTAATATCTTTGTAATTGCAAATGGATGAATCTGTTGGAATCAAAGTAGAATACGATCATAAAAAACAATCGGGTTAGCGTCTTTTACTTATAGTATGAATTTTTGTTTAAGTTTATGCTTATAATGGAATAATATTGTTTGTTAGGTTGAGTATTATTAATAATGATATGCATGCAAAGCCATCAATCTTTTTGAGTAGTTGAACTGGCCAATCCTTTATGTACCCTTAGTGGTAGTTTGATAATATAGTTTGTGTAGTTATTAGCAAAAATACTTTAAAAGAGCATTACTTACATGCTCAAAACATTAGATCAACGTATTGTAACATTAAACCACCTTCATTTGTCCATTATTTACTTGCTATAGTCCGTGGTATTGATTGGCTTAGTGATATGTTTTGAATTTTAGTTTACTAAGTAAATAAAAAATAGTTATTTTTTCATGAAAGAACAAAAGAGATGGCCATTATATTGATATAAAAAATAGACATAGAACGTTACCAGTTTCAAGAGATTTAATAAATCATCGGTTTAATTTGGTTTAGGGGCTCTTTTTGTTTTTTGGGCTTGAAGTTTCTTAATCCGTTAGGGTTTGAATAAATAGCAGCAGTCTGTATTGATATTGTTTACTAAAAAAAATTTGGTTCGTCTTTGAAAAAAACTGTTCGATGCTTCTTAATCCAGATGACTGTTTTTGCACTGTCCTAAATAATGAAATTTTTAATAGTATTTTTTTGTACCAACTAGGCAGCGTAGTCCCATCTATTTGTTAGTTTTATTGTTATTAAGGGTTAGATGTCGAGGCTTAAGAGTTTTATAAGTTTGGATGTTATGGAGTATCAGTATGTTGTTTAGTAATGTGTCAAGATGGATCAGAAAAACGTGAGTAGTAAACTCCCTTTGCAGGCTCCAGTTATAGACCTTGAACTATAACAGACTATTTATTAAAGCTAACTTTAGTAGATTATAACTTTGTAAAGTTTCTACCTTCCATCTTAGCCAAGTGAGCCAATTGATTAGGATGAAGTTCTTTGGGTGAGTGTTTGATTTTCTACTATATTTTGGTTATATATATTGACTTAATAAAATTTTTAATATCAACTTGAGCTTTAATTTAATTTGAGAGCTTTATATGTTTTATATTGAGGTGTTGACTTTAATTAACATGATTTTGCAAAAATCTTGTGAAGCGGATAAAGAAATAAAATTTAGTGCAAGGAAGACATTTAGTAGTGTTTTGTTTGATATTAGTTTGTGACCTTGAAAAAACATAACCTTGTCAATGAACATACATTTCTTTATTCAATCCACGTCTTCTTATGTTATGTTGTAGTTTTCATGGTGACTTGGTTAATTGGATTTAAAATTTTATGTTGTCAAACTTCAGCAATACAGGAAGGTGGTGTTGTAAAGATTGTTAGCTATTCCACATTTAAAAAACAAGGCAAAACAAGGCGCATTTCGCACCAAGAGTTTTGATTGAGGTATTCATACTAAGTTTGTTTACTACACTTCTTTAACAGGTTATTTTTGAAGTTAACTGAGAAAGAAGCATCAAATTATTTTATTTGTATCATAACAAGCAAATATCAAACAAAAGATCATTAACTGAGAATGAATTTTTTCGGATACAATTTCGGATATTGTGATTCTTTCGGATACATAAACTTATTTCTATTGTAAAGATTATATTAAGTTTAACGATATTTTAAAAACTACGTTACCAATTTTATCCTGAATAAATCTTGAACTTTCAATACCACATTCCATTCCATTCTATTGCCACTTTATTTACTTGAATGGAACTCTTTAATTTTAGATCTTGCAGCTGCAATTTTTATGTTGTCTTCAATGTTTTTTATAGCTATAAACCGGAAACATTTGATGTCATTGTTTTTTATACTTTTAAACTACAAACATGTTTTTCTTTTTTATAGTCTAACGATATCTTAAAAACTTCTATTATATTTTATCTTGAAGATTTCTTGAAATACGTGACATTTATTTTTAAATTTAATTTGATTTTAGTGTTTTTATAATTTTAAATTTATAAAATTCGTATATGTTATAGTGATTTTATAATTTTAAATGTATAAAATTCGTTTTTTTTAGTAAGCAATTCGGAATAATTAATTTTACTAAAAAAATCAGATTTATTTTAATTAAAATTTTGCCACTTGCAAGGATTGAACCTAGGGTGTTTGTAACATTAACAAGCATATTAACTACTAGACCAACATATTTTTTGATTACATCTTGCAAAACCAAATCTATAAACCTACGCAACTAATTATTAACTATTTTAATTAGTTTAAAAAGGAGTGTATTTATCTCCAAAAATTATATAACACATATCTATTCCATAGTTTTAGAATTATAAACTTTTATCTAATCCATCTCATCATCTAAATTCACGTTTACAATCACAAACACGCACAAAGCCTCTTATTTTTACGTATTCGCAAAAAAAAAAAACAAATTTCTTTCTTTTGATTTGATGTTAAATTTATTGTTATTCGATATATGTATATGTTCTTAAAAAACACATGCAGCAGTTGGACTTAAGATTAGATCCACTATAAATATCAAATGTAATTTTTTTTCTCATCTTCTATATATGCAGGGATTAATGAAAATACCAGGTTAGTTTCTCTGTGATTTTTTTTATAATGAATCATTATTTATTAAATCGACATTTTATTTTGTGTTATTTTTTTAATGATACGATATAATTTGCTCAATCTTCTATATATACAGGTATAAATCAAATTACGAGGTTAGTTTCTCAGTAATGAGATGATCGATTAAACTTATTAACAGTTATGATGTCTATAGATTAATTATTAACAATTAAAATTGTTATATATTTCTTTTAGTGCATTATATTCTTTTTGTAAGCATATGTCTTGAATCTTTTCTATGAACTTGACGTTAGTTTAGTTGCTCCTTAGAGTTTGTTATGAAGCATCACCATTTAGCTGAAACTACATGTTATCTCACCTTTAACAATATTGCATCATAATAACATCCACCTTTGTCACAGACAGGTCTGTTTGGTGTCTGCTACCATTCCTAATGAAATATTGGAGATGACAAGCAAGTTCATGACTGATCCTATTCGAATCCTTGTAAAACGTAATGAATTGACTCTTGAGGTAAGGCATATTCCACTTAAAAAAATCCTGGCTGCTAAGATTTCCGTTTGTTTAATATTTCTCTATTGCTATCGCAGGGAATAAAACAATTCTTTGTGTCAGTTGAAAGGGAAAATTGGAAGTTTGACACTCTCTTTGATTTATATGACACCCTTACAATCACCCAGGCTGTGATTTTCTGTAACACCAAGCGAAAGGTAATACTTGATTGGTTTTCTTCTTTTCCTCTGTATCATGTGGAAAATAGTTAAATTTCTGTTCAGCGGGATGTTAGGAATTCATCTTTGTAGTTTACCTGTTATGAGGATATTTTGAGGAACGTGTATATTAGCATCTGTTCCGACTACTTATAGTATGGGGTATTTGGAACATATCATGTTTAAATTATAGAAGTTAAATCACAAATATTTATATAACGAACATAATCTTTAAATGATAACTGGTAGCCGGAAAATGTTGTAGGTGTTGCACACGCATGAAGTTTGGCTGTAATTAGTTAAGAGTAACAATTACATTAGTGAATTTGGACTTGTGTTTGACTGTATCATGTTTTATATCGGTGTAGGTGGATTGGTTAACTGAGAAGATGCGTGAGAACAACTTTACTGTATCAGCCATGCACGGACTCGGAGACATGCCTCAGAAGGAAAGAGATGCTATAATGGAAGAATTCAGACCTGGTGTTACCCGTGTTCTGATTACCACTGATGTTTGGGGAAGAGGATTGGATATTCACACAAACCATTCCGGTATCTTTCCTGCCAGTCGATTTTCTCCAAGATCGAGAAGTCTCAACAAAGTGCAGTTGTTTAGTGACAACGGAAGCTCTCCAGTCAAACTATTGCTTCGCATACTCATCATACAAACATATACCAGAGCTTCAATTGAGTCTGGAATTGACCCGGTGAATTCATTAAATTCAAGGTTCAGAGTAGTCATTCTATCAAAGATTTTCCAGCAATCCGGAAGCTTTCCCGAAAGCTTGTTCTGGGAAAGATCAAGATGACTTAAGATAGTCAGGTTACATAAGGAATAAATCAACCCCGAGAACATGTTATCATTGAGCATTAGAGTAACAGTGTCAAGAGGAAACAATGGTATGTGACCCGTGAAGTTATTTGAGCTCATATCTATGGTAGGTAAGTTTCCAGACATCAAACCCGGAACCGTCCCATGAATCTGATTTGAGGAGAGATTTAAGTAATGAATACCCTGATTTAGCGATTCCCAAAACCAAGAGGGAATGGAATCAATGATTCCGGTATTCGATACATCAAGCACAGAAAATTTCTTTTGAGTTCTCAACCATCCCGGAAATGAATCCCCAAGTTTGCATGATGACAACGAGATAACATCGAGTTGAAATGATGGAGACCATTGGGCACTAATATTTATAGCTAGAGAGTTATACGACAGATCAAGGTATACTAAACTAGAAAGATTGGTGATGTGTGTTTCAGAGATTATACCTTGAAAGAAGATAGAAGAGGCACCCAAAGACTTGAGATTTGACATTGGTGCCAACTTTTCCGCTAGAGTTCCATTTAGGAGATTTCTCTCAAAATACAACTCCCGTAATGAGCTAAAAGCAGAAAGATCCGGAAGTAATCCGTTTAGGCGATTGTCTGCTAAATCAAGAATCAAAAGGTTCAATTTTTGCTCGAATTCTTCTGGGAAAGATCCATTCAGCTGATTTAGTCCAAGGTACAGTTCCTTCAGAGCTGTAAATTTTGTAAAATCAGGTAAAGAGCCACTTAATTGATTCCCGTATAAATCCATCACTTGCAAAGATCTCTTAGGAAGGTATTCAAACAAACTCGGAAGATCTTGATTCAGATTGTTCCCAGGTAGATGAAGTTCACGTAATCTGACCAAGTTACCAAAAGATCTCGGGATACCACCTTTGAGGCCATTGTTGGTCAAATCTAAGGTTTGGAGGTTTCTCATTGTGCCAAGAGCTTCAGGAATTGTACCAACTAACTGGTTGTCAGATAGGTTGATATCAGTAAGGCTGCCATTAAATTGAAATAACCAAGGGTATATTGCATATGATGGAAGATAATTAGAATCGAGATCAAGAACAGCAAAAGAATTGGATGAATTTTTCACAGGGCTTAAAAACGATTTAGCAGTATGATAATGATCAAGTTCTATAAACTAAATAATGCAGGCGATTTTAAGCACTTCAAATCTTTGCAGCTAGAGACTCCCACGAATTCTCTCAATTAAAAGTCATGCCTTCAATAACAAGTGACATTTACTTAGCGTACATAGAAATCAGACAGATCTCTGATGGCCCGGGAGCTGGCAAAGGTTGGTATTCACTGCACCTAATTGCTATATACTAAGTTGGATTCAATTTGATATTATTTCCCATGTTGGATGATTTCTAGGATGAAGCTGTTGAAAAGGTTGATGAGCCAACTGTGAAAGCTACACTAAGAAAATACAACAAAGGTAGAAATCACGTGTAATCCGTTCAGCAGACATGAACATACTTCCAGGTATGTAACACCATATATTATCAGTTTATATGCTACTTTGTATTAGTTCATATTGTTCATGCCTTTTTTTATGGTTTTATGCCATATCAGACTATATTGTGAAGATTCATACTTTATTTTAGTGTTTTGTATCATATACTCCAAGTTTTGATAAGTTCTGAACATACGTTAAGCGATTTTCGTTGATGCAGATGGTACCGGGCCGGGGAAAAATTGAGATTACTATGAGCAGTCTACTCCTCTTTCTTCACACCCATGGAATTTGGATTTTTTAGGGGATTGCCAGATAACCTGTATTTGTTAGACATTTTTGGCCAAGTGGCTTTCTTCATCAACATTTTCCTTCAATTCTTTGTTGCTTTTAGAGACAGTTAGACCTATAAGATGGTCTTTAGTCGAGAACTCATTGCCATTAGGTTAGTTTTCTTTTTTCTTTTTTTTTTTTTTATTATTTTTTTATATATATATAGAATGTGGAGCCCATAAAACCAAAATTAACATTCAATCTTATTGTTGTTTCATATTTCATGCTATGACTTTCTTACTGCAGATACTTAAAAGAGAAAATTCTCTAAATGCCCCAGTTGCCCAACTAATTTACTCCAAATGCCTCACTTTTTTTTCACTTCTCATAATGCCCCATGGGCAACTCTCCCAACTCAATATTTGGGCAAATATCCTAAATAAATGACATGTGTCCCATTTTGTGGGGCAACCTTGACTACCTAGTACAAGTGTACTAGATATTTAGTTGGGCAACTTTGACTATCAATATTGGGAATGACAATTTTGTCTTTTAGTAAAAAAATATTTTGCTTTTTCACTAAAAGACAAAAAATGTCAGTTGCCCAATATAGTAGGTCAAAGTTGCCCAACTGACCAAGTCTTAGATTTGTACTTTGTAAGTACAAAGTGGGCCCAAATATATGATAGAGTTGCCCATGGGAGAGTTGCCCATGGGGCATTAAGGGAAGTGAAAAAAAAGTTAGGCATTTGGGGTAATATACTTGGGCAACTGGGGCATTTAAAGAATTTTCCCTACTTAAAATCTCATTTCATATTTGATTTACTTTCCTGCATGCCTTGGGATTTTATCTATACGGTACCACTCTATACACCATCTAAAAACCAACCCACATTATTTAGTTGATAATACTGATAGGATCGTATTAACAGGCTTCTCGAAGAAAAGAAGAAGTGAGATACCTGTTATTAATTAGATTGTTGCGAGCACGAAAGATTCTCGACTTTTTCTCCAGATTGGAAAAGGACATACGAGTCAAATATTTGTTTTCAAGGATCATAAAACTTATTGCTATTGAACTCTAGTGCACACATACTGCAGCATGCATATTCTATTATTTGGCCACAACCATACCAGCTTCAAATGAAGAACAAACATGGATTGGCAGCCTAAAACTTGGTGATTATAGCTACTCAAATTTCAGAGAGATTGATCTTTGGAACCGTAACATCATTATATTTTGCAATTGTTACTATGGCAACAGTCGGTAAGTTCCTTGACATTTGCAGTTAATCGTTATAACATATTAGTTAATCGAAATGCTAAATTAATTAAAAGCGATTATGAACCTTCTTCTCAAAGCTGAAAGCATATAAGTTATGGTGACATCCATGCAATGCCAAGAAGTCCCTAAAGTATATCATGGGTTAGAGTAAGACTTAAGGGCTATTATGGTCCTCATTTTGAAGTTTTGGTTGTATGTTCTATTACATGTCACTTTTTATTTTTTTTTAATTAGTAGTCACATTATTGGTTTTGGATAATTTGTTTAGGTGTAGTTGGATTAAAAGCGATTATGCTTATAATATAGGGGTCATTTTACATGTAAATTCATATATTATAAAAATCGTCAAAGAAGTTGGCTTATTGGAACGCATAACTCGTTCGGTTAAATAAGCACATCCAAACACTCATTCGTCCGTCGAAGTGGTTTGTTCTGTTGGTCTTAATCTTAACTATTTTGTGTTTGCGTCTGCTTTGGTCCCAGTTATTCGATGTCATGTAATCATTCTTAAAATACAATGCCAAGAAGTCCCTAAAGTTTAATTCAACGATTAGCATTTAGTGACATTTGACCATCGTTGCATTCATTGTTATAGTTTTTCTTAGATATTCTTAGATATGTAACTTTAAATTCGAAATTATGGATAAAACCACACTTCAAATATCTTTTACGTATACTTTTTCACGGTTTGAGGACCCATTTTACTTAAATTAGAAATTTATCAAGAATTGTATGTATTAGACATAAAACACCATCGTAATTAATGGCAATAAGGGTAATATATTGCACTCATTAGATCTAATAAGGTATATAAACTTTGTTCCTTATGAATACATCGACTCTTTAGGCAGCATGCCAACTTGCTTTAATAAATTGTACTGGAGAAAAAACTGCATGTGGGTCACCCAACCACTTTTGACCCGCTACTCAAGCTGCCCAATTTGCCACCTTTGATGAATAACTATCTGACAAACAATCCTATGGGTAAAGAATCATAGCCCCGTTATCAGTATATAGCTTATAAAGGAGTCTAAACGTTGTATGCACTTCATGCTGAATTTCTTCGCCGTCATGATAACATATAATAAGGTGATTACTAAAGAATTTTACATCTTTTGCTATTTAACATGGAACCGGTTATTAAATTTTTACATTTTGATGGTTTTTCATAACCATTACAAACCTTAAAAAGGTTATATCACACTTCATTGTAGAATGATGGCATAAACATTAAGCTTTTTTCTTTATAGGAACGTGCCCACATATGTGATGTTATAGCTACAAGTGAACATGACTCAACCTCTTCACGTGTTGAAAGGATATTTTGTTATAGTTGCATTCCCTTTTAAGGAAAATAATATCAGTTACGGAATTAATTAAAGTGTATATAAGCCCATCGACGATGCTGCTGATTGTAATGTCAATATCGTGAATAGTATCGCAGCTTATATATCCTTTAATTAACCCTTAACGATTAACTATCAATAACCTTTCTTATACATGCTTGAGACTTTTGCAACATTCAAGAGTTATCCTGATTACACTCGATAGCCCTCTAATTTTGCCGCAGGAAGGCCAAATGTCAAGAATGTGATTGTCGATTAGTAATGGTTCTATGCGTAAAAGACCGAGTAATAGTATCGTTCTATGTGGAAACACGAGAGGATTGCTTATGCTCGGTTATATGACTATGAAAACATGCTTAAAGGTCAATATACTATATTGTTAATCATCTATATGAGCATGGCGGAGTCTTATATAATTTAAATGTGTGATTAATAAATTTCGATACTATTAATAGATTGTTAATCATCTAATGAGCATGCTAAAGGTCAATACTATTACCGAGAATAGTGTGTTGATCATTTAACCCATAAATATGAGAAAGGTGGCTACCATGAAGAAGAGCAAGTTCCTAACTTTTGTGAAGCTTTAATAATGCATTGTAGACTTAAGAGTTGAGATGGAGAGCCCAAAAGAAGATGCATGAATTTGAACTGAATTAGGCACTTAATATTGATTTTTTGGCCCTCACTGGAGCTATTATATTTAAGCAAGATTCGAGAAGACACCGAGACATGTCCTATTTGGTGATGTAGTATGGTGCGATTTAATTCAAAATAAATTAGGTTAGGCGTGTTACATAAGCATGTTTATTCAACATCGCCACCACAAATGGCGAATAGGTTAATCATTTATTCAACATCTTTTGAACCCAAACACTTATCTTGACACGACCTTTCAAATCGACTTGAAACCATAGTTGATTCGATTATGTTAGTTGATTGATTTCATTCATTTTTTCAACTCTTGACCCGTTTTCTTTTTAGTTATATATCTATTTTCATCTATCCGACCCGCCGGTTATATAACATTACCTGAATTAACCCGTTTATAAATAGCACATCAAAATTGCCACCTGCGTTATCACAATTCTTTCAGGCAAGTCTAGCTCGATGGGTGATCAGCTTTGGGTGTAATGTTAGATAAAATCACCGGCTCAAAAGGTAGAAGAGGAGAGTGAGAATAAAACCACTACAGACCAAGGTTTATTTTTAACTTTTTTAAGTATCTTTTATTTTGTATTTTTTGTTATAATCCATCGTATGTAACTACTAAGGTAAAACTGAATCATGATGAATATGCACTTTAACCGATTACTTAAGCTGATCTATGCCTTTGGTGTTTACTAATTACATTGCGGTGAATCATTACATTGGCCATTGACGAGGAAAAGTAACAAGCAATTCATATGGTTGGACAACTCGGTGAGATGCATTTTCAAAGGTTTGTTATTGCATTTATGTGTCATTATGTTTTAGAAGCAAAATGCTGGCAGAAAAAGTGTCCCATTTCAACATGACACTTGATGATTAGAGAACTAATTGGATGATTAGAGTGCTAAGTTTGTTAATATTGTTGATCAAGATAACAGAAGTGTTGGTGTTTTAGCCAACATGGTAAACATTAATTTTATGACCTGTATTTAAATTTAGCTTTTTTTTGTCCTGTTATGAAAAACGTGATTCGAAACAAAGATAATTGTACCTAGCAAGCCAATCTCAGTTTTAGAATAAAGTATTGTATTTTCAGTAGCTCCGTTTCCGACGCATGCAAAATAAGTGTATGTACTTTGTTATGTCAAACTAATCGCTGTCAGCTTGAATGAATGGTTTATTGTTCCATAGTTAGAGTTTTCAAATGGGTAGGTCATGTTAATAAACCTACGAGAAATTTAACACAGTTATCATTGTCTATGCTTTATTGCTAAAGATGTATTTCTGATGAGTCTTAGTGACATCAGTTCGTTAGTTGACTAGACATTCAGATTTACATGTAATGTTGAGCAAAATGACTTGAGTTTGTGAGGCTTTGGTTAATTTTAATTCACAGTTGTACACTGGCATATCTTTGTTATCGTCATATTAACCACCAAGTTGTATTTCATGGCTCATTTGAAAGTAAAGACATCGTATTCATTAGAAGTAAGAACAACTGAATTAGTAGTTTAATCGAAACCGGAACTTATTCGTAGTTAAATCATCTTAGAAAGAAACTTGATCCGTTAAGGACTATGCTTTTCTATGTTCGTTCGATGAATGACTTGAGGATTTTGACATCCTTATACAGGTGCTATGCCAAAAGGCATGCTCAGAGTTATGGGTGTTCAAGGGCTAACAATTTATCACGTGAAAAGCCATTCACAGGTAACGATCATTGATTCGTTGTGAAGTGAGTGGTGAAAAACACAATATCAACGTATATCAAAATAACCGTAAAATTCGACAAATTAACCCTTTAGGAAAAAGGTCAACGTATCAAATCTCACGGGTGTGATAAAAGTGATACCGGAAAAGTGATTTCCCGGGTCGTGTCCCAACGAGGTGTGAATGGAAGGATTCGTTGAGTTTCGTGATTTGAACTTGAATTGGTTTAATGATTTTGGATTTGATTACGTATTCTACAATTTAATTAACGGGAAAGTAATTAAGGCAAGGGAACCCTAAATAACTGAAAATAAACTATCACTAAGCCTAAGGAATGATAAAACGAAGCTACACTAAGTCCTAGGGTGCAAAAACGTAAAAACGGGAAAACAACCCGAGCCATAAACGTAAAAATTTTGCAATTTATGGGCTACGGGTGTGAAATCAATTTTCCTACGATCTATTTGACTAAAAATAATTTTAGGAAAAAGCGGAATATTTTTTTGACTTTTAAATTAATTATTATGAATTAAAAATGATTTAACACTAATTAATTGATTAAAAATAGTAAACTAATTAATAAAAATGTGGAAAAATCACAGAAAGTCCTCTTAATGCTAAGCGACCCTAGGAAAATTTAAAAATCGGAAGTTGCTTTGAAATAAGCTCAAAATAAGCCAAAGTTGGCTTATAAGCAAAAGCGCCTAAGTGTCTTTAAGTGATTTGTTTGTGTAAGATTTAACGAGACAAGACCCAAGGGCAATGGTTATGAGTGTGGTGTTGTGAGGTGTTCGTTTGGTGACGAGTGGAGACCGAGGTTGAATCCCTTGGTACCCTTTTTGAAAATCTATTTTTTTTTTTTTACTTTTTCCTTTTGAAACTTACAAAACCAGTTAACAGAAACACTTATTGGGAGAACCTTTTTCAAGAAACCTTCTAAATAAGCTGTTTATGACAGCTTATAGCAAAACAGATTTCTAAAGCTTGAACACCATCCTTTTGAAATCACAACAGGTAGCTAGTCCCAAACACCCTTTAACCAAAATTTGAAACAAAAATTGAACCAATTTTATCAATCTAGCATCAAGCAAAAATTCAAATAAGCAGTGGGGGTTATGAATAAGCTACATTACAAGGATAAACAGTAGGGAAAATCAATTGGGTGCTGAGCTTAAACTATGGGAAAGCCTAAAACTGATATGCACTTGAAACGAGCGCTAAAGGTGTTCTAATTAGCACTAATGAAAACCAAATAAGCTAAATACTAAAGTTCTAGTTCTATTGTATCAAAACAACTTTCAAACTCCTAAATAAGCACCAAGACTCTCTTGGCGAGATAAGCTAAAAAAAATGGATGAGTGACCTGTTTGTGCAGCAGGCTGCAACAGCCAAGGGGGACCTGTTGTGGAGCTTATTTATAAGCTGAAGAGTGAGCTTCCAGGAAAGTACAAACTGCAAAAACAAAGTTAGGCTAGTAGAGATTCAAGAAAAGCAAAGTGAGACCCAAGGATAAGCTGTTTAAAGCTTGAAAATAAGCTGAGATCAGCATGGCTTTTGGACTATTTTAACTGCTGGTGCAACTCAGAATTATTTGACAAACACTCTTCTTTAAACTCAAATCTGATTTGCACAATGACAACTTAAATGCTAACAAATGAAACCAAGGTTACTTAGGTATAAAAAAGCAATTAAAAAGCAATTTTACAAATTTTCAATACCAAATTAGTTATGAAAAGTGGAAATTCCAGAAGCTATAGTTTGTTTATCCTAGTTCTGAAACCAAACTTTTTCAACCCTTTGATACAAACCTGAAACAATTGATACTCAACTTAGTTGAAACGACCAAAGTGGACAAAATGGAGTTTGACTAGAGTGGTCAAACGGGTAAAAAAAACAGTTTTGTTTTGACTACTTAATCTGACCCAAACACCCCTTTAAGGATAAACCACTCAAAACAGGTTTGAAAAGTTTACAACTTGGAAATTTTGGATGAAAACTAAAAGACCACTTAACTAAACTATTTATAAAACTTGATGAATACCAAATAAGTGCTAAGCTAAACTAAGACAGGAATGTAAAAAAAACTTTTTCATTAACTTAAAAAAAACAGTACAACTGAGTCAAAAGATAAAACTAATTTTAAAGCTAAAATCCTAGGTGCCTTATCAAATGGCTACAATCCACTATTTATACTAGTCTAGGGTTCTTCATTCTTCTCTTCATTTGTGCTTCCTTTGTTAGAGGTAAACAGCCAAGCAACTTGTGCTTCTTTGAGCTAAATCCCAGCCATCCAACTGTTAGGTATAGATGAGAATGAATCTGAGCCCTTGGTTGAGGCTTTATGCCCATGGATTGCCATGGTGGCAGTGGAAAAAGGGGAGAGAAAAGATTAGTAGGTTTGGGATTTGGGTGAAACCGGTTAAAAGAGAATAAGGAGGTTTTGGGTTTTGATGATTCTGGGTAATAGGGAGTTTGGAGGTGGAGTGTTTGGGGAGAAGGAAAAAGTGTTAGGGTTTGTGGGGAGTGGTAAAAAGGAGGAGCAGGTCTGAGTTTCTTGGGTTTGTGTGGGCGGGAAAACAAGAAGAAGGGGGTAGGGGATGAGTTGTTTATCTCAGGTCAAAGGTTGGGTGGGTATTGGACCGGGTAAGGGTTTGGATTGGGTTTGGGTTGGGCCTTGGTTTGTTGTTTTGGATTTGATGGATTATTGATATGGAACCATGTAATACTTTAAGGACCAAAAGTGCCAAAACTGAAAATCCAGGGGCCATTCCTGTAATTCGAAAATGTAATCCAAGGTCCATCATTGACAATCTCGATAGTGTAAGGACCGAATCGCCAAATTGTGAAACCCGAGGACTAAACTTGACAATTTTAAAATCCGAGGATCAAAGCGTAATTTCTCAAACTTTTGAAATTTTTCACCAAAGGACTAATTATGACAACTTATGATTTCAAAAGGACCTTTGGTGACTTTTCTTTTAAAATACGTGCTCGGGGACTATTTCATCAATTTTTGAAAGTCGGGGATGAAGCGCCAATTATGCAAACTTTGTTCGTTTTCATTTTTTTCAATAATTTTGCATCCGAAACATATAAAACACAATTTTGAGATATTTTCAGTATTTTGATGCATTTCGGAGTGTTTTAGATGTTTTGCATTTAGATTTGACCTAAAATGATGAGTGAATAAGCACTCATCAAATCCCCACACTAAAACATTGCTAGTCCCTAGCAATCTTTTGAGAAAACTTAATGGATTTGAATCTCTTTACCAAAAGCCATTACTTCGGAGTAGCCAAATGTTTTAGTTCAAGTAAGAACTATGGTACATCGATAACCATGTGATTTTGAGCAAACCACCACTTTCAACGGATTTGATTTGTCTTTACGAGCCGTTTGCTACGGACTAGCCAACTCTTAGATAAATTATCAATATTATCTTTGGTGAGTCGATTACCAATTATGGTTTTCCAACCGCCTTTACCACAAGCCATAAACTTGCGGGCTAGCCAACTCTTTACTAATTAAAGATATGGTGGTGAACACCATACAATTTTGGGCAAATTGCAAGCCGTCAACGGATTTGATAAATCTTTACCAAGAGCCGTTTGCTCTGGATTAGCCAATCCTTTAGTTTATTAGACATGGCGGATCGAGATAACCAAAAAATTTTGGCCAAAATGGGGAATTGGGTGGTAAAACATAAGATAAAATTCGAGAAT
This sequence comes from Chrysanthemum lavandulifolium, assembly GCA_022545495.1. NCBI lineage: Eukaryota > Viridiplantae > Streptophyta > Magnoliopsida > Asterales > Asteraceae > Chrysanthemum > Chrysanthemum lavandulifolium. The sequence continues at coordinate 130,056,925 of CM040243.1, forward strand.
TCCCCCACACTAGAAATGAATATTGCCTCAATATTCAAAGTACCGTGGTTATGCCGAAACATAGAACGTAAAAGGAAATACTACGGCCATTATTTGAATTTTTTTTTTTTTTTTTCCGAAAACCTTTATACAACAATGGGCAACTCCCCACACTAGGGTGGTAGAAAGTAGAAAGAAGTCGAAATACGGTGAAAACCCATATAGTGTGCTACTGTTTTTGTTAACCGAGTCGCTAGCTTGACTCGATCCCCGCATTCATTGGTTCATGGGGAAAGTTTGTAGATCCGGGACAACCATGGATGGTATGTCCCCTCCAAAATAGTGTTTCAATCTATGTCCATTCACCTTGAAGTTTGGTCCGTCAGTTTGAGATAACTCGACGGTGCCATATGGAAAAACTTTGGCAACGATGAATGGACCGGTCCAACGGGTCTTAAGTTTCCCCGAGAAGATTTTCAATCTAGAATTGAAAAGAAGGACTCGGTCACCGACGTTGAAAACGCGGTTCTTAATCTTTGAGTCATGGATCTTCTTTGTCTTTTCTTTATAAATCAACGAGTTCTCGTAGGCTTGATCACGGAGTTCATTTAATTCATTGAGTTGAACTTTTCGGTGATTACCCGCGGACTTAAGGTCAAAATTAGCATGCTTCAAGGCCCAATAGGCTTTGTGCTCGAGCTCGATCGGGAGATGACACGCCTTTCCGTACACAAGCTTGTAAGGAGTACACCCGATGGGTGTTTTGAAAGCGGTACGGAAGGCCCAAAGTGCATCTTCAAGTTTGTCCGACCAAGAGGCACGGTTTTCACCTACGGTCCTCTCCAAGATTCTTTTCAAACCACGATTCGAAACTTCCACTTGCCCACTAGTTTGTGGGTGATACGCGGTAGAAAGACGGTGAGTGACACCGTACTTAAGCATGACTTTTGCGAATTGGTCGTTGCAAAGTGCGCATCGCGATCACTAATGATGGCACGGGAGTTCAAAGCGGTAAAGAGAGACTTCAAGAATTTCACAACTACTCGGGCGTCGTTGGTGGGGGCGCTTTCGCTTCCACCCATTTAGACAAGTAATCGACCGCCATTTAGTATATACTTGTTCCTCGAGAAGACGGGAACGGACCCATAAAGTCAATGCCCCATACGTCAAAGATCTCGCACACTTGAATAGCATTTTGAGGCATTTCATCTCTTTTAGAGATGTTGCTATGACGTTGGCAAGAGTCGCAAGATTTGACGAGGTCATGGGCATCTTTGTAAATCGTGGGCCAATAGAAACCGGAATCAAACACCTTTTTAGCGGTGTAGTTCGAGCCATGATGTCCCCCCGTGGGTCCATGATGACAAGCCTTGAGAATTTCATCGGCTTCTTGGCCGTGAACACACCGTCGGATGACTTGATCCGCACAAACCTTAAACAAGTAGGGGTCGTCCCAGAAATAATGCTTAACATCTTTGAAAAATTTGTTCTTCTGTTGGGACGACATCCCTTTCACAAGAAAGTTACCCGCATGATAGTTTGCAAAGTCGGCAAACCATGGGGTACTCGAATTTTTATGATGAGATACCACATTAAGAGTCTCGAGAGGAAGCGTTTCATTTATTTCCTTTTTCTCGAGCACACCTTGATGTGGATTTTCAAGACGAGAGATGATCACCGCTAGGTTCTCCGCTCCTTTTTATCACGGATAATGATATCAAATTCTTGTAGGAGGAGAACCCATCGAGCAATCTCGGCTTTGCATCTTGCTTAGCAAAAGATATTTGAGAGCCGAGTGATCCGTATACACTATGCTTTTGGACAAGATCAAGTATGGCGAAACTTCGAAAGCATACACCACGGCTAGTAATTCTTTCTCCGTAGTGGTGTAGTGTGCTTGAGCTTTGGTCAAAGTTTTGCTAGCATAATGTATAGGCTGGAAATGTTTTGATTTTCGTTGCCCAAAGCGGCACCTATGGCGAAATCACTTGCATCGCACATAAGCTCAAATGGTAATTCCCAATCGGGGGCAACTAGAATTGGTGCTTCAGTGAGCTTCTTCTTAAGAGTTTGAAAAGCTTCAATGCACTCACTAGAGAAGACGAAAGGAGTGTCTTTTTCAAGAAGTCGGGTCATAGGCCGGGATATTTTTGAAAAGTCTTGAATGAAACGACGATAAAATCCGGCATGACCAAGGAAGCTTCTAACTCCTTTGACGGTTGTGGGAGGAGGTAATTTTGAAATGACATCGACTTTAGCTTTATCAACCTCAATCCCGCTCTTAGAGATCTTATGGCCAAGGACAATGCCCTCTTTGACCATAAAGTGACATTTCTCCCAATTTAGACTAAGATTTGTGTTTTCACAACGTTCAAGCATCTTGTCCAAATGGGAGAGACATGTTTGAAAAGAATCCCCAAAGACCGAAAAATCATCCATAAAGACTTCCATAGTCTTTTCGATCATGTCATGGAAAATGGCCATCAAACACCTTTGGAACGTACCGGGAGCATTACACAAGCCAAAAGGCATGCGTCGGTACGCAAATGTTCCATAAGGACATGTGAATGTGGTCTTTTCTTGATCTTGTGGGTCAATGGGAATTTGGAAGTAACCCGAGAAACCATCGAGAAAACAATAGTATTCGTTTCCCGCTAATCTCTCAAGCATTTGGTCCATGAAGGGTAATGGAAAGTGGTCTTTATGGGTGGCTTCATTTAACTTTCGATAGTCAATGCAAACACGCCATCCCGTAACCAATCGAGTAGGAATCAACTCGTTTTCATCATTTTCAACAACGGTAATGCCACCTTTTTTGGGCACACAATGAGCAGGGCTAACCCAAGGACTATCCGAGATAGGGTAAATCAATCCGCATCGAGAAGTTTTATGACTTCGCTTTGATAACCTCATGAATTTTAGGATTCACCCTTCGTTGGTGTTGAACCGCGGTTTGAAGTCATCTTCCATGAGAATTTGTGTGTACAAAATCTCGGGTCAATACCCTTGATGTCGGAAGGTTCCAAGCGATGGCTCGCTTGTGTGACTTCAAAACCTTTATGAGAGCGGATTTTCATCCTCACTCAAGTCTTTAGCAATGATGACGGGTGATTTATTGTCACCCTCAAAAATGCATACTCGAGATGAGGTGGTAAGTCCTTAAGTTCGACCTCGGGAGGATCATTAGATTTTCAATCGTTTTGATTTCCTCTTTATGAAGTTCTTGAGGAGGGAGTGATGAAGGATCTTCATTGAGCATCTTCTCGATGAGAAGTATATCTCCTCAATGTCGATGGGGCGTGATCAATTTCCATGGAATGTAATCACTAGCCAAGTATGCTTCAATCTCTTCCAAAATAAAGTCACTTCCTCAAGCGGAGTGAGGGAGGGAATAGATAGCAACAATAGGATCAACCGAAGTGGGATTGCCACTCGAGAATCCAAGAATTTCTTGAGAATACTCCTCCGACACAATGTCAAGGACATCAATTTTGTTGACGGAATTGTCTCCATAATTGGGGAGTATTTCGTAACTTGATTGAGATTGAAGGTAACGGCTTCCTTGTTTACCCCAAAGTGATTTCCCTTCATCAACATCGATCAATGCCCGACCCGTTTTAAGAAGCACCTCCCAAGGATGAGGGGTACTCGGGGATCGGCATCAAATTCGACAACAACAAAGTCGGGAAATGAAACTTGCCTACTTTCACAAATACATCCTCGGCTATACCTAGCGGACGAGAACTTGTACGGTCCGCAAGCTCGAGGATCATACATGTAGGTGTAAGCGGAGGTAATGAAAGCTTTTTCCACATGGAGTGTGGCATCAAGTTAATGCTAGCACCAAGATCGCCAAAGCGGAGCATTGAACTATGCCTTGAAAATCACATGGGATGAGAAATTTTCGGGGTCTCCTAACTTTTCGGAAGTTTTTAAGGATAACCGAACAATTTTCGTTCAAAGAAGTTTTAGCCATTTCGAAATCTTTTCTTTGTTATTCAACAAATTTTGATTGTCGGACCGAACTTTGGCATAAGAAGAAGAAGCGTCCATGAAACTAATCTCAAGTGCAAATCTTGAAAGATTTGGATAAGCTTCTCCATTTGTTGACTAGTTTTATCACGGAGCTTTTGGTCATTAAGCCTTGAAGGATAAGGAAGTGAAGGCTTAGGAATGGTCATCGGAACAACGGGTTCCGGAATTGGAGGTAAGACCTCCGGAGGTTGGACTTGTGCGGTACTTCGTGGGCTTGAGTTATGCACCTTGTCCTTTGAGACCTCGGTTTCTCGTTCCACATCCCTCACCGGAGAAGGATTAGGCATCGAGGGTCCCTCATAAGACTTACCACTTCGGGTAGCAATAGCATTCAATTCACCTTTTGGGTTGGGAATGGTATTACTCGGAAGAGCACCCGAAGTTGAAGCTTGATTCTTTTGACTCATGAGACTAGCAATCATGCTTTCAATCTTGCTATGAGATTGATCAATTTTGTTACTAGTAGCGCTAAGCTCGGAAGTGAAATCATTCTTCAAAGTGGTAATTTGATTTTGCATGGACACCATCTTAGCTTCATTGCTTTTGATGTAATTAGCAATGTCAATGGAAGCTTGAGGAGGCTGGGCATGCACATTTTGTTGAGGAGCTTGGAATAGGTTTTGATTGAAATTTCCTTGATTTTGAAAACCTTGATTTTGATTTTGAAAATTCGATTCGACTCGATTTTGATTGAACTGATTATTTCTATTTTGCACATTTTGATTGTTCGATTTTGATTAAACCCGGTGGTCCAAGGAAATTGTTAGAACGATAGTGAGAAGGTTTCGGTCCCCTTGCGGTTGGTATGAATTACCTCCGTATTGTAGGAACCGAGCGGCATAAACGCTCTCTTGAGTGAAGCCACCGGAGGTCGGACACTCAAAATAAGGATGTGGACCACCACAAGTTTCACAACTCTTGTTTACGACATTCACTTGTTGATTGTTGTTATTTTGACTCATTTAAGTACGGCGGTGGATATTTCTTCAATCTTTTGGTTAGAGTCGTGTATTCAAGATGGAAGGGTGGTAGATCTCCTTGACTCACTCCTCTCGGTGAGGAATCCCAATAATTGTGGTGGGCGGTCATGTTTTCAATGAGATCATAGCACTCTTGGTCGCCTTTTCATAAAGGTACCACCGGCGTGACATTTATCGTGTCACGATGCCTCAATGTTAACCCGTTATAGAATGTATCTATTTGGGTGACAAGCAACATGTTGTGGTTCGGACATCGATCAATCGAAAGCTTATAGCGTTCCCATGCCTCAAATAAGGACTCATCGGGATCTTTGCCTAAAATTACCGATTTCATTCCGTAGTTTCGTCACCATCGACGGTGGAAAGTATTTCGCCAAGAATTTGGAGATCATTTCATCAAAACTATGGATTGAGTTCTTGGGAAGACGATCAAACCATGCGGTGGCATGAAGCGTCAAGGAATATGGAAAGAGGTATAGCGAAGGCGTCATCGGTGACCCCATTTTGCTTCATACTTTGGGTGACGGTGAGAAATTTGTCGAGATGCTTGTTGGCATCGTCACCCGTGATCCGTGAAATTGGCAAAACTTTGGACTTGTTGAATCATGTGATGCTTAAGTCCAAAATCCGTGGCCTCGATGTTGACCGGGCAATTGGACCGCCCGTCCATCCATCGTGGGTTGGCAAAGCTCCTCCATCGTTCGGAGATCGGGAGCTTGATTTTGTGCCCGAGTTGTTGGACTTGAGGTGCATTCCCTAGGTTATGTGTCATTGTGATTTGTTCGACAGCACGTATCTCGGCACGTTTGCTTGGTTACTGTTACGTCTACGAGCTTATGAGGCGAGCGCATGCACTTCCAAAACAACACTTTCAATTAAAACAAGACCGAGGCAAAACAACGGTGAACTTAAACCAATAATCCCACGTGAAATGATCACTTCTATAAGTAAAACGCACAAAGGAGCGGAGAGACTTTGTAGGTCGTGTGAAGCTTATTAAAACCCGTCTCTTTTCACCGCAATTTAATGTCGGGCCGTCCTTATACCCTCACACGTTTGTTAAACCGATAAAAGTAAACCAAAACACGAGCGACACAAAGGCAAGTTTTAAATCTTTAGTTCGGGAACTTATAATGATAACACCTCGATTAAGAATTTTATATTGATTGTGTCTTCTATTTATTTAAAACAACAAGGAAAAATCTTTTGTATTTTTAATCTTTTACATATATATACAAAGAAAAGAAAAATATTTTTGTATTTTGTATTTTATAAAACAATAACTTCACGAGGAAGGTTCTTCAAGTCACTAATCGCAAAACTTCACGATATTGTCGCAACACACCTCCCCGGCAGCAAGCGCCAAAATTTGATTCGTTGTGAAGTGAGTGGTGAAAACACAATATCAACGTATATCAAAATAACCGTAAAATTCGACAAATTAAACCTTTAGGAAAAAGGTCAACGATCAAATCTCACGGGTGTGATAAAGTGATACCGAAAAGTGATTTCCGGTCGTGTCCCAACGAGGTGTGAATGGAAGGATTCGTTGAGTTTCGTGATTTGAACTTGAATTGGTTTAATGATTTTGGATTTGATTACGTATTCTACAATTTAATTAACGGGAAAGTAATTAAGGCAAGGGAACCCTAAATAACTGAAAATAAACTGTCACTAAGCCTAAGGAATGATAAAACGAAGCTACACTAAGTCCTAGGGTGCAAAAACGTAAAAACGTAAAAACGGGAAAACAACCCGAGCCATAAACGTAAAAATTTTTCAATTTAAGGGCTAAGGGTGTGAAATCAATTTTCCTACGATCTATTTGACTAAAAATAATTTTAGGAAAAAGCGGAATATTTTTTGACTTTTAAATTAATTATTATGAATTAAAAACGATTTAACACTAATTAATTGATTAAAAATAGTAAACTAATTAATAAAAATGTGGAAAAATCACAGAAAGTCCTCTTAATGCTACTGACCCTAGGAAAATTTAAAAATTTGGAAGTTGCTTTGGAAATAAGCTCAAAATAAGCCAAAGTTGGCTTATAAGCAAAACTGCCTAAGTGTCTTTAAGTGATTTGTTTGTGTAAGATTTAACGAGACAAGACCCAAGGGCGCAATGGTTATGAGTGTGGTGTTGTGAGGTGTTCGTTTGGTGACAGTGGAGACCAGGGTTCGAATCCCCTTGGTACCCTTTTTGAAAATCTATTTTTTTTTACTTTTTCCTTTTGAAACTTACAAAACCAGTTAACAGAAACACTTATTGGGAGAACCTTTTTCAAGAAACCTTCTAAATAAGCTGTTTATGACAGCTTATAGCAAAACAGATTTCTAAAGCTTGAACACCATCCTTTTGAAATCACAACAGGTAGCTAGTCCCAAACACCCTTTAACCAAAATTTGAAACAAAAATTGAACCAATTTTATCAATCTAGCATCAAGCAAAAATTCAAATAAGCAGTGGGGGTTATGAATAAGCTACATTACAAGGATAAGCGAGAGGGAAAATCAATTGGGTCCTGAGCTTAAACTATGGGAAAGCCTAAAACTGATATGCACTTGAAACGAGCGCTAAAGGTGTTCTAATTAGCACTAATGAAAACCAAATAAGCTAAATACTAAAGTTCTAGTTCTATTGTATCAAAACAACTTTCAAACTCCTAAATAAGCACCAAGACTCTACTGAAACTGAGATAAGCTAAAAAAATGGATGAGTGACCTGTTTGTGCAGCAGGCTGCAACAGCCAAGGGGACTGTTGTGGAGCTTATTTATAAGCTGAAGAGTGAGCTTCCAGGAAAGTACAAACTGCAAAAACAAAGTTAGGCTAGTAGAGATTCAAGAAAAGCAAAGTGAGACCCAAGGATAAGCTGTTTAAAGCTTGAAAATAAGCTGAGATCAGCATGGCTTTTGGACTATTTTGACTGCTGGTGCAACTCAGAATTATTTGACAAACACTCTTCTTTAAACTCAAATCTGATTTGCACAATGACAACTTAAATGCTAACAAATGAAACCAAGGTTACTTAGGTATAAAAAAGCTTAATTAAAAACTGTTTTACAAATTTTCAATACCAGATTAGTTATGAAAAAGTGGGAAATTCCCAGCAGCAGGCTGCTGTTTATCCTAGTTCAGAAACCAAACTTTTTCAACCCTTTGATACAAACCTGAAACAATTGATACTCAACTTAGTTGAAACGACCAAAGTGGACAAAATGGAGTTTGACTAGACTGGTCAAACGGGTAAAAAAAACAGTTTTGTTTTGACTACTTAATCTGACCCAAACACCCCTTTAAGGATAAACCACTCAAAACAGGTTTGAAAAGTTTACAACTTGGAAATTTTGGATGAAAACTAAAAGACCACTTAACTAAACTATTTATAAAACTTGATGAATACCAAATAAGTGCTAAGCTAAACTAAGACAGGAATGTAAAAAAAACTTTTTCATTAACTTAAAAAAAACAGTACAACTAAGTCAAAAGATAAAACTAATTTTAAAGCTAAAATCCTAGGTGCCTTATCAAATGGCTACAATCCACTATTTATACTAGTCTAGGGTTCTTCATTCTTCTCTTCATTTGTGCTTCCTTTGTTAGAGGTAAACAGCCAAGCAACTTGTGCTTCTTTGAGCTAAATCCCAGCCATCCAACTGTTAGGTATAGATGAGAATGAATCTGAGCCCTTGGTTGAGGCTTTATGCCCATGGATTGCCATGGTGGCAGTGGAAAAAGGGGAGGGAAAAGATTAGTGGGTTTGGGATTTGGGTGAAACCGGTTAAAAGAGAATAAGGAGGTTTTGGGTTTTGATGATTCTGGGTAATAGGGAGTTTGGAGGTGGAGTGTTTGGGGAGAAGGAAAAAGTGTTAGGGTTTGTGGGGAGTGGTAAAAAGGAGGAGCAGGTCTGAGTTTCTTGGGTTTGTGTGGGCGGGAAAACAAGAAGAAGGGGGTAGGGGATGAGTTGTTTATCTCAGGTCAAAGGTTGGGTGGGTATTGGACCGGGTAAGGGTTTGGATTGGGTTTGGGTTGGGCCTTGGTTTGTTGTTTTGGATTTGATGGATTATTGATATGGAACCATGTAATACTTTAAGGACCAAAAGTGCCAAAACTGAAAATCCAGGGGCCATTCCTGTAATTCTGAAAATGTAATCCAAGGTCCATCATTGACAATCTCTGATAGTGTAAGGACTGAATCTGCCAAATTGTGAAACCTGAGGACTAAACTTGACAATTTTAAAAATCCAGGGATCAAAACTGTAATTTCTCAAACTTTTGAAATTTTTCACCAAAGGACTAATTATGACAACTTATGATTTCAAAAGGACCTTTGGTGACTTTTCTTTTTAAAATACGTGCTCGGGGACTATTTTCATCAATTTTGAAAGTCGGGGACCTTGGGAAAATTCTCTAAATGCCCCATTGCCCAACTTTATTACCCCAAATGTCCCATTTTTTTTCACTTCTCAAAAATGCCACATGGGCAACTCTCCCAACTGAATATTTGGGCAACTCTATCAAATACGTGACATGTGTCCCATTTTGTGGGGCAACCTTGTACTTATCTAGTACAAGTGTACTAAAGTTGCAGTTGGGCAACTTTGACTTTTAATGTCAAGAATCGACAATTTTGTCTTTTAGCCAAAAAGTAATGCATTTTTTTATTATTAAAAAGTACACAAATATTGGGCAACTGGGTCCCACAAGGTTGTACTTTGGGCAACTTATGATGTATTAAGTGTTGAATGTATTGAAGGTATAAAAAATTTTAAAAAAGGTATAAGTAGTTTAACCTTTATACATTTATACATTTATACATTTATACATTTATACAGATAAACTTCCTCAACACACTTCTTATTTGAAACCACCACATCGCCACCACACAGTTCCTCAACACAATCTTCCTCAACACAATTCTCAGCAAGAGCGAACACATTGTCCGATCACATCGGCAGTACATCGGCACTACACTGTCCGATCTAATGTCTATCAGAAAAACTTTTAGGGCTAGGGTAAGTAATTTTACGTATTTTCATCTATTGATTTATGGTTTTCTTAATTTATGTTTTCGCTAGTTTAGGGTTTCGATAATTTATGGTTTCGCTAATTTAGGGTTAACTTTAACGTAATTGTTCTTGTTTGATTTTGGGTTTCGATATTTTAGGGTTAACTTATTGGGTGATTAATTGTTTCTGTAAGATAACGGTAACCTATTGGGTGATTAATTGTTCTTGTGGTTTTAGTGATTTGTTGCTACTTATTAAGTTTGACAAACCTTTGTAAGATAAGTGGTAGTAAGTGAATAAAGCACTCTAATGATGGTGCTGTTGGTTGGGTTAACGAAACAAAATACACGTAAAATTAAATTGCGACACAACTAAATATAATCCGGTGATCCCAAGTTTGAGAGTTGTTAGAGTCGTAACCATCGTCGTAAAGATACTCGAGAGCAACCTTCAAATCTGCGCTCATCCCACTCTGCATACAATGCATTGAATTCTCTCGTCGAGCGACTTCCTCCATCTCTAACAACACTTCTTCATCTTGGAGCATAAGTCGCTCCCCTTCGGCTTCCATCTCTAACAACACTTGTCTTCTCGCTATCTCCCATTCTTCTTCCTCCTTAATAGCACCTCCTCCATTTCTATTAAAAGTTGTTCTTCATCAATTTGTTGGCCAAAGTGTTTTTGTTCGGAAGCTGTTGGTCAAGTCTTTTTTGTTGGAAGCAGCAGGAAATTGTTGGTGAAGTCTTTTGTAGACATTTTGATAGAATTTTGTAACCTATTTAGCAACACCACTTGAATTTAAATTCACACATATAAGGTGGGTAAGTTTGAAAATTTATTACCCCGAATATGTCAATAAATGTGGTGCGGTGGAACCTCTCCCATATACTTGACATGGGCCCACATTGTAGTTACTTACGATTTATTGGGCAACGTTTGCTTATTTATTGCCAATGTGTGTTTGAAGGAAGGTTTGAAATGTATTTTGTATTTAGTACATGCAAGAGGTCGTGATGATGATTATCTTATTTGATATGCAAATGATATGATTTACCGTATGTTGGCATGGCAATTTTAATACATTATTTTGCAGCCACGGCGGTTATATCTTGATGTTTTTGTGTTTAACAAACCTTTTACAGATCTGAGCCTTGCTAATGCATATAAATAGAAACTCCTGATTGGTATACTCACATAGATGATTAACATCTTCTGGTCAATCATGTTTCATTGTGGCTGGCAATCCATGGCAACACATTATGTATATATCTTTGTTAATTGGTAAGAGGTCGTGATGAGAAGTATCTTATTAAATCATTCAAATGATGCGATATTCCGTTTCATGGCGCGGCAATTCTATACTATTGCGACCATGACGGTTGTATATCGATGTTATGTAATCTATTGATTTATCTGATCCGAGCCTCCGTATTATGTTACGAAACTAACACATGAATGATCAAAGATGGATCTACGGCACCACCGTATTATATTACGAAACCCTTTTGAATATGGTGTCGTTCATCCATGTTTGATTATTAACTACTGTTTGCAGCCATGGCGGTTATATCTTAGATGGAGGCACGTTAATCAAATGCAGATAGTTTGTTTACTTACAATTCAGCTTTGTTGATTGAATGGCATGTCAGACCTGGGATAATTTGTGTGAATCATAAATCAACCTAGATCTGACATGCTATTCAATCACCAAACCTGGATTGCACGTGAACAAACAAGTATATGGAGGAGTTTTAGACCAATGTCAAAGCCGACTGTTGCCCATGGGCCATTTAGGGAAGTTAATTTTTTCATATCTTGATATGATCACTTTATATTATCTTGATATTTTGTTACTGATGATGAGGGTAGAATGGTGGTTCAAAAGGGTTTAGCTTACTCTCGAGTTCATAAGCGTGTGGGTGTTTTAGTGTGTAATTTTGGTGTGAAACTCTTTGTCACTATGTCGAAGAGAGGTCGAGATGATAAGGAAAGAGATGTCAAGGTCATGGTAAGGATAGTGGTGGAATGGTGGCGAGAGATATGAAAGGGTTTGTGAGGGTGCCTCATTAACCCCATTTCACTGCACTATTCTAGCACTATCATTACAAACCCTTTCATCTCTCTTCTTATCATATCGCTCTCTCTCTCGACACACATATAGAGTTTGACACCAAAATTAGACACTAACATCACATACACGATTATGAACTCGAGAGGAAGCTAAACCCTTTTGCACCACCTTTCTAGCCTTAAATATTCAGCCCTCATCATCAGGTAACCGGAACAATAAATTGTCTTTACATATCATAATATTTCCAGTAATTTGCAATGAGTGTCATATAATTGTTATAGACTGTTGATAGATTTTTATAAAAAATTAGTTTATATATGTAAAGGAGTTACTTAACAAAGAAGGAAAGGATATGATATACTTGTGGATTGAAAGTCAAGTTGAAAGTAAGAATGTGGCCATACGCAACTTCATACATTCAAATTGTCTTTGAATATCTAAATGATCACGATAGTGTGTAATGTTCATGACACGCCACACTTCATGATTATCCAACTGAAATGCTTTTCTAGAATCAACGAATTGTAGAAAGGACGTTGGTACTTTGAGCTTCCCCTCGAAAACCCATTCCTATGTCACTGTCATAGCAATGGGTTTTGACATAACAATGGGATTTCGGTGGAGGGTCAAAGTACTAACGTTATCCACTTGTTTATAACATATTGACAATCAACTATGTTAACCAACTCCTTTACGGTGATGGATCGAGCCTTGTTAATACATATTACATTGCACACTCGCTTTGGAAGTTTATATGAGTTTGATATACTATTGCTAGGTTTTTAAAAGTTTAAATAGTTGTGTATTATTGGCCCATTGTTTATTTGGTGTGAGTATGATAGTAATGTTTCATTTGTTAAATATGATCGCAGTATCAGGAAGTCAGTATACGTTTTTTTATTGATTGTAGTTTTCGTAAGATACTTGTTAATTATTGTTAACTGTTTTTTATTTTTTTTTTCTTAGGAATCTGAAGCCAATGTCATTGTAAGGAGCAAATTGAAATACTTTCCAATAATTAAAGAAAAGTGAATCATACTAGAAAGAAATTGTTTAGGACAACCTGTTTTGGAGGGTGGCTGGATATGTTCTTCTTTGACCATGAACCACATTTGTTAGATTATGTTTTACAAAAACAGGGTTTCGTGGATAAAACAAGCTATGACATGCCCCTTATATATACTGTTGATGGTCGTTGTCTACATTTTGGTCGACCGGAGTTTTCTCTTATAACAGGCTTTCGTTTTGGGACAACAAGTTTTGATTTATATAGTTCAGGGGATTTAACATTTAAGTTGAGGGTATTTCCAAAAAAATTAGGGGTAAAACTTTCCAACTTAGATCTTGTTGGTGTTATTGAGGATGAAGAGTTGTTCGGTAAATTAAGCGATGAAGACTTGATCCGTGTGTGTCTATTGTTATCGTTAGAGGTTATTTTATGGGTCGCTTATTGGTTGAAGAGGTGGATGATTCACTCCTTCGTTTGGTCGAAGACCTAGAAGCATGGAATTCCTTTCCATGGGGAGCACATTTGGAGGCACTTATGCGACCGGATACTAGACGTTGTATCAAACCACAAGTGGGAACACCTAAAGGGTGCGGAAAGAGACCGAAGTATGTTCCCACATACACGGTTCTTTGGATTTGTTTGGGCATTCAAGGTTAATCCTATTTATATTATCTTTTCTTAGTATTATTATTGAACCCAATGTATGAGAGTAATGCATCTTTATTATTGTAGATATGGATTCTTGAGTCGTTTGAAAGAAGCGATCGTTGGTGGAATAAAGTCCCGGATGTCATACCAAGAGGCGATGGCGTGGTCAAGGAAAGTAATGTTTACAAGATCGCATTATGGATTGCTATTTGGCAAGGTAAAACACATGCATTAGACGAGCACCAGTCGGATAGTCCAATGCAATTTAATTTCCTTGTTGTTGATGATGTTATTTAGGACTCGAAGATAATTTATGATCTGAAACCAACATTAGACGAGCACCAGTCGGAGTGGTATAGTCAATTTACGGAATTTTACCTGCACTACATACCAAGGACTCTTCCAACAAAATTACCGCATGATTACGATGTGTATCTCTGAAGTTGGTCTGCTGCGGAAGCGTGGTAGGACGAAAAAAGTATTTACCGATTGTGTTCAGTGCAGACAAGAGTCTTCAATGTAAATCGACCTCAAGGATTGTGTCATTCAAGAGTTGAATTCTCGTGTTTTCAAACTCGAGGCTATTATTCAAGTAATTTGCTAGTCAAGGTTAAATAATAATTATACGTTTATATTAGAATTATTCTTAAGGATAATACCCTTTATTACCTTGTAGGTCCTTGCAAGTGAAAGAACTTGCGGATTCGGCACGCTTGATTCATCCAAGTATTATCTTTATTTCTTTGAAAGAACTATCCGTTTTTTTTACAATGCACTTTATTTCGCTTACAGGATAAATTGGACTTTACTGCATCCTTTTCCCACCTCAGCTATGAGTTTCGAGAGCAAGTAAATCGTGAATTCCACGAGTTGGTTGACTCTCTTATTTCTAGCATTCGTTCAGAGCCGGCTGATTGTGATGATGAGGATGATGTAGTTACGTAATGTGATATCCAAATGTACACTTTTGCCATACTGTATTAAATGTATTTTAAATGCATCACCTGTTACTCAGGAGTATCTGTTGGAAGAGGAATTAAGGTTGAGGAAAGAAGAGGAAGAACGGTGGAGGATGGAAGAACAAAAGATGATGGAAAAGGATTTTCTAATGGCTATGATAGAGGAGAAGAATCGCAGTTGCAAAAGGCAAAGTTGTTGAAGATTGAGAAGGAAAAGAAAAGAGGTCTATAGCTTTCTATAATTCGAGACCATTGGAAAAGAGCCAAGCGGACATAACACGACATGAGGAGTAAAAAGATGGCGCTGAGTCGTCGTATTCTTGGTCAAAAGATTTGTGGAATCGAAAATAATCGAACACATGGGTGCGGGATCCGAGATATGACCGCACAGTTAAAAATGTTAAACCTTGGGTTGAGGTATTAAAACAACTTTTAATATATATTTTTTAAAACTGCTTTTAATTTACGTGTGTGTAGGTTCTTTCCGAAGGAACAAGGCTATCGACAAAGTACATCTTCTTGATGAGTACGACGAATTTCTTGGAAGCGAGGGCCCTTCGATGTATGTTTCCTTGGTCCAAAGAAGTTCGTGTGGATCGGAGATTTTGGGAATCCTTAGTGTGTTTAGACCCTCCTAAGAAAGGTTGGCTTATGGACGAGGTAACGGTCACACATATCTTTCACCCCGATGGTATATTCATTTGATATTGTTGCTTTTATACCCTAATCAATTTTTATTGTTGCTTTATAGCACATAGAGTTGTGGGTGGAATACATGTTGCATTTCAGACCCGATGGCGCTGATTGGGCTATGGTAACTGCATACTTTGTTCAGCTGCTATTACAAGACTCCATCCCCATTTGGTATGTTAATGGGGAAAAGTACAAACACCAATGGGCTGATGTTGAACAGGTAATAGTTGTGTTCATGGCTTTATACATATATTGTTATGTGTTTTGTAAAACTGGCCTTTTGTGTTATACGGCAGGTTTATATGCCTATCAATGAAAAGGATAAACATTGGTTTCTGGCTCGATTCCATATTAGGACGGGGGTTGTAACATTTTACGACAGTGGCTATAAGCCTGAAGCTGAGTGGCGTCCTTGGTACAAGAAGATGCGTGCATGTTTACAGGTACCATTGCTTATAAGTTCTTAATTGATAAATGTTTGTCAATACAACAAAGTTAACAAACTAGTTATTGACTAACAAACTAGTTATTGACTAAGTTGCCTATCAGACTTTAAAAAGGAACAACATTTTTGTAACTAGTAGTTACAAACAAACTAGTTCTTGACTAAGTTGCCCATGCGTCATAGTTGCCCAACTATAATTAATTATGTAACATACACTTTCAAGTGTTTATGAACCAGTCCCTTGTACTTGATCATTAATTTGATGGTAGTATTAAGCACAAGTCAACTCTTTAAACTGGAACTTAACTGTTTAACCATTTAATACATGTACTATTTCTTAAATGCATATCTTATGGGTTGGTCCCTAGATATGAATGCTCTAATTGTTCTATTTATAATACTCTTACAGTTTAATAGTTGCCCACAAATTTCTTGTGAAACTTGCCCATCTTAACTGATCTCACAGTTGCCCACAAAAATTTCACGATGTCTGACAACATTCCACTTGAAGTTCAAATGGACATAGTTAATAGGCTCTCAGTGAGGTGTGTGGCTCAATGCCGCAGTGTCTGCAAGGCTTGGAAGTCTTGCATAGACAACATGCATTTCACCGTCCGTTTTGGTGTTCGAATCACTCCACCGTTTCATACGTTTTGATGTACAAGCGAGAGGTTTAAAGGTTACGTGGGTTTGGTAAATCAACATTTTGACTTGCACCTCTCTCCTCAAACATTTCATTTTCGACGTCAAACCAATTGGTGGTCACATGGAGTTTGGGGTTTTACCTATGGACCAATTGTCCGTGATACCATGGCGGTCGTTTGGAACCCTTCCATCAACCGATCGATCGCCACGTTTGTCCCTATGTTTTGACATCACGGGAGTATGAAAACGCTTTATGGCTTTTGGGATTCGTCCGACAATTTTGATCCGACCTTCCTCAAAATTTCATACCCATTCAATCAAACACGACCATGCCTTTGTTTTAATTTTCACCTTCTCCTCTAAACAATGGACGGTGTTAGATCAGCATTGCTTGCTTCCGAACACAATCAGAATCAAAAAAGCAAGTCAAGCTAATGTTGGGGGTCACATTTATTGGTGTGGTTATCAGCGGTTGTATGCTAACGATGGTAGCACATTCCGCAGCTATTTGATTGTGTCTTTTGACTTGCTCACCAACCGTTTCCAAGTCCTGGACATACCTGCTGAATTAATAGGCAACCTTCCTTTACCGTTCTATGTTTCAAACATACGAGACAGTCTGGTCGTTTCGGGAAACATTCAAGGGGATGTCAGTTCTGTTTTCTCTATATGGGTTTTATCGGTTGGGGGTGGTAGGATTGCATCTGCTACACAGCTTCTTAGCATTACCACCCCAATAGCACTCAAATTAATCGGTTTTGACGACAACGACGACCCTATAATTGAAATTGGAAACGGGAAGGATTTAACGCAACCATTGTACTATACAAGCTTGCTCTCGGGAACTTCAAAGACTTGGGCATCGAGGGGATGTTGGGTCCTTTATGTTCAAACCGTACGTGAATCACTTATTTTGCGGACTCATCGTGATATGGCGGTTTATTAGGATGTCTTGTTTCATTGTAGTTTGGTGTAGTTTATGTTTTAGTGTTTGCCGTAGCTTCAGTGTGTCAGATGCAAACATTTAAGTTGTTATGTATTGTGCTAAGTTGGTATGTAAAATAACAAAATATGTATGGATGTATAAATTTAAGTTGTTATGTATTGTGTTAAGTTGGTATGTAAAATAACAAAATTTGTTTGGATGTATATACAGTCTGGACTACCAATAGTTCTAGACAAAGCCAGTGTCTTCCATAAGAAAGGTATAAATCCGACAACATATGCAATTACCTTCAAGAATGCACCCAACGTTCCAGATCAGGGGACTCTGTTTGGTGATTGTGGTATCTGGGTATGCATATTCTTCTTATCTGATTGTCACATGGGAAGTCATTAGCCGTCGATAACCCCTCGCATGTGCCGCCTTGCATATCGTGAGCATATGTCTAATTTTTTTAAAACACAGTAGTATGTGTTTGGTAGACATGTTGTTGTCATGAACTGGTATGATGACAAGAGTGAGTACATCGAGGTATAGCGTGATACTTTAATCTTGACCTATTATAAATGTTATGATACGCAATGGTTTATTAGGATGTCTTGTTTCATTGTAGTTTGGTGTAGTTTATGTTTTTAGTGTTTGCCGTAGCTTGATCGAAAAGTGTCGGATGCAAACATTTAAGTTGTTATGTATTGTGCTAAGTTGGTATGTAAAATAACAAAATATGTATGGATGTATAAATTTAAGTTGTTATGTATTGTGTTAAGTTGGTATGTAAAATAACAAAATTTGTTTGGATGTATATACAGTTGGACTACCAATAGTTCTAGACAAAGCCGATGTCTTCCATAAGAAAGGTATAAATCCGACAACATATGCAATTACCTTCAAGAATGCACCCAACGTTCGGATCGGGGACTGTTTGGTGATTGTGGTATGTATGCATATTCTTATACTGATCGTCACATGGGAAGTCATTAGCCATCGATAACCATGTACAGTCGCCTTGCATATCGTGAGCATATGTCTAATTTTTTTAAAACACGTAGTATGTGTTTGGTAGACATGTTGGTTGTAATTGTAACTGTTTGTAACAAGGGATGAATTTTGTATTAGGGTATGTAGTAGCTAAACCGATGTATCAACTACTTTAATTAATGTGAACCCCAAACAGGATGTATTATTTTGTTAATATCGTTGTCATTAAAAGTGTTCGCATCGTTGGGTTTTTGTATCGAGCTCTATTTAAAGAATGTATCGGAGGAATGGTTCTCATTTCGCGAGATAAGTGCCCTTTCATGGTGGCCTTTTATTACAACTTATTAATTTTCTTTTTAAGTTATTTTTAAATAATGAAAAGCTTTTCATTTTTCAGAAGAAACAACTGCTGCAAAGTTAAAGAATGTACTCGATGAAAATCTTCTCATTTTGCAAGATAAGTGCCCTTTTCATGGATGTATTATTTAGGTTAACTACTTACTAATTTTCTTGTTAACATATTTTTAAATGAAATATTCATCAGTGCGTTGATCCTTCTACCCGTGGTTTCAAGAATGCTTATATCCGTGGTTCCACTGACAGTGGAGAGGAAACCACGGCTAGTGGAGAAGAAACCACGGCTAGTTCAGAAGAAACCACGGCTAGTTGACAAGAAACCACGGCTAGTTCAGAAGAAACCACGGCTAGTTCAGAAGAAACCACGGCTAGTTCAGAAGAAACCACGGCTAGTTTAACACAAACCACTGCAACTAGTACTTGTGAGGTAATTCAATCCAACAATAGTTAATATGCACACACTGTTATGGTAACCACAATCAAACCACAATTTAAAATTAAAGTGCGAGTGGAAAAAAAATGTAATTCATACAAATTTAACAACCCATTTTATTCAATTCAATATCTTACAATCGCATTTCATGGGCCAAACACAACCACTACAAGAACACTCATAATAAGATAACGGACACATACTACTGCAAAAACACCAAACAACATAGAACACAATGAAAAGACACACACTTAGAGATCCATCAAGCCCCTGAGTTTCTCGATAAAGATGGCATGGTTCGCAGCATTTAGCTCCAGTTCCCGTGAAATAATACGCATCTGCATGATCTTTTGATCATCTTTACCATTTACCCCCCTCAAATATTCTGCTGTTTTTTGAGCATGCCTGTTTCCAACACTGTCCAATTCTTGAATGAAGCTAAGCCTTTCTTCAGTTATTTGAAACAATCTTCCCGCAAGCGCATTCAATTGTTGTGCCATACGAACATCTTCGCCAGAGGCTTGGTAGCAATAGAAGACTAACATATCAGGCCAGTTGTTAGAATTTGCATCCGCTCTAAGCTTATCACACCTAGGAAATCTAGACATTTCCTTATCCCAATACTTTATCACAAAAAAAAAAAAAAAAATTGCGTTAACTAACAAGGTGGGCTTGGTGTCTTTAAATAGGCAAGCAGCAAATACATACATTACTGTTAACTGTATTTGTATTATCATGACACCAATTGATGTCCTCATAATATAGCATTTGTCACATGATGCACAGTTGCTCCCATATTATTAATAACATCCAAAAAAAATTTGTACAGCCTTTCAAATGCTTTAAACCCCATCCACATATTCTCCTATATTTGTTTTTTTTCACTTACACATGGTCACAAGATTTACTATTTCTGAACAAACATCCAAAAGAGGACAAATTCTAGCTGGTTTTGCCATGGTCTTTTGCATTGACTAACCTTTCACAATTATTTACCATGAGAAAATACAAATACTTGGTTAATACAAACACAACGCTTTATTCATGACAAAATACAAATACTTGTTTAAAACTAAACAACCATGTGCGATGAGTGTTTAACTTTAAGCATACAATTTCATTAGTTAAATAAAGAGAACATTGTACTAGTAATTATCCATGTTATTGAAATCATCCAAGTGATATGTATTTGATGATTCAGGGAGTGAGTTTAGGTTAATGCCAGAATTATCTACGTAACCCTCCCGACCGTTGTTACTTGCTTCACCATCCCAACGTACGGCATCCCAATCCAGGTAAATTCTCCCATTTTGAAAATACTCGTAGTCCGCTTGTGATTGTGGGTCATCTTTCAACTGAAAATGAGTACCTGACGTACGTTTACCCGTTCCTTGTTCAGGTGCCATCTCTTGCACAACTTCTTTACCATTGTCTGTCCTGCTATTTGTTTTTTTCTGACAACAAATATAACCTATCTTGTCAGAATAGTAAAAAACATTATTAGATGCCCATTTTGAATGAACTATCTAGGTTACCTGTTTTCACAAGAATGGTTCCATGCAATCTGACGGTATGCCCTACGGTACCACACCTCCCACATTTTCTAACTTTTGGCTCCTCATTTTTGATGGGAAGCGATCTTTGTTTTAGGTCTTCCGCCGCCTCTTATCCATCAACGGCGGTTTAACCTTTTGCAAGTTACCCGGATCATGCCATTCGACTCTATTTCCAAAGGATACACCATTTCATGATATGTGCCTTTGAGTGCGCTTTTGTAAACCATGTTTCCGCCCATTTGTTCTGATTAGTCAATTTTTTCTCTACACACGGCACACACATGACCACATGGTAGTCCCGAAGTTGCCATTTCTGCACGTTATTCGTAATCAAAACCATACACGAATAAACAACATTTACCGTAATTGACAACTCAGATATTGCGGTGTACCGCAATCGCATTCATTCTTTACGAAATCAACAATATGACTATGACGATTGTCTATAACTTGGTACACAGCACACATGGCAATGCCTCTTACTTCCCAATTCGCACTCTTCCACATTCTCTGCTCAACCTTCCTAGATGCCCACTTTGTAAGTTCAAATTCCGGTGCGTCTGCAAAATAAGCGTACATCATGTAACATTTATCGAACAAGTAAATGTGAGACGGCGAATATATATACCGTAGTATTTTTCGCGACGTTCGAAATACCAATCTTGTAGAAGACGTCTGTAGTACTCCAAGAGCATAGTTATTGGTACCTTTCGGACGTGCCTTGTTAATGAATTTATTGACTCCGCACTGTTTGACGTCAAATAATTGTATCTTTTTCCACTGCAATATGCTCTTGACCACTTTTCGTACCCAGCGTTTTCAAGTTTTTGACGGCTTCGATTTTTGGAACGAAGCTCAAATTGCATTATCAAAATCTTCATCAGATAGCTTTTGCACACCTTCCAAGACAAAGCCTTATGCTTTTACGGGTGATATTGCAATTCATCATCAAGTGACGACAACAATAACCATGAAAGCAATTTGGAAACTCTTGTGTCACACGCTTTTGTTATTGAATGATGCATGTCTCGAAATAATCGCCGATTAGGCACTTCACCAATGCATTCTTTCAACCACCCCAAAACAATGTCCAGCTTCTTGGTCTCACCTGTGCGACCCGGTAGCGATTGGAATAATCGATTATTTCGTCCATACCAACAAAGAAGCATGTTGGTTCCGAGATACTTCCTTTCGGATGCGCAACATCAATTATAATCAATGGCCGCATGAAGGCTATAAAACTCGAATCTAGTATCGTTAAGTATATATTAGTGATTAGTATCGTTAAAGCTTAATAAGATGTGTGTATAAGAATAATAATAGTAAAAATACTAATACTAACAATTAATATAAATGTGTCCGAAACTTACCGCAAAACCAAATGCTACAAAACCATCTTAAATCTTCCAAACTGTCAGATCGATGATGTGTTACAGTCCCTCGTTTTTAGCTTTAGGTTATGACAATATAAAGCTAATCGCTCAAACGATTGTTCATGTTTACTGCTCAACACCTCAAAAGCCAAATTCCTACCCCCAAGCTCGTTTATAAGAAACGTTTACTTTCCATTCAAGACTCGAGATCTCGTTGTATGTCCTTTCCAAGATATACCCTCCGAGTATCTTTCAATTTATCGATTAGCAACCGACTAAGTAATTTCATTGTCGCATTACGATGATTAGGATGTAATTCGGTTCTTGAACATGTGTGGACATTGTTGATGCTAGAAACAAAGAATGTGCTATCCATTTTTTTACGGTGTATATGTTCCATGAGCGACCTTCATTTATACATTTCATTTTGCACCTCGTGGGTTCAGATTTAATAACTTTGTATTCAAAGCGCTCAAGTAATGATTTCTTTCCAATAGTAAACATGCATTCTCGCTTTATTATAAAATTCTTTATGTTTAAAAAAAGGTATCGGTTTTTGGGAATCGATGTTTTTAATTCGTTGTGGTGCGGTTGGTGGCATGGGCATATTTTTAAATGAGTCTCTTTATGACGGAGGAAGTGAATAATCAGTTGGTGAAAAAGGTATCCTCGACCTTTGGTGTGTCATGGTAACTATCATTGTGAAGCAATGGAAAATTCGTGTCTAATGATAAATGATTAGAAGTCAAGATGATTTTACCTCACGAAGGTGGCGGTTCTTTTGTTGAAATTAGCAGAGCTTGAGTTTGCTCATTCTTACAACATAGTTCACGAATGAAGTATTGGACGTCTTCATCATCAACCACGTCCAATTCCATGGAACCATCTTTGTAAGATAACCTGACTCTATCATTTGGTGTCTCTTTGACAGCGTGAACCTTTTTCTTCACATACGCAACTAGTTTATTGAAAGTGATATTTTTAGGTAGTTTCACTCCATGTTTAGAAGAAGGATGCACTAAATAAACCTTAAAAGTAGAATTGTCATCGTAATCCATGGTTGTGTTTTGAACAAACTTAGGTGGAAAAATTGTTGGACATTACAAGAAAGTCTTTTAGTAAGCCAAGTGCAAACTACCAGCCCTTGTACTTGTGCATTTACTTAGGTTGCCCAACAATGTAAACTTTCTAAGGTTGCCCAAAATTATTGTATCAACATTGATACACTTTAATGAGTGTATTAAGTATAAACCACCCATTTGTGATTGTTTATTATAAATGTTGTACTTGTGCCAACTGCCTAAGATTTACTAAGATACACATTTATTTGTGTTATGTGACAAATTTATTAACTTTCCTAAACTTGCCAACTGCCCACTGGATGAAACTAGTAACTTATCCCAACTACATATACATTGTAATAAGTAATACCAATTTCAAAGTTGTAGTAATGTCTAACGGTAAAAATTCATTACTATTGTGACTTTATGCTATAACTAGTTTTAGTAATATATTTAGGATTCTTACTTTTGTTTTTCATAATTAACAGGGATTGTGCGTAAGCGTTTGTCTTTTGAAGTGGAACGACCATGTGATGACGTGATTCATGAAATATATAGCAAACAACTTAACAAAAGATCTAAGAAGGATGTAGCTGAAAAAGGTGTGTTGGCGGTCAAGGAAATAGGTGACAATAATAAAGATGAGCACAAAAATATAAATGGAAATGTTGATGGTGAGAAGTCGCTTACTAAGAAGCATGAAGATGAAGCAATAATGGAACAACAAGCCGAACAAGATAGGGCTGAAAGAGAAATGGAAGAGAGAATGCGGCAAGACCGGGAACAGGAGGATCTGTTCTGTAACATAGAATAAGGTCACCTTGGACACTCAAAATGAAGGATAAATTTAGTAGAATTTAGTTAAAGTTAGATTAACAACCTGCACACTTATGCATGTTTGTTTCCTAAACTTAATCTTAGTTTAAGAAAACATGTAATTCAGTTATTTAAAGTTCATATATTTGACTTTCCGGACTTGCATGTTTGTTTCCGTGCTTATATTGTTGGGAATTACGGAAACCATCGAATCATCAAGAGAAGAAATTGAAGTCAAATTGTTCATTCATTCATTCAAGAAGCAGTTTTACGACTGACTTACAAAATGCAATCAACTTCAAATGCCACTACAAGAAAAGAGCTATACAAGATATACTAATCCTAATCTAGTACATCCGTTCCAACATCTAAGAGGTCGTTGGATATGCATGATCGCTCACATCTTTCACACTAGATCTTTGGATATGCGTTCGTGAAGTCTTGCATAACCACCCATTCCTTCTTTCTCGATGGTCGGATATGCATGACTACTAGGACGAGGAAGCTTAGGATCAAAATGGGAAGGATGGATTGATGAAAATAATGATGATGAAGAAAAATAAAGTGTCCTTTATGCTTCATCTGCCGATTTCACCAAAAGCAATCCATTCTCCTTCACCAAGCTCTTCCTCTATCTGAGTGTGAAGATGCACCAAAACATGGCGCAGTAGAGCAAGTACCACCTCCCTTTCGGCACGAGGCCTTTGTTGAGGTTGAGGTCTTTGGAGGTTGGGAGTAAGAAGGTATCTCGAAGTGAGTTCCTCCGTGTGATCGGAAGAATCACTTGGATCCACTACACCATCATCTTGAAGAAGAGAGAAATGGGGATGTCAAAGGCGAGGGTCATGTGGAGGTGTCCGAATCGAGAAAATCCTTTGGATGATGAGGATGATGGAGAAGAGGTTGGATTTACAACCTCCGTGAAGTATTCATGGTCAATTTTTGTTGATTGTGTTTGTGATGAAACTAGGGTTCATAATGGTAATTGGGGGTAAAATGGTGTGAGAGAAGTATGCATTGGGATGATTTTATAGACGGGTTCAAGGTTTAATGTAAGTTAATGCGAGTTGTTGGCACAGTAATTCTAGAATCTTACCGAAGATATCCAAGTCTTGGGTTGGTTTCTACTGAAGTGTATAACTTCAGCAGATTGGATATCTGTTTCTGCTGAAGTGTTAAAATTGCGTGAGGTCAGAGAAGCTGTACACGTAAGCAAGGGTCAACCAAAACTACCAATACTTTTGACTATTTCTATACACCTTCTACCCAACACTCTCTCTCACTTCCACTTCAAAATATCCCACTTCCCTCTTCTAATACAAACAAAACACTCAAAGATACAAGAATCATAACCCTAAAATATCAATTCATCAAATGGCTCTTCAATTCAAGAAGGATCACAACAAAGTTGCGTTCTTGGGAAATGCAAAAGGTGATGAGCTGTATATGCCTATGGTGGAGTTCTTGAAAAGAACAAAGATTCACTATGCCCTAACGCATTCTCCGAATGCGATTTATGAAACGTTGGTCAAACAATTTTGGGCTTCTGCTTCCACACGGAGTGAAAAGGAGATTACGGCCATGATTGACGGAACAGAGTATGTAGTGACAGAGGAGCTGATAAGGACGAAGCTTCGCTTGGATGATGCTGATGGGGTATTTCACTCCAGTACTGAGGATATACTCACAGGGCTGAGAGCTATTGGGTATCAAGGTACTAGGACTGACATATGGTTGAAGAAGCACTTTTGCCCCAAGTGGAGGTTCTTGGTTCACACGTTGCTTCAGTGCTTTAGCAACAAATCTGGAGCATGGGATCAATTCTCTTCACAATTGGCATACGGTATTGTGTGTCTTTCACAAGGGTTAACTTATAATTTTTCTAAATTTATTTTTGATAATTTGGTTGAAAATATCAATAGGAAACAACATAAGTTTTTAATGTACCCTAGATTCTTACAAATAATTATAGACACCTCTACCCAAACCCAAGCCTTTTATGAAGTAGGAGCTCTTACAGCCAAACTCTTTGCCTCTATGAGAACTAACTTTGAGGGGGCACATTATCCATTGACAGAGGCTATGTTGCCTCAAGACAATATGGCTGCTGTTGAGGAGAATGTTGCTAACATTGATGAGGGCCCCTCCTTTTCTGCTGAAGCTTCTCATGTTGCACAAGACCAGCCTCCACCAACACCGACTCTGGCACATTGTCCTAGTCCACCACAAGCACAAGATCCTCTTGATGATTTTGAGTCTGACCTAAACAGATTGACCACACTTAGTCCTCCAAGGATACCTATTGATGAGGTACCTCCTCAGTTTGATCATGACCATGTTTCTACCGAAAGGTCCAATGAAGCTCCCATTACCGAGGACCCTGGAGCCGAGACCCTACTCTCTCTCATCATCTATGCTCTTGTTAATGTGTATGCAAATGAGGTATCTAGTCTGGAAAAGGAGCTTGCAGAGACCAAGTCTTCTCTTGGTAGTAAGATTGACGAACTGCAAGATAAAGTTAAGGAATTAGAGGACAAACTAGAAAAGACCAACAAAAGGAAGCTTGTGGTTTCTTCTGAAGAGGAAGAGGAAGAACATCGTTATGAGTCTCTTGATATGTTAGCTGATGTATCTATCAATGATCCTTCATCAGCAGTTGCAGAATCTCCAAAGAAGAAGGAGCCTGTTCTTTATCAAAGGAGAAAGAGACCGTACTTGAATAAAGCATCTACTGAAGTCTCCAAGGATCCAGAGCTTGTCAAAGCTGCATCTGCTGATACCCCAATGGAGGATGTTGCAACTAAACTTGGTCAATCTTCAGTCATACAAAGACCATCAGTGTCCTCTACTGCTGAAGTACACTCACAACATGTTTCTTCTGAAGAAGACTTGGGTGCTTCTACTGAAATTCCTGTTATCAATATTGCTGATGATGATTGTGCTAAGGAGCCTTCATCTCACACTTCCTACTTCAAAAGGATTGCTGGGAATGAAGTTGCACCAAAGACCAAAAGACCAAAGTTTGTTGAGATAGTGGATAATTTTGATGATATTCCACCAAAGAAGATCTCCCAGCTGGTTACATCTGAAGAAATTCCTCAAGCTACTCCTTCATCTGACAAGGTGCCTTCTGCTGAACCATCTTTGGTTTCTGCTGAAGCTCCTACAGAATTTGCTAGCTCATCTGACAAGGCTCCATCTGCTGAACCAGTCGCCATTTCTTCTGAAGCACCTATTGTACCAGCGCCCACTCCTACTGTCGCATCTGTTGGCTCAGAAGATGATGAACCATCTTTAGGTATCTATAAGACTGGTAGGAGAAAGAAGAGGATGGCCAAAGTAACTCCCTTGGATCTTGAGGCTGATGAGTCAACCTTTATCAAAGAAGGGTCTTCATCTGATTTTCCTGATGGAGATCAAAATGTGCTGGTCAATTGGACATTGATAAACAAAGAACTGAATGTCATGCATCGAATGGATAAATCTTCAATGGAGTTCACCTTTTTGAAGGAAATACTCCATTTGGTAGACAGGGCAGACTTGCTTTCTCTGTACACTCTTGTCACCTCCCATTACTGCAACAATGCACCACAAGGTTCTGGGATGTTCTTATTAGGAGATCTTCATGTCCTGTTTAGCTCTCAATCTCCTAATGATAAAGGACACGTTATCTGGCAGAACTCACATTTATGGCAGGTTGAGTCATGGAGATTCTATCCTCTGCCTCGTGTGCATCTAGTTGAGACGAAGGGTGGAATCACAGTCTGCATGTTCGCTGAGAGAATTTATCCATTGTCCAAAAGACTTATGGAGAAGATGCTGACTAACAAGCTGGAAATTCCTCCAAATCCAGTGGGGAATGAAATACCACAAGCTGAACAACTGGTTAGACTGATTAAGACTCAGCTCCTTCAAGAACAAGCTGCATCATCGTGTTCTTAGTTTTTATAGCTTGTATTTACATTCCGCTAAAGAATACGAGTTGTAGAGATTTTCTATTAGTTTGCTTGTATTTACATCATCGTGTTCTTAGTTATTATAGCTTGTATTATAGCTTGTATTTACATTAGACGTTCAACGGATGAGTCGATATGTTATGGTTACACATTAGACGTTCAACGGATGAGTCGATATGTTGTGATTACACATTAGATGTTCAACGGATGAGTCGATATGTTATGGTTACACATTAGACGTTCAACATATATATTTGGAAATTATTCATTAATTTATAAAACTGCATCAACTTATGCAGTGCTGTTTACTTTCCATTCATACAATCATCTAATAAGGACTACTATCAAATGGGTATAAGGTGTTAGTTGTTGTGTAGTAAATGAAGTCATTGACTATTTGTCTTGTTGTTTAGCACTTACTATAAGTGGGTAGATGGTTGTGGGCATTCCTAAGCACTGCTGTTTGTGGGAAAACCACAGCAAGTGCAATTTTTTTGGGCAACCCACGGGTAGTATGTTTCTAACCACCCCTGTGTGTGGGCAACTCAAGGGGCTGTTATGTAACATGTTGATCTATTAGTATATAATCCCCAAATCACTGCGCTATCAAATTATTCATCTTTAAACACTTGAAATTGGCGCTCTACACAAACCCTAACAACTCCCAAACTGATAATTAAACGTGTTTTACATCCAAAGGACACAAATGCCGAAAGAATATCCCACCACACACAACGTCGTTGCATACCTAACCGAGAACAATCATACTGAAGGGTTCCATGAGATGATTGCTTTTCTCAAACACACACCAATTCACTATGCAATAAGTGTACAACCTATCATTGTTCAAGAATACATTAATCAATTTTGGTTGAAGGCAAAAATTCAAGAACGAGATGGAGCCGAGGTTATTAGGAGTCTTGTTGATAAGAACGAGATAATAGTCAAAGAGGATGTGATTAGGGATGTTTTGAAGTCGGATGATCTTGATGGGGTTGTCAATTTGTCGATGATGATATTTTTCGGGGTTGCAAAGATTGGGTTTATGAGAAAATGTGGAAAGAATTAAGTATCATAAAGGTATGTTCTCACCCCAATGGAAGTTTTAATACATACTTTGCTTACGTGTCTAAGCAACAAGACCTTTGGGTTTGATGAGTTTCCATCAAAAATATAGCTATCATCATATGTTTATCATGGGAGGGTGTTTAAGCGGTCTAGGTTGATCTTTGAGGGGTTAATAAAGAACATTAAAGAAAAGGGTAAATACTACTTATATCCTAGGTTTGTTCAATTAATAGTCGAGAAACAGATCACGGCACCCATTCATCATAAAAAGGAGTATGAGGTACATCATATGTCTCCTAGGGTGTTTACACACTTGAGAAAAAAAAATGACAAGTTCTCAGGAAAGATTACACCTTTATTCCCTAATATGCTTAACCTGCCAGACATTCCTGAAAATGAGGAGGTGCTTGAATCCCAACCCAACCAAAGCAATGATGCTCAACCCACTCCGACAACGTCTGAACATACTGCTGCACCAACAGGATCCACTGCTAAACCATTACCTTTACCTGAATCACAAAACACCCAAACCAATGATGCTGCTCCCACTGCTACCACTGAACCTCAACCCAATGCCACCGTATCAGATCCCACGGGTGAGAATATTATAGAAGTAGTTAATGAATTGAAGGCTAAATGTACACAAATGGAAAATACAATAAGAAGGTTGAAGCACAGGGTTTATGTGTTGGAGAGAGTAAGAAGACCAAGGTTTGGTGCATCTAATAGAGTAATGAAGATGACTAAGAAAGGCAGGTCCTCAAAGGGGAGGAGCAAAAGCATTTGTTCAGGGGAGGAGGTAAACATGGATGTTGACCTTAATGAAAGCACTGATGCGACCTTAATGACAACCACGGTCACACAAACACCCAAGGAAGTTGAAAAGAGGTTGCGGTACATTGATGAAGTTATGTAAAAGCTACCGAGTCGGATGGATCGGCATCGCACATTTTCCTATTATACTTAGACCCACTGGTCCTAAACCCTTGGCTAAACCTTTGGCTAAAGGTTTGAAGGTTGGAAAAGCAGAATTGATAGAGGAAGGAAAAGAACAAATGGTAGAACCTTTTAATGTTGCAGTTGAAGACGAAGAGGAAGAAGTTGTGCATGCTGTATCTAGTGATGATACAAATGACAGCACTGCTGTAACCTCAGAGGTTATTTCATCAACAGTTACGTCAGATACACATATTGGTACTACAACCACTGATCGTACGATTATCACAACTGCTGTAACACCACCATCGCAGGAGAAGGAGGTTGCAGGACGCTGCTGAACTTATGTAGAACCTTAGCAATTCCTGATTCTGTTATTGCACCTGTTCCCATTGTAATTGAACCTACTGGAAATAAACAATTGGCTAATACTTTGAAGAATGGGAGGCGTGAATAAAGTAGTAGATCAACGAGACATAGGAAAGGGTGAAGCTATTTTCGAACTCAAGTAGATGAACTTCAATTTGATAGTAAGGAGGATCGATTTCACATGATCATGAATTATCAATACAATTGGATGAAAATTTTAAGGTGAATATCTAGCTTTAGAAAAAAAAGAAAGAACAAGATGAAGCGACTATGAGAGTGATTGAACGATGGAACAAGGAACAAGCATTTGTTCGGGGTTCAAATGAAATGATAAAGTTGGGGCATGAAGTCTCGTCACCGCTCTTTGTTACATATGTGCAAGTTTAAGTCACGAGTTTGGGTTAGTTTACTTGAGGTCAAATTCATCATATTGGGTTATCTCCATCACCGTCACGACAAATAGCCCTCTTTGAATGATAATGGGGTTGATTACATGTTTTGCTAAGAGAGTTGAAAAGAGAGATTATGGCGTCTGTTCACTTGATTCGGGCCTCGTACTCTAAAGAAAAGAAAAGTGTGCGTGTCGATGCGCTTTATCTTCTCAAGAAGAGAAATCTTCTCTATTATGACCATTCTCATCAACATGCTTCATACTTTTTCCATGCGCTTGATCATTAAGTGAACCAGACTCTTGTTGATTGTTTTCGATTCCACTTTCTCAACTATAATGACGATGGCGACATCTGTCTTTGATTTTGCGGGGAGAAGTGTGAATAGACTACAAATGGATAATGTTCACTCATTTAGTCAAGAATGGCATCTCCGTATGCAATTCTTGAGGGGGAGAAGAAGTGTGAATTTTTTGCATTGTTGATTGACATTTGAAAATATTAATGGTCATACGGCTCTAAACTCATGTAAGAACCGAGCCTCTTCTTATCGGTCATCTTCACATGGAGTTTTCTCTTCTAAAGAGCCGTTGGTTGACATCTTCACTCGGATTGATGAGTTTATCGACAAAGTGCTTCCGGTTAATGCTTCACGATGCTCTGACAACATGATGATTCCGAACAATCTATCTGTTCTTGTTTGATGTGATTGGTAGTTTAGTGTTACCATCTTGTGTGTTCGTTGCGGCATTGCCGATTTCCTTGATGAACATCTTTCCGTTCTTGTTTGATTGGGAGGATTTTAGTTAAGGGATTTGCAAGATGTAAGTTAATTGGGATGCTTTTTGGTGGTATTCTTTTGGTGTGAGTTGAAGATGTTAACTATCTATTCCCAACCTGGACAATCTTGAAGAAGGTCGAGTCTACGATCATTCTACATTTTCCGATACATGTTAGAAGACTAAAGGCGAGTTGCATTTAACGATCTAAAGACTTCTTCTTAATCAGGCATCTATCAAAGCAGTTGTCGGTTTAGGAGAGCACTAATTGGGAGAAAGTTATAAGTCGATTCAATTCCCAATTAGACTTGCTCATATTTTTAGCGATGACTCCTCGAGACGTTGATATTGACTATTGTTGGATATTTGACACAAGTTGATTACTTTGGAGTTAATCATTTATCACTTATTTGAGATTGAAGTTGATTTTCACAAAGGCGTGTTCTTATTTGATAACTTGCTCGGGCTTAAGAATTTGAGTTGAAGACTTGGTTTATCTAGTTACCGTGATCGAGGTGGATGGTTGAAGACCGGTTAACTATCACTACTAGGAGTTACTTTGTTTTACTCGATGTCACACGCATATGACGGTGTGGATAATCGCAAGAGGTGTTAATGTCTCATACTTTGCTTGGGTAGTGAGTACTTAGAGATTTGCTTGAAGCATAAATTCTCTACACCGTTCTTCCATCATTAGGTGCAAGCTTAAGATACAAATGTGGGGAAGTTGACTTCAGTTTCAAGTAGGGTATATCGGCTTTTCTTCTTCAGTGGTCACTTCAAATTGTCTACATAAGGGTTGATAAAAATTGTCGAGTGAGTCTTGACAAGTTGATTCTCACAAGAGCTCAAGTGTTCTTTCATAAAGATTTCAAGCATTTGGGCTTATACTACGTTCTTGATTACAAGTGTCAAAAACCGAAGAAGGCGTAAGGAGACTCACATATAAACACAAAGCGAGTAAACTTGATGAACTTAATTCTTCTAAGTGATTGAAGATATCCGGGAAGACAAATGTTATTACCGCGAGAGAAACTCAAGGTTTGACTCATGGCGAGTAAACTTGATGAACTTAACTCTTCTAAGTGATTGAAGATATCCCGGAAGACATTTGTCATGACCGCGAGAGAATCTCAAGGTTTTACTCATCTAGGCTTTTGGTGTTATTATTCCAACTACATGAGGAGTGATGTAATAGAAAGTTTCGAAGATAAAGAGGTACAAGTGTGTGATGATAGAGATTGTGTACATTGGGGATGCTCATTGTCTCACTGAGGGCTTAATATGTGATTCGAGATATAATCACTTATTCCGGAGTGGACATCCGTAGAGATTGTCATCCGCAGAGATAATCGGTGATTCGCCCGCTTCTTCAATGTTATCGGTTGTTCTCTCTTTGGGCATTCGGTGCTTGGGTTCTTGAGCTTCATGCACTTTCTTCAAGAGGAGAGAAAAGTATACATCGGGGTTATTCTTTAGCTATTGGACTTAATCGCTACTTGATGGTATAAGTTTCTTTGTCTTGGGTTTGTGTGTTCGGGTTCATGAGCTCTAGTCTAAGAGACCGGCCGCATCAATTCAACTACGTGGGGAAGTGGTCTCTTGACACCTTTTGGAATGGATTGCTTGAGACTTGATGGTTATGAAATTTGAGAAGATTATTTTATGTGTGAGATGATACGTTGTTGTTCTTCTATTGGATGATATAACCCGAATGGAGATCCTCGATTATAATTCTTAAATGGAGCAGTGATTTCTGATAATGGTGTGCTTCCTTGTGCACTGGCTAAAGCAAGCTTGAAATAGAGCTTGAATCTGCTCATCTTAAGGATTTTCGGTTTGGGGAAGTGCCGAATCTCACTTCAGTTGGTTCAATTTCTTTCTTGATTCAAGAGCCCGGAAGCTTTGGTGGTGAATGTTTAAGAGTTGATGACTTCTATCTTCTACGACGTGCTGCTCGATATCCTTATCTCGGTACTCGTATCATCATCTTCTTTAACTATATCATCTACTCTATCCTTGTATATATTTTTCAGAAAACAAAATACAAAAATATAAAACCATCAAAAGAAAATATAAAAATATAAAACCTTCAAAAACCATAAAAATCAGAAAATTTCCAAAATACCAAAAATATGTTTTTCTCAAGACATGTCTTCTGGTATCGATAACATCTACGGTCTTAGAAATGTCATTCAATAATGGCACGGG
Organism: Chrysanthemum lavandulifolium; assembly: GCA_022545495.1. Classification (NCBI taxonomy): domain Eukaryota; kingdom Viridiplantae; phylum Streptophyta; class Magnoliopsida; order Asterales; family Asteraceae; genus Chrysanthemum; species Chrysanthemum lavandulifolium. The sequence goes on from CM040243.1 coordinate 130,090,625, forward strand.
ACCATAGATGAAGTTCGAGGAGGTGTAAATATTCTTTTCTAAACATGTCTCGAACCAAGGCTTCTGATTATTTGATTTGTAACCCGCTTCAACAAATGGCTTGCTATTATTTGAGATAGCAACCCGCTCTTCAAAAGAAAGGAAAGTCTTTGCGCTAAAACAATTTTCAAATATTTCGTGCACTTATCCTAAAACTATTTAAGGAAAGTATGTCGAAGGATCTTTGTTCCTACACAAATGTTTTTCCGTCTATAATTCTTGAGAAAATATTTGTTGTATTTCAAAAATGGTGGTAAAATGAGTTGCTTGAAAAAATCAATCGGGATCGAGTTTTCGACATTACATAAAAACTCAATCGATGACTTGACACTTTTAAAACTTTTCAAGAAAAGAGTCATTGATTGAGGGAGAATGTTTTCAAAGTTATATCATCTAACGGACTTTCTTAATTATCCTACGTGCTTAATTAAAAATGATAATTGCACGTAATAGAAGGACTAGGAATTTAGGATATGATTGTTAGGTTTAGATGATTAGAGTTTGATTAACACATAAACCCCATGCTATATATGATCGATTGTTATGTTGAATTGACTTTAATTAGTCGATTCTTTGTTATGGGTGATGTCGACCACCATATATTTGTATGTATGTTCACTAACGATGTCACGGATATCATGGATATAAGAATGTTCCGATCCGGATCCCACTAATGATGATGATTGGATGCCGAAAGGAAGGGTAACTATTTCTTGGGTTGACAAATGAAGAAAGCAGACTTAATTGGACTTCAATGGAGAGTTGGCATATATGCAACATAAGAGGTCTCATCTTGCATCAAGAAATGGTTTTCTTCTAAGTGATTGAAAGCGGAGCTTAATTGACCTCGGTTGGCATTCAAAATGCAACGTATGAAGAAGTCTCATTGCTCGTGACGGTTTTTTCTTCAACCCTCGGCAACAACAACAAAAGCTTCTCGAACCACTAACGAATCTTTGTGCGAGGATACCATTTTTAAACAATTTTTGAGTAAATTGAATTAAATTGTTTTGAAAATGGAAAAATGTTGTTTTGAAAATATATTGGACTAAATTTTGAAAATCACGGACTTCATGTTATCAAAACCTAAGTCACTCAATTATTGACTTGTCATGGATTGAGGGAGAGTGATTTAAAATAAAATATTTTCAAACGATGTTTCTTCACAAAAGTTCCGGTTTATACGTTAAAATGTGGTGATCTAAAGATTTAATGTTATGTCATGGTATGATTTTTCTTTAGAATCAAGGTCTTTCAAAATGAAATTTTTACATTCTTGTTTGATTGTGAAATTGTTTTGTTTTACTTAAAAGATCTCTTAAAAACTATCATACGACACTAACAATCTTTAATGTCTTAAAATGGTCCATATCATCATATTTCAAAATTGAATCTTGCCCGTCTTTCCCCAAAATTTTATAAATGATTTAAATCGGATGGGATCACAAATCTCAAATGGTTTGATATGTACGATGGGGTAGAGATCGTGTTTTAAATCTCAAATCTGTTTTAAATGGAATTGGTTTTAGTCCTTTAAAGGCACTCCTGCCTCCATGTGCCAAACGATTTCAATATACATAATGCACATGTTGAGGAGGAGGATTTATCCAAAACCGGATGAGTATTTAAACAAGGCCACATTTTCTCACATGTTTTCTAAACCTAATTAAATCACTTGGGATCCAAAATCTCAAAGATTTGATATTTTTGATCGGGGAGAATTTGTGATTTAATAATGAAATTTGATAAAAGTTGATCGTTTTGATTCGGTTGTGCAGTTGCTCTCATATGTGCTAAGCGCTTTGAATCTCAAGCACATATTGAGGGGAGCAAAACCATTGAGGTACAAAAGTTTTTTAAAAGAGATTCATAAAGTACCTTGATTGTGTTTTCAAATGGTTTTCTTAATGGATTTTGTGATTGTGGATGTGCTTCAAAAGAACTCTTGCCTCTATGTGATAAAATGATTTCAAAAATCTTATGCACATATTGAGGGGAGAATTTTACCAAGAAAATCAAATGGCTTTTTAAATGCGAAATTGTGATCAAGAAATTATTTCAAAGAACTCTTGCCTCCATGTGCCAAACAATTTTATATCATATGCATATGTTGAGGGGGAGCATTTCTAAAATGATCAAAACTATTAAGGTACATAATGCTTTGATCTCGTATCACAAGTACCTTGATTGTTTTTCCAAATGATTTTTCAATTGGTTTTAAGGAAAAATGAACTGTACCAAAAGACCGACCTACTTACTTTATGCATGGTGTTATAAGGATGGTTAGGTTAGGTATTTGTTCCCACGATCCGCCAGAACCGGAGGGATCTTCCGAGGACAATCCACTAGGCAGTGTAGAGTCCTTAGGAATATTGAAAAAGGAGAAAAATGAGAATATGGGAAGAGTGCGGATGAGATGAGCTAGTCTTGGAATAAACCCAACAAGGTTCTAGTTATGAAGTCTCGGTAAGCTGAAGGGGTTGAAGAATGAAAAAGAAGCTGAATGTGAAAAGGGTGAAAAGAAATAGCCTCCATCAATTCAACCTTAGGGCGAAACCGGGTTCTATTCATATGCTCTTGGTGATTACTAAGGTAACACCGGTATTGAAGACAAGACATCATGGACCCGTGATGCCTTTGCTAAACTTCCCAAACCACTCAAGTTCCTCTTAAAGGGCTTGTTTCATTCTCACGGGAACCAACATTATCTATCGACTTTCTCTTAGAGATTGTTGATATTGAAGAAGGAGACCCTATCCTAGTCTCGACATAGGAACCAAATGTGCACTTATTGAGTCTAGAGCCAAGAGATCATCCACAATATCTCATTAGGACACAAAATTAATGAAGACTTCTTGTTTCACACAATGTAGAAAGTAAGTATATAGTTAGAGTCCTCGCATTATCCTTGTGGTATTGCGAACATCCAAAGTGATATGAAAATATTCACAATGAAGATGGAAATCCTTCTAGAGCCAACATCAAACAAGCTCTTGGTGGGTGACATGTGAAATCTTGCAAAAGATCAAGCTTGTGACAACCGGATAGAAACGATGGGAGATTCATTCTTGAATCAACCTTGGTCGAGAATGGAATTGACGAATACTTTTGTAAAAACCGTTCGATGTGCAAACCTTCTTTTCTCTAGCACGTCGAATGTGTATTCATTTCAAATTCAAAAGTATATCGATTGAAAAATACTTTTAGAAAAACCGTTCGATGTCGAATCTCTTCTTTTCGCTAGCACGTCGAATGTGTACTCATTCTCTAATACAAAAGTTTTTGTTTGAAAATTGATCTTTCTCATAAAACCTTCGTTGTATTGCAAAACTCTTTCTTCAAGCAATACGCGATTGTTTTCAAATCATTTTTCATCAATCGGTGAATCTCAATTATTTGGTTCACTCACTCCGTGTTGTCTTCTTTGAGGCGTTCGGTTTGAGAACACCTAGAGCAGTGCGAAACCCCGTCAAGGAGATTCTTAGGAATCCTGCACGATCACGGGCGATGTTATCTTGATCAACGGGCAACCGTGGGCGTGTACCTCAATTCAACGAAAGTGATCAAAGACACTTTCGTGCGCTTTATTGCTAGCGTCGTATGCGGTACACCCGACGATTGCGGTGATCGAATTGAGGAGTCAATCCAAAGCCGCATGTTCACAAGAACCACAATTAATTGAAGAAATCATGATCGGTGCATATCTACATAACACGGTTACGATATTTTTATACTATGCTTACGCTTTCTGTTCCGCAAATATCATGAACCGCAAGGCTTCCGCTACTACGATGGAAAGATGTCATGATTCAAAAGTGTGAGCATGTCGGTCCAAATGTCACAACTTTGCATGAAGGCAACACTACTATGGATGATCCGAGAGATTTCTTGTGGTGATGATCTCAAAGAAAGCTCGAAGATCATCAATGATGTGGATCGTTATAAAGGCCTCCACTTAAAGTACAAAGTTATCGGACTTTAAAGAATCCTTGCAAAAGCACAAAGATGCAGATGTTGAAGAATTAATGTCTACGAGCTCAAGATCGAAGATTACATAGAATGCTAGGATTGAAATGTAAAATATGGGTGACCTCCTTAGGGGAGATTGTTAGGAATTAGAAATTCCATAGTGAAGAGTCGATCACCCCAAATGTTATCTAGCATAAGTTAGCTCGTAGATTTGTCGTTAGTCACGTTATTTATTGTTTTATTAGTTAGTCGAGAGCGTAAAATAGTTTAGTGCAACACCGTGGAGGAAGGACGGGTCTTTACCCATTGTATCCACGATCCACAGCCGATAGGAAGTCGTGTATTTGTAACTATAAATACCCCTTCCATCCATGGAAGGGGTGGTGCTTTTCAATCTAATACTCTACAATTTGTGTAACTCTCTAGCAAGAACACCCTCTCTCTCTACTTTCTCTCTCTAAAATGGAAAACATGTATTTTGATCTCCCAAGACCACCCGAATCATCAAACACATAAATATTGGATCCTAACACAAACCTCCAACTAGGGCTCAAAGGAGAAATTTCATGATCTCAATTCTCAAGAACGTGGAATTTTGCAAAGGCAAGGATTTGAAAAAATGGACGGACGAAGAGATTGAAAAGCTGTATGAACGTTGGTTAAGAATGAAAGATGATTTCATTCCTATGAATTCTGATAAAGAAGCTGATTGGATCAACAACGAACAAAAGCGAATGGCAGAAATTCGAGAGAATGTGCGTTCTAAGAAACAAAAATTGGATGAAGGGATGGAGAGGGAAGAAAGAATGGATTTGTATCTTAAGGTGAGTGATATACAAGAGCCGATTAATTGTACACCACTAAACGCAGGTCAACCAGTTAATGATTTGAAAATAATCACTGACAATGGTAGAGAAGTGATTGAAATAACAAGAGCAGATGGATGCAGAAGTAGATACGTAGATTTTGGAAGCTTGTTGTTCTTTCTATCAAAAGAAGATTTGGAACAGTTATGGAAAGTGATTGATTTTAGATATGGAAAGCATGGGCCAACTGGAGAATTAGCAAGGTTGGTGTGGAGATCAGTGAAAAACATGTGTCAACCTAATCCATCGGACAAATTCTGGAAACAATTTGAAGTAGTTGAATGGATGCTTTATGAGCATTCCAGTAGTACTTGTATAATCTACTAAGGATAAGTTTTTCATGTTTATTGATAAAGCATATCCATTGTCCAAAACTGTTGCCAGGAAAATGTTGGAAGCGACGCTTGATCCACAAGGAACCATATCAACAAATCCAATGGTAGATCAATTGCTATTGAAGATTCAAAAGATTCTTTGGTGTACAAGGTCCTTTAGCAATAAAACTCTCAAGGAAGGTTAAGTAGAATGGGTGGTGTATCGTGAAAGAATGTCTGAGTAGGATGGTGGGTCAAACCATGGATTGAATTATTGTTGGAACCACGGCAAGTATGAAGAAACCACGTTTATAATAACTGTTGAAACCACGGGTAGTTCAGAATAAACCACGGCTAGTATGAAGAAACCACGGCTAGTTCAGAAAGAAACCACGGCTAGTTCAGATCAAAACCACGGCTAGTTGAAAACATACCACGGCAAGTATGATCAAAACCACGGCTATAAGGACTGTTGAAACCACGTCTAGTTGAGAAGATACGACGGCTAGTTTAGAATAAACCACGGCTAGTAGAAGATTGGAAGCTGGTTTATATGTAATATCATAATTTATATGTAATCAGTTTTTAGTAGTGATCCTTAGAACTTAAACAAACAATAATAATATCAACTAATAATATTTACAAACATTGACAAAACATTTTGGATATTTACAGATTTATCATTCCAATTGTTACTACAATTGATTATACATACACAAAGAATGACCATTCCTTACGAGCTAACATCTTTATGTACCAATTATATACATACTTAGTCAATGAGTGTTGACGATACAACAACTTGTAACAAATATAGTCAATGACCAGCATACTGAATCTTGTATTTCCATAGGTACTCAAACATTCTTTCACGATAGGCAAGAGCTGTTTCTGCAGGATCGTCAGACTCTAATGGCATGTTATGAGTCAGCCTATATAGGTTAATGCAAGACCATATCCCGATCACCGTATTGACTGTTTGTTTGGGGCGTCAACACATTTTTGAAAGCTAATCGATAGGCCTTGATATCTATGCCTTTTGCCGCAAAGACTCCGTTTCATCTAGTAATTTTGGCGTACCAATCTTGAAATTTTGCGGGCATGGTATCCTTCCACCAAATCGTTTGTTTGTAAAGGTGGAAACGAATCATACAATGTCAAAACACCGTCTTGATATGCGGCTCTCCTACCGCCCGATGCTTGTCGGGTTCGTTTATTGGAAATAGTACCTACATCATTTATGACATCGACAACGCACCACCCGAACATTTTCGAGATACCTACGGCAATATGGAAAGAAATAAATACCTTTTCAACATTAGCCCAAGGCACCGGTACTTTACACCATTTGCCCAATAGGTTCGTACCCGGTCATTAACTACTTGAGTGTGAAAAGGGACCCACCATAGCCCGATCGGCATCGATGGTCGGAAATGCCACAACAAATCTACCCATATGTTAAGGTCTTTGTTTACACAATTGGGCACATTATTAAAAACATGTGGAATCACAAAGAAACATTTATGGTAGAATACTAACAAGCGATTTTATCGCACCTCGTCCTCGACCATCCATCCTTGTTTGCACCGTAGCCAATAAGCAGTCCCAAAACCGGAGATCGACAATAGTGTCTTCATTGCCCCATGGGAAAATAAACCTAGTACCATTATTCTCTTTCAAAAAATTTTGAACGGAACATGGCACAGTTACCTTTTTGGTTTTTTCCTTCCCAGTCCCAGTTCTCGACAGATTCTAAATTATAACAAATTAACTCTTTTAGTTAATGTTTGTATTACAAAGTAAGAGACATATAAGTTGACACGGTCAAATACCTCCACAAACGGTTCCAATGTATCATCAAAATCTGGAGCGTTAGGAGGGGATGGGGTTTGACAATTAATCCGTGCTGAACGCCTTCTCTTTGGAGTAGTGGCTGGTGGAGTAGTATAGGGTGAGGTGCAATATCTCCCTGGCTTCCTCTTACGTTTAAGGGAGTTGAAAACTAATCTGATATTTGCAGCCTTTAAAAAAAACGATTCATCTTATAACAAACAGCTCGACTATCCAAACAATTAAATAACTTCAATGCTCAACTGTTATTCTACGGCATAAATTTTTTTAGTCATGACTAACCATGTGGTGTCTATTTTAAGGACAAGAACAACAAAGCATGACTGTTTGTTCAGGGCACTTTATTATTTTCAAAAGTAAATCCTCTGCAAAGTTGACTATGTATGTTTAACTATTTACATGTGACTTAGCACGTGGTGTCTATTTAATAGTGAAACCATGATCTTATTGTTCACCATATTTCCATCAAATATTTGCTCCTATCCATTTTCAGTTTCATAACCATATTTCGAAAACATTAATTGATTTATGTCGAGTTCTAAAGGAGTTAGGTTTCAGGAAAACCACGATGAAAGGGAGTGGTCGATAAAGGTAGCAAGAGAGGTAATGTTTCCTGAAATATATGAATTATATGGACCAGATGCTGAACCTACTTACCGATTACCAGCTGAAGTGCTAGAAGACATAAGAAGAGAGATATACGGTATTGAAAAAAAACAAGTTATAGAACCAACTGGCGTTGGTAACTCTAAGCAATCACAAAGGTTGGGAGCCAATGCGCAAGATGTTGGTCCTAGTAGCCGTGAAACTAATGTTCGGAAGCAAATGAATTGTCGTAAGACACTCAAACAGTCAAGTCAACGATAAGTGAAAAAGAAAATAGTTTGCATGTTTCCTAGGTTGTAAAAGTGATGTATTAATGAAAAAGATAAATTGATATTTTAATAATTATATCAAGCTGTAGCACATTGTAAAGATAAGATAAGATTCTTTGCACACGGTAAAAGATATTTTATTCTAAGTGAAGTACAAGACAATGTAAAGATAAGATTCTTATTCTTGCTACATATCCTACTACATAATATTTTCCTAGTTTACGGTCTCTTATTATCACAGATCTCACTTTATTCTCTCTTATTCTCGCTCAAGAACAATGGCAGCACCAAATGGAAACTTTCAAAATGATGAAGAAGAGTACGAGTTTGTCTTAAACAACGATTTGCTTTTTGACGCAGTGTTAGATGCTTTTGGGGAAGAACCAATGTCAGAATGTGGTTCATATAGGCAAGTGAGTGTGTGGATGAGGACAAATATCCTTACTTGGCTGCGTCGCCAAGACTTCTACTGGGATGACATTTATGGAGTTGATGAGGAAGAGGAGGAAGAATATGAAGATGAGGAAGATCTAGACAATGAGGAGGAGGCTGAAACTGTGGTGGTGCACCAAGGTCAGATAGTGCAGCAAAATGAGGTAGATGAAGAGTTTCAAAGTGAGGTGATGCGACAAAGGGAGGTCTTGCAACAAAGCAGGAAGATGATAACAACCGGTGGAGCAACATGTGAATAATCCTACATTATTTGAAACTATTTATAATTTGGAAAATAGGATTACTAGTCTTGAAATCTTGTTTCAACGACTCAAAGCAATTAAGAAAAGCAAGGGAGAGAGATCGATTGGAACTAAAATGTAGATTATGATGATGGTCATTTATGTATTTAGTATCATATTTGTTTTTTAGGTGTCGAAAACTGTTTTAATGTGTGTTTATGTGCTATCTATGCAAATGTATTAATGTATATAGTAATCAAATGAAAAGCAGGGACTTGTTTGTTGATAAGATAATTAAATGTACCTTGACAACATCCTGCCCATCCTCATCATCAATGCATATCACTTCAACAGGTTGTGTATCTGCCCCTTCCATAGCCGTTTCCTCAACATCCATATCCAATGTGTCTAATTGTGGAGCACCTTGCGTGCGGATCATAAACGTTGTCTACCGGTAAAGCCCCTGCTGCGACCCACGGGTCTAACAATGTAAGCGTAAATGCACAAACCATTCCCACCAAAGAGGTGGCCGCAAACAACAATTTCTTTACCCTTGCATCGTCATTATCTTTTCCGCACCATTCACATCCATCGATTCCTAGATAAAGGGTATGTGGGTTTAATATTGAAATAGAAAAAAATAAAGAAGGAAAAAAAACAATATATATATATATGCGTGCGTCAACAGGAGTTGGATCAAACCCATCATAAGCAATGTCGAGAACTCATCATTCAAATTTGGTAAAGCGGCAAAATCAAATTTGTTATCCACCGCATTATATTGTTGGAATGATGAGCATCGTCAAGACCTCCGATAAAGCGACTTTCATAAGTTGGGACATAGGCCCGGTAAACTCATCGGAATCGGCATACAACGACACGCTTGTCGCCGGATCCTACGTTGGTCTGATTGGGGTGTGTTCATCGGTAGTAGCCAGCGGTTTGTTGCCATCAACGATATCCACCGTAAAAAGTTAACTTACTTAGGCAATCAAAGAGACCATTTTGGTGGAATGAAGTAACAAAATTCAAATAACGACTTTTACCTTAATCTCACCAACATCATCTTGTGACTTTATTCCTAAAGCATCCTCAATTACCACAATTCTCTTTTTGTACTGTGTAACTCACATAAGAGCGTGATACACCAACTACTCCTACACGTTCTTCTATAGTACCAACCCGGGACTTAAGGGATTTAAGCTCGCACGAAAGTCATCTTTATCTAAGGTATGTGACGATCCCGCTTTGTCACATTTGATCCCATCGCAACCTCAACATTACGGCTACAACATCTTCAACCTTCTCGGGCTCATTCATATTCAACATTTCACCAAGCCCAACAACAATCTCTTCTTCAATGACTTTGTCATTGACACTAGAAGTTTGACCTTACGTAAGTACTTCATCGGCGTCACGAGAAGGGACATTTAAATCGGCTTGAATTCCACCGCATACATCGAGACCAGCCATACACCTCTTCTTCCACCATCGGTTGGTCGACCAACTCTTCTCTTCTTTCAACAAGTTGGGAATCTAGTTGGCGGATGTACTCCATCTGCGAATGTACCACGGACAACTCATTTCGGCATTTGTCGGTACAATCTTCTATAGTGGTGCGAAAGCACGAATAACAAAGGAGATAAGTTGATATGCTAAATGCAATAAAACATACAACGATTAACTAATTTTGGGTTTTACTTACGGATCAAATAAAATTGTGTAATGTTTTTTTCAAAGTTTTTACTTTTGACCAAGCTAGACAACGTGGGATCTTCTCTCGGGTCTTTGGTCCAGGCGGGAGGCGTTTGGGAATGTCTCCATAATCCAAATCTAAAAAACAAATACATTGAATTAAGAGTTAGTGATTGTGATTATAGTGGTTGTGATTATGGTTGCAGTGGTTAGGATACCGATGGTCGTATATGTAGTAACAGGGATACAATTACATAACGTGTTGTTGCGGTGGGTTCTTCGAACTAGCGGTGGATGAAGACACATTGTCGATGGTTTCAACCAGCTGTTTACAAATCGTTTCTATGTATTTATCTCTTGCCAAACCATCAACCATAACATCCTTAAATCTACACAAACACTTACACGACTACGAGAACAATGCCTAGGGAACCAAGCCAATGGCTAATGAACAATGCCAACACATTATTAAGATTAACCATCGAATATATACAAGCACAAATAATGTATGTTACAAGTAAAATCTAACCTTCAACACCCATGTAAATCCATACAGATTGTATGTTTGTTCTTTTTGGATCTTTTAGTGCGGGCTTCTTTGATTACGCCTCAAGATGCCTAGGAACAACATTCACCGTTCTTTTATCTGAGATGACCCCACATGTATTCGCCCATGGATACTCATTCCATACACAAAAATCCTCAACATTCCTTAGCAAATGGTCGGGAACATTAAACCTTCCTTCCCGACCAATAAAGACAAATGTTGCAATCACCAACAAAGTAACCCTCACGGCATCTTCATCGGATAACAATTCCCACCTTTCGCCGACTTTACCAAGCCAAAAGGTCATCACCCTTAACTTTTTGTTCTTAGTTTTCTTTTTATCGGAAACAACCGATCAAAAAGGACTATATGTTAAACCCTTAACAACATGGCCGTGGTCACTTTCACTATTATCTCTTGGTCCTAAATGAAACCCGGTTAGAAGACTAAATTGTTCACGGCCAAAATCAAAACATTATCACCTATTACAAAAGTTAAAGGTGGACAACAATCGATAACTTTTGACACCTCAACGCATTTTGATATAAATAATGGTATAAGTGGTTGTCGGGAATACTTAGGAAAATCTAACCAAGGGCCAAAGAGCAGTTTCTCTAAACAATTTGGTTCTATTCACATTCGATGCACCTTTAATAGTAGCAATATTTTCTAATCTAGATCGACCGTTAGCTTTGCATCAAACATGTTCGTGGTTGGATTCTTGAGATGTTGAATAAGCTGCGATTATTTGTAGGAATATCGTCGGATTGCTTTGAATGTACGAATATCGTCGTATGGAAGAAGAACTATTCGGGAGTAGGATTAGGCGTTGGATTATTGAGTTTGAGAGGAAGGATATCTGTTTCAAGTTGTGGATGATTTTTCGGCTTTGAGAGGAAGGTGTGTGTGGGGTAAAGGTGTGTGTTTGGGATGATTTGGGTATTTTGTGTTTTGTATTTAGGTGTATTAGGATAATAAATAATTTTTGAGATATGTAATTTCGTTTATTAAAGGTGTATTTGTATGGTATAGAGTGGTATTTATAGAGAGTTGCCCAAAAGTACATATGTGTGGGGCCAAGTTGCCCAACTTATTTGCATTTAAAAATTGGTTTTTATAGATAGTTGCCCAAAAGTACATATTTGTGGGGCCAAGTTGCCCAACTTATTTGTATTTATAAAGTTAAAAATATAAATTTTGATTTTTCACTAAAAGACAAAAATTGTCAGTTGCCCAATATATTAGGTCAAAGTTGCCCAACAGACAAAGTGTTAGTTTTGTACTTTGTAAGTACAACGTGGGCCCAAATATTTGATAGAGTTGCCCATGGGAGAGTTGCCCATGGGGCATTTTGAGATGTGAAAAAAAAAGTGGGACATTTGGGGTAATAAAGTTGGGCAACTGGGGCATTTAGAGAATTTTCCCTTTTTTATTTGACTTTTGGACTATATTAATGTCACTACATGTATGCAATATAGTCTGTCATATATGCATGTATACATTATAAGAATCGGTAAATAACAAAATAAGTGACTTTTTACTCATTTGTGGTTGCTTCGGTGGGTTGGTTCACTATTGATTCAAGGGTATTTTCCAGCAATTACCGCATCCATCTTTAAGAAAACACACCGCGGCAACGCGCGGGCTCTCCACCTCGTTAGTATACAATTGGATTAATTTAACTCTTGTGTGCATTAGATAATTAAGCTAAACCAAGTTTGGAATATTTCTTGGTATGTAATGCAACTAAAATGTTATGTATATCATATATTCTTCCATTGAAAGTAGATTTTTCTGAAGTTTTTATTAGGTGGGGCATAATAAATGTATGCTCGAATAGTTCAAAATTAAAAAAATGCTGAAACCAAGTATGTTATCTATCTTAAGGTTTCATATTACTGTTACCATATGGTTCAATGTCAAAATACTAAAAGTCACTTCATTGTTTGGTGAACAGAGTAATATATGATTTGTATGTTCTCCTATGGTTTCATTCCAGCTTCGAATTGTGGAGGAAAGATATGAAGAAGCTAAAGTAAGGGCTAGGCAGCTCGAGATACAGGTGCAATCTCGCTTACAAAAGAAAAGTCTTCACGTTATTTCAATTAGATATATGCAAAATAAATGATTTTTATATTTTTATATTTTCACACTTTCAAGCCTTGCTAATGATATTTAGATATAGTGACACAACATCAAATTGACATTTTGCATTTAGTAGACGAGCATACTAAAATGGTCATACGTACATTGAACAAATTAAACTTAGTGGGCTAACAATGATAGTCTTTACACTATGCAGACGAGCATACTAAAATGGCCATAGGTGTTTGGGTGTTGCAACATGTCTAGCATCAATATACTCTATATTCATGAGTAACATGTTATGTTCACGATCAATGGTTTGTTTGCTTATATATGAAGTACCATGTGGATTTTGGTTGTTGTATGGCTAATAGTTGATGGTCTAAGTCTATTCCAATCATGTTCTGTATCATGCATTACTTTCTAATTTCTCATGCATTTATTTGCCGCTTGCTTGCATACGTGGCAAACTAAAGAATGACTTCACTTTGGGTTTCATATGCCTTTCAATTGTAGATGGGAATATATTGGTGAGGGTCAATTAAGCACATAATGATTTAATCAATTAAGTTGTCAAGCTAAGTAGTGTGTTTGCTCATGTAGGTTCAAGAATGATGTTTGCTTTATGCTAAGAAGGAAGCGAATGAAGGTTCCAACTTATGATCATTAAAGTAAGGCAGTCACTACAGGCCTGAGTTGTCGAGGAACGAACTAAATATATCCATTCAAGAAGTCTGACAATAAACTGGCTACTAAAGTGGACTCTGAATGTATGTGGGAGCTTTAAAAGTTAGTTGGATAGTTGCTAGATAAATTGTATTTAATTTGATTTGTTGAAAATTGACAATGTATATAAATTAAAAGATTTGAAGCTTACCGTAGGACATGTCTTTGGAAGTTTTAAATATTGCATCTAAAACAACAAACAGAAGTACATCCATGGTTTCATAATTATATTCATGCTTTCACCATAAGACATATCAATGAAATACAAAAGTATTGTCATTTGTTTTTACAAATCATCAATTAGGATGCCTAATAAGATATAAGAATAATAAGGCAGATTTCCATGCACCTTTGTTCATTATACGAATTTGGTTGACATTTAGCTCAAGTTGATCATATAAAAACATTAAAGTTAGACCTCTCTTCCTCTATAAGTTAGAAACCATATGAAACTAGCCCGTTCATCAGATGGGTCTTGAAGCTAATATAATTGTATGAGAAACATTCATTAAAAGGCAAGCCTATGCAATGAATAACGTTGTTTTGGTTCTCTATAAGTTACATAATAATACATGATTACTTTATTTTTGTTTCTAATTATTCTTTTAACATATTTTCCGTTATTCATTTTTTATTTACGTTCATATGATTTTGCCAAACAATATTATGAAGCTAGCCCACCCATTGGGCGGGCCATGAAGCTTGTGTGAAAAGGAGTAATCACTTGCATTTACCAGTGTTTTGTTCAAGACAATTTATCTTAATGGTTTCTTAATGTTCGTTCAAGACAATTTTTTTCCCATGTGTTTCATTTCAATAATTAAGTAATTTTATGTTTTTTTTATCATTTATGGATCTGATATGATGTATCTTTATTATTTTCTTCAATTCATGGTTTTATATTAATAATGTATGAAGTTTTATTCCGCGTATAAGTAACCATTATTTAATTATTTTGTTATGATACTTCTAATTCTTAATTGTACATATAATACATGACCAATATATCATGGTTTTCTGTAACCCGATAATACATACATATTCTCATTACAACAAACATCAAACAAAACCATAAATCCATTCACAGATAATTCAAATTCGTCAACATCATCTAAATTTGGTAAAATAACAGCTGAAAGCACCTATATACAATAACTAAATAAACATAATTAACAAAAACAAAATAATAATAATAAATGTTAATAATATTATCAAATGTAAAAGATGTTCATGATTAATATTGTTTAGAACAAAATGTTAGAAAGTAGTTACCTACTTTTAGCCATTTTATGGATTATGATAACATCAATTATACTTCTTAACCGTTTAATTTAACTTTTAATAACTTTTAACTATATATTTGTTCTACTAAATCCTAAACATAAAAACCACAAATCAAAGTACTTACCTGCTTTTAGTCGAATAATGGATTATGTTAACATCAATTATATATCTTAACATTTTCATTTAACTTTTAATTACTTTTTAGTATATATTTGATCCACTAAATCATAAAAATAAAACCACAAGTCATACACGTCCATCGGACGGGTTTTGACACTAGTGTATATATATATATAGGGTTTTAGACAGATAGGTTACTCAACTTTCCAACTTTATTCGCCTAAGTTACCAAACTTTATTTTTGTGCAAACAGGGTATTGGACTATCGTTACCGGACAAATTAGAGACCGAACTATTTTTAACCTTTGATACCCAGTTGCCTGCCACGATGGCAGCTGACTTTTATTTTTATTAATTTAAAAATAATCTTTATATAAAGGGTTTTTATACAAATAAGTTACTAAACTTTGCGAAATTGTTCACCTAAGTTACTAAAGTTTTTCTTATTCAATTAGGTTACTGAACTATACAACTTTGTTCTAAGGGCCCGTTTGGTTTGTTCACGGGATTAAATTTGGATTTGGATTTGAATTTTGATTTGGATTTGGTGTAGGATTTTGGCTTAGATATTCAAATGAATATTATAACTTAATGCTAAAATATATTATTACAATAAATGAAATAAAAAACAAGAGCTAACATTGTATTTTGGTTTTAACGATCGTTATACAAACCACGGGGACGATTTATGTAATTTACTCTATAAAAAAAATAAAGTTTTTTCTTTTTAATTTTATTATTCGATTTTTTTTTTAATTTTATTATGATTAAATTTTTTAATAAAAAAAAACTTTTTTTTTAAATATAATTTTAATTTTATTATAATAAATTTTAAAAAAAAACAAATTTTAATTTTATTATAATAAATTTTAAAAAAATTATTTTTTTTTAAATTTTATAAAAAATCAAAAATTTATAATAAAACTAAAAAAAAAATAATTTTAATTTTATTATAATAACTTTTAAAAAAAACTGCTTTTTCTTTTAAAAAAATTAAAATAAAATTAAAAAGACAAAAAAAAACTATTTTTAATTTTATTATAAAATGTATGAGAACGTATAAAAACGGATGAACAAGTATGAAAACAACGTACAAAAATGTGTGTTTCGTTGTAGGTATTTTTAAATTCAAGTTTTAAATTTATATTTTGCCGGACTGTACCTAAAGACACTTTCACAGGTAGTGTACCCGATCAGATGTAGCTAGTGGGGTAAGTACGAGGTCGTTCTCAGGAGTTGTGTTATTTAGAATTAACCTAGTGATTTTTACAAGTTTCAAAGGGTTTTGATTTGATTTAATTATAACTACTAAAATGATAAATTAAACTAATTAAACTATTCTATGAGTTTTGTGATCAAGCAAAGAGGAGAGTGCTAGCCATGTAAATAAATATATATTAGTAACCCAATTGAAAAAAACTTCAATAACTTAGACGAACAAAATCGCAAAGTTGAGTAACCTATCTGTTTAGTAATGGTAAGTGGATATCTGAGTTGGACAATGGGGCCCACAAAAAGCTGAGGTGGACAAGGTAAAAAGTCAATCTCCCGGTTACCAGTTTTTTGGGTAACCTAAATGAACAAGGTTCTAGTGTTCAGTAACCTGAATGTCGAACCCGTATACTCCAATACCCTGTTTGCACAAAATAAAAGTTTGGTAACTTAGGCGAATAAAGTTGGAAAGTTGGGTAACCTATCTATCTAAAACCCTATATATATATATATATATGAAACTTAAGGTATAAATTATCAATTTTATAATTATAAGGGATGCTTTTGAAGCATATTTAATCTTAGAGGGGTATTTTGTAAAATGATTGTAATAAACTATCAAAATGTTTAAGATAAGTTATTTTATAAAATTTTATAATAAAATATATAATACGTTATTATACTATATAACATTTATTGAGTAAAATTTGGAGTCAGTACTATTGCGAAGCCGTCGGGTGGGAGGTCGGCTCCAGAAAGGAGGATGGCTTGGGTGTAATGTAGATCTGCGGCTCGAGCCAGCACTGTTCACACGCTGAGCCGAGCCGAGCCGATGGAGCTTAGTGGGTTTTGTGTGTGGGAAACAGCTTTGTATATGTGATTAACCAAAAAAAAATAACTATACGTGTCCTTTAAATGAACACTCAACACCTCAATCTTCTTCCATCTGGATTTCATTATTTTTCTTCACATGTAGAGGTTTTTATTTGCAAAGTAAGTAATTAGCAAAAAAAAAAAAAAAAAAAAAACCTCACAAGTAAAATTCCTTTCATATATTTTCAATTCAAGATTCGGATAAAAATTTGCAGCTGGCTTGGACTAACTCTGTCAACTGCAACAATAAGAAACTCGAGAATGTGTTTGATTTTTGTAGGTGTTTTTTTTTACTAATAGGGTGTTTTATTTGGTTATTGTTCTGTTTTGAAGTGCTTGATTCATCTTAATTAAGTGGTTGATTTTTGTGGCATACGTTTATGACAGTTTATGACAGGCTGGATACATGCAACGGAGGTGACTATCGTAAGTTTGCACCCAAACTATCATCACGTAATATCAATGATTGATCATCATTATCTTTGGTCCTTATCGAGCAATTATCTTTGGTCCTTATCTAGCAAATACTTAGTTGTTGATTATTTTTGGTGTTTCAAAGTGATAGGGTATTTTATTTGGTTATTGTTCTGTTTCGACATTGATTTGTGCTTAATTTAGCTTGATTTTGTGATAAATTTAATTGTTGAATTTTTTTACTTACGTCAATGGCAGGTTGATATATGCAATAGGAGTGATAGTTGTAAATTTTCACCCAAACTATTATCAGTAGTATCAATTCTTGATCAACATTCTTTTTGGTTCTTATCTAGCACATACTTATTCTATTCCGAGATTGGTTTGTGCTTAATTTTGCACTTAATTTAGTTGTTGAATTAAGTTGCTTATGTCAATGGCAGGCTAGATACATGTACCGGGGGTGACACTCGCAAGTTTACACCCAAACTTATCACTTATCATACTATGGATGTGATTATTAGTATAGTTTCAGAGTGGTTATGATTTTTGTGTATCGTAGTTTGCTATTTTTTGTTGTTATTGGGTCACAACTGCTGATTTCATAAGTGTTGTTAGTTAAAAGAAGGAAACTAACTTTTTGGTTTAGAATCTCATGTGTCTACAATAGTTTTTTTTTCTCGATATAGGGATAATGTGTTATTGTATGAAGTGAGTTTGAATAGACAGATATACAAATGTTATCATCTTTGCCTTTTGATGTCCTTTGATATAGCTTTTTGATCTCCTTTTTATTATTTCAATGTTCACTAAGGATGTGTTCTTATATCTGAATTTATGTTTTCAGCCTGCCAGTGATGTTGTTATTGTGGCAATTATGTGCACGATGCAAGTGAAAGATTTCGCCAGGCAGATGGGTTGCATCACAGGTGCGGGTTTTATTTTTAACACTAATACTTTACATAATCAAACGTTAGCCTAAAGAAATATAGTTTTTCACATAATTCATAGATTGTTTTTGTAAATTAAAGTTAGACGGTAGTTGCATTGTGATATTGATTTAGTCCCTTAGTTAGCCTTCATTTTGGCGTGGCATATTCTGTAATGTTTATATCTCTCGGTTAGTCTTAATTTTGGCATGGAAAAAACTGTAAGCCATAAAATGCAACTGTTTTTGTACCCGATACGGTATCTAAGTCGAGGCATAAATTGTTGGTATCTAAGATAACTCTATTGTAAGATTTCTAGAATCGATAACTCTATTGTAAGGTGTTCAGTTTTACGTTCTTTAGTGTTGTTATCATTCATAAACACAACATGAAAAATCAGCTGACATGTATTTTACTGATAAAAAGTTTAATCGTTTTTTACGTTTCAATATTAAGGCGTCAGATTAATGGCCCGTGCTCCCATTTGAAGTTAAATTTGCTCTATTTGACATCAAGCTGCTGAAACATTTAGTTGAAAAATGAGAAGCGGGAAATGGACAACCACATTTATATATCGACATGTCACCACAAGCCATTCTAATTCTTAGGGCATCACTTCAGCAGTTGTTTGGTAGGTTTCTGGTGGTTTCCTTATGGCCAATAAAAGATGCAGCAGCGGAAGTAAACACATATTTGGCCATGCAACCAGACAAACCCTAGCTAGCAAGATCTTTTCTAATTAGTGATATAACCTAACCCTAAACACGTATAAATGGTGTTTATAAAATACTTACTTGTTTCCTGCAGTTGTGTAAGGTTCTGAATTAGTCTGATGCGTGAATCTGCCTTCTTCTTCTTTGATTGACTAGGTCGTTAGAGTTTTCAGGAGGAAAACTAATCTTCGGGTTGCGTCATGTATCCACCTATGCTGCATAGATAGAACTAGGGCTCGAACCTACGCAATTTAGGCAAGATACGAACTCGGGTAAAACCAATCAACTAGAAGTTGATTGGTATAGTCGACATCGATCGACTTTAGGAACGGACTGAGGATAAACCAATCAACTAGAAGTCGATTGGTATAGTCGACATCGGTCGACTTTAGGAATGGACTGAGGGTAAAACCCTCCTTGGCCGATCGATAGAGAGAAATGGAGAGAGGGGAGAAGGTTTTAGGGACTGTGTGTTAGTTATGAGGATCCCTAGAAGTCCCTTTGTATTTATATGATACAAGGAAAGCTTCTAGAATCCTAATACTTGTATAACAAGTAGTCCTAGTTTTATTAAAAATCAAACTTAAGCACTGCTCTTTCCTAGGTCGGTCGACCGAACCCTAAACCCATGGTGTTTGGGTTTTTGTCGTTTATTACCCCTTAATATTTATCCCGTATAAATATTAAGCTTCGGGTAATATTTATCCTTATTTACTCTCATTTTATTTTGTAATCTCGTTTCTTATTTATGCTTGCATGTGTCTACTTATTGTGCACCGGTGTGACCATTCAACATTTATGTTAAGGAAAGTGAGAAAGCTTATTGTTTAGTTTGCACATAATTCTTTCAGACTCTCACTTGTGCAAAAACAACAACACAGAAACCCTTTCACCGTACCAAGAGGTCGCGATTAAGACATTGCAGTACCTCACTCACAATAACTGATTGAATACCCAAGTAGTTATATCTCCTGACTTTAGCTACGCCCATCTAAGTCTGACTCAAAATCCACCAAGCTCAGTCCAGGTATGTGATTGTATCCCTTCGTACTTTATCGATATTTTTAAAAAGTACTAGGCATGGATATCTTAACCTCATAATACTTTCATCTTTTCTTGTTCTTGTGAATGATTTACCTCCTAGTGTCCAAGACACTTTTGTCGTACGACCATACTTTCCACAAATCATATCACACAAGGGGCCTGGAAAAATATCATCCTCTCAAGTCTATTTCAACTTGGAGCTGCAAATTGCCATCTCGGCCAGTAAACCATTCTCCCTTACCTCCCACTGAAGTTGACGCTAGTTATTGTTGGGATATGAAAGTCTTGAAGAATGTTAAAATCTTGAAGATTGACAAAATCTTGGAAAAGTCAAAATCTTGCTAAAGAGAAAGTCAAAATCTTGATGTTGAAGTCAAAATCTTATAAAGCTAAAGAACTGTTATATTCGTTTATGGAAAGCTTTGTTTATTCTATGTTTAGATTACTTGTCGTACAAGGATACAAATTGTAAACCGACTAGGGTTATCCTTGAGCCTATAAAAGGACCCTAGATTGGCATTAGAAGTACGAGTTTTAGAGAAGATTTTAGAATCATAAAGTACGATTATTATTAGAGTTTTAGAGTTGTTAAAGAATCGCATAACAAGCGATTTAGAGTTATTAATAAAAGTTAAAGTTATATTCTTCTTAGATTTATTAAGTAAATTCGCGTGCTTAATAAAGATTACTCGATGTTTCATTGTTAATAACTTAGGATTTATCCGAGGTTATTAAACCTTAACAAGCTATTTAAGTTAGTTTGGTTAGAGTACATCGATCCAACAAGTGGTATCGAGCTTGTGTGGAAACTCGACTAAGAAGAAACCCTAAAACCTAAAGATGTCGTGATCTTTGTTCCACCACCTTCCATCACCTCAATGAGGATACATCATTAAGAAGGAGAATCGACCTATGGAGCATGAAGATGAGGCGGTACATTGCAATTACGGACCAACCACATGTGGAATATAATTGTCAATGGTAATGAAGTCGTTCGAGAACCTATTGACATTCTGGACAACCCAAGCACCTAAAGCGGTCTTACCGGCAACAACATTAAGGAATCAAGAGAAGGCACTCAACATTCTCTTATACGCCATTTCGGATGGTCATCTTCTCAAGTTCCATGATGCTAAAGATGCAAAGCAACTCGGGCTGCTCTCAAAACAAGGTTTGGAGGTAATGATGCTTCCAAAAGATGCACGAAATCTGTTGAGCGGCGGTTTGAAACATTCCTTTGTTGGAGAATGAGAAAACCTTGATCTTGCTTATAATGATTTCAAAACCTTCTCGACATGTTGGAGCTATACAAAGCGAGGTTTGAGTTGAAGATGCTAATCTCAAGTTCTTAAAGTCGCCATCGACATGGCATGTGATAGCTACAATGATCGGAGGACAACTGGTTTGGATGTTATGGACTTTGATGATCTCTACAATCATCGAAGGTGTATGAGCATGAGATGAATGGCCAAACCGGTTCCAAATCTCACAGTATTGCCTTTTATCATCGAAAGAGGCGATACTTCCACCAAAATCTTGCTTCTCTACTCAATCTTGTTGCTAAAATCTTGTTTCCTATTCTACCCCCACGCCAAACAAGCCCCACCAACCATCCACTCGGATGAAGTTGTATGCTCCTTCTTTGCTGACAAGCTTCTCTACCGGTCACTTATGAAGAAGATCTCTCACAGTTGAAGAGGATGCTCTTGAAGAAATTGATATCGGTGGCAAGTTGCTATGATCCTTGCAAGGATAAAGAAGTTTATGAAGAAGGCAGGAAGAGGCATTGACTTCAAGCCAAAGCAGGGAATCACTTTTGACAAATCCAAGATTGAATGCTTCAATTGTCAAAAGATGGACATTTTGCAAGGGAATGTAGGTTTGCTAAATATCAAGCAAACAGGATGGTGAGAAACCAAAGCTAGAGTTGAAAGAAATTCCTATTACGAAACAAAAGCTTTGGTTGCTCAAGAGAATTATCGAGGTTATTGAGTCTTGAGTTTGATGATGAACCGGTAACCTCTTGTATGGTAGTTGTGGAGGATTACGTGGAAGAGTTTGGTGGAGCACGACTTTCGATGAGGAACACGGACATCTTTGCTATGGAGTCTAAAGATGGTTTGGAAGCTTTGGTGGAGCATGGAGAGTGAAGATGATCTGTTCTACTTGCTATGATGGCTACTTCAACAAGCTCATCCCCTATCTCGAGGTATGCTCAAACTGTC
Source organism: Chrysanthemum lavandulifolium (assembly GCA_022545495.1). Taxonomy (NCBI): domain Eukaryota; kingdom Viridiplantae; phylum Streptophyta; class Magnoliopsida; order Asterales; family Asteraceae; genus Chrysanthemum; species Chrysanthemum lavandulifolium. Next base: position 130,113,080 of record CM040243.1, read on the forward strand.
ATGACTTTTATCAAAAGTCCTTAATAGTTATGTGATTGAAAGAGATAATTGTATAAAAGCTAGGTGCGAGGTAGCGGTTATCAAATAACCTTAGAGTCTATGGAAGCCAAAATTATAACACATGAAAATAATGAAATGGCTTGGCGGAAAAATATGAACAACGGATTATCGGTTAAAATTAAGTGAATGGAAGTTAAATTGTAAGATTTACGAAATTGAGAAGCCGACTAAGGAGAGAGATGATTTGTTAGCAAAGTTTGATGCACGGAAAGAATCTGGTCTTTCTCATGTTTCTTATGTTCAAAAACAAAGAAGAGCTTACAATAGGATTTGGTTTAGGTTTTGGTATGGATTTGGTAGTGTAGATGAAAACCCACCTAGTGATAAGGATGACCTTGATTTTGAGGATATAACCACTAGTGATGATGAGCTTATTAACTATGTTGACACATCTAGTAATGAGGAATCATTTAGTGAACCACCTCGAATATAAGCAAGACAAAGGTTATCATGTTGTCCCTCATCCCTTGGTAGTCATCAACCCATAAGACACGATGTTTCTCGTTTTGGTGTAGACAACCTAGAATTTAGAAAGAAGCTTATTGGTCAATCTAGGTGCGAAATCCAATAGGAAGCAGTTGAGACACCTAAGGTAGATGATGCTAAAAGTCAAGCGATACTTTCACCTCAAAGTCTGCTACACCTCAAAATCTTGCTACACCTTCGCGGTACCTTTAAGAAAACCTTTTCACAATCATACTAAACCTTTTGGGATAATTTTGGTCAAAGCAGTTTAATCATTCACCTAGAAATCGGGATAGGTTTGGTAATACACATAGAAGAAGAAATTTTGGGATTACAGAACAAAAACTCTGTTTCGTTTGTTTTAGTCTGATCATTTGATTAAGGACTGTGACTTACATTCGAATACCTAAGTAAGTTCCCTAAGACAGACTTGTCAACCAAAACCAAGAGAGTAGACCGACTTGGAACCATTCAAATAGGGTTAACCATAGAAACTTCTCACGGACTACAGGCACCCTCACGAGAAGACCTTTTCAAAACCTCGAGTGCCTTCAAACACTTTCCAAGTCTTGTTAAGCAAAATCTGATGCTTTCTCAAAGTCTTGCTCGATTTCACCAAACACCTCTTGGAATAGGAGTCCTATGAGACCTAATTACTATCAATCTAGAAGGCGTTACAATTCCGGAAGAGTAGTTAGATCAAGGGACTCTACACGAAGTTAAAACTAAATGGGTTAAGAAGGAAAGTATTGATGATGAACAAACAATACTTTCAACAAGTCTTCGTGAAACATATATTTTGATAAAGATGATTTTGTGGTAAAAGAAAAGGAGATTTTGTTGAAAAAGAAAGTTTTCTTGAAAATTCACCACAAGTTTTAAAACAAAAGATAATGCTTGATTCGTCTACAAAAGCGTGAAGATTACATACTCAAAGAATTTGAGTATGTTACTCATAAGGGAACACAAGTCGATAATGGCTTGGGTTCCTAAAAGACACTAACTTTTGTATCTTTGTGCGGGGCAACCCGGAGGAGGAGCTTAAAGATCATCTTATTGTGGATAGTGGTTGCTCTGGAAGCATGACAGGAGACAAGGAGATTACATCGATTTTAGATCTATTTGTGGAGGAAGAGTTGCATTTGGGAATGATCCCAATGGAGGAAGAATAAGCGGAAAAGGAACCATCAAGGCAGGGAGCATAGATTTTGAGAATGTTAGATATGTGAAGGAGCTCAAGTTCAACTTATTGTCGATTATCTCAAATCGTGATAAAAGCATCTGTGTTATTCAGCGACACGAATGTCTCATCCTTTCCCACGAGTTCAAGCACATTGATGATAACTTGGTAGTACTTAGAGTACCAAGAACCAATGATGTGTATGATCGGATATGAAGAGTCTTCACTCTTACGGGAGAGCTACATGTTTAGTGGCAAAAGCAACATCCGAAGAAGCACATCGGTGGCATAGAAGATTGGGCCATGTAAATTTCAAGAATATCAACAAAGCGGTCAAAGGAAATTTAGTTAGAGGTTTACCTTCAAAGACTTACAAGAATGATCACTCTGTTTGGCGTGCAAGAAGGGTAAACAACACAAAGCTTCATGCAAGAAGCTTGAGGAAAGGACTATTAGAGAACCATTGGGTTGTACATATGGATTTATTTGGACTGTTGCAATTGCAAGCCTAAACAAGAAAAAGTCTTGCTTGGTTGTGACGAGATGATTGCGATAGATTCGAGTTGGGTATTTTCTTAGGATTTAAAGATGATACTTTTGATGCTATCCATAATCTTATCATAGCACTTGAAAACCAAGCGAGACTCAAGGTTAGAGGTATTAGATGTGATAATGGGATGAATTCAAGAACAAACTTATGGATGAGTTTGTGCTAACAAAGGGATCAAGAGGAGTTGACATTGCAAGAACACCACAACAGAATGGTGTTGCGAGAGAGAAAGAATAGGACTTTGATTGAGCGGCGAACTATGCTTGCGATTCTCTTTTACCTATTCAATTATGGGTTGAAGGCGTAAGTCTTGCTTGCTATGTGTATGATGTCGATCACAAAACCCGGATGAAGACACCTTATGAGTTCTTGATGGAATTAAACCCAACATACGATTTACGAAGCCTTTTGGATGTCCTCTCACTATTTTAAATACTATTGATAATTTGGGCAAGTTTGATGGCAAGTCGGAAGAAGGTTATCTATTAGGTCTTGCACTGTGACAAAGGCTTTAGAGTGTACAATGAGTCACTAAGAAGGTTCAAGATTGTCTTCATGTTGAATGTTTAGAAGATCAAGACAATCGGAAGGGTAAAGGTCCGATTGGATGTTTGATCTTGAAGTTTTAACTCCTTCTATGAACTATGTACTGTTAGAAGAAAATCAACACTGTACACAATGGAGACGATTTACGATATGTTGTTCATGGAGTCCATATTAGACACGATGTTGTTCGATGAAGAACCAATATCTGTTGAACCAAAGAAAATCTTGATGCACCAAAATCCTCATTGTCTGCTGAGGATCAATCTATTCAAGATGAACTAAATCGGATGCTTTTTCAAGATGTTTTAGCACATTCTTATGATGATGAGCAGAGAAGAGCTTATGAGGAAGCAAAGAAAAGACAAAGTCTGCAGAGTTCACTCATAGTACTTTGGTTGTGATGCTTTTGATCAAAATCTTCTTGCACTATTGACAACACTTTGCATGATTTGGATGATCCAACCATGCGGCTTAGAAGATCGATGATGAGTTTGAAGATGAAGGTATTTTCTCGGATCCCAATGAAGATCTTGATTACACAAACACGGATGGCGGTTATGAAGTTCCACAGACTCCTACCTTAAAGTTCATAAAGATCATCCTCTTGGTCAAATCATTGGACCTTCTTCTCAAGGAGTGCTTACAAGAAACAAAGCTAAGGGTTTTCTACACCTCACAATGCTTTACTTAGCTTTGTTTATAAACAAAAGCAATTTGAATCACAAAGATCATCAAACATGTACATTCACTTGCTTTATCTCTCAAGAAGAACCCAAAACATAGCTCGGGAATTAACTAAGGAGAGTTGGGTTGAAGCTATGCAAGAAGAACTTCTTCAATTTAAACTTCAAGAAGTTTGGGTACTATGTGATCTACACGATGGAAAGAAGGTAATTGGTACAAGATGGGTGTTCGAGTCAAGAGAGATGAAAGAGGAATGTCATCAAGAACAAGGCAAGGTTAGTAGCACAAGGCTACGAGACAAGAAGAAGGAGTGGATTATGATGAAGTATTTGCTCCTGTAGCAAGGATTGAAGCAATTCGAATCTTTCTTGCTTTTGCATCCTATATGGGATTTCAGGTTTATCAAATGGATGTAAAAAGTGCCTTTTTATATGGCAAGATCATAGACAAGGTGTATGTTAAGCAACCTCCTGGTTTTGAAGATCCTACACATCCTAACAAAGTCTACAAGGTGGTTAAGGCGCTTTATGGCTTACATCAAGCACCTAGAGCTTGGTATGAGAGGCTCTCTACTTTCTTATTGCAACATGGTTATAGAAGGGGAGCCATTGACAAGACTTTGTTTATAAAGAGAAACAAGAAGGATATCATGTTGGTTCAAGTGTATGTTGATGATATCATATTTGGAGCTACCAAAAAGTCCATGGTCAAGGAGTTTGAGCGGTGATGCGAATGAATTTCAAATGAGTTCAATGGGTGAGTTAACTTTCTTTTGGGACTTCAAGTTAAGCGATCAAAGGAGGTATTTTTATCGGTCAAGACAAGTATGTATCGACATACTTAATAAGTTCAATTTGATGCTATGAAGCCGGTAACTACACCTATCAAGTCTATCAACTCTTTGGGAAAAGATGAAGATGGACAACTGTTGAAGTCAAGTTATCTGGATCAATGATTGGTTGTCTTATGTATCTCATCTGCGTCTAGGCACGATATCATGTTTGTTGTTTGTTTATGTGCAAGATATCAAGTCTCACCAAAGGTTTCTCATCCGAATGCGATAAAGAGAATTTTTAGTTATTTGAAACAACAACCTAAGTTGGGGTTGTGGTATCCAAAAGATTCACCTTTTCACTTGGAAGCTTTTCGAGATAGTGATTATGCACGGTGACAATTATGATAGAAGATCCACCCCTGGAGGATGCCAATATCTTGGAAGAAGATTAGTCTCATGGCAATGCAAAAGCAGACTATTGCGACAACATCCTCTATTGAAGCGAGAATATGTGGCTGCAAGCTGTTGTGGACAAGTTTTGTGGATGCGAGAATCAACTCTTGGACTATGGGTTCAATTTCAAGAATACTCCTATCAATATTGATAATGAGAGTACAATCGTATTGTGAAGAATCCGTTTATCATTCCAAGACCAAGCATATTGATTAGGCATCACTTCATCGAGATTGTTATGAGCACGAGCTTATTAATGTGGTCAAGGTTCACACATATGATAATGTGGTGACTTACTCACCAAAGGCTTTGATGTTTCAAGATTCAATCACTTGGTGGTAAGCATTGGCATGATTAACTCTTGAGCTACATTTAAGGGAGGACTATTTTAGTGTCGTATAGTCCTATGCATTGTTTGAGGAGGATATTCATGTTTATCTGTTGTCTTTGCTATTGAAAAGAGGAGAATGGGAAAATCTTGCCTTTTGATTTTATGAAAGTCTTGCTTGGAAAATCTTGCTTTTGGAAATCTTGCACACGTGTCGTATCAAAATCTTGTTCAACGGTAATATTGAGGGTAACTACTACTAACGGTAACTTTGTTATTAAGGGCTATGATTTTTAAATCTCACCTATAAATAACTACTCTCAATTTCCTCTCATATTGATAACTTATAATCTTTTCCATATCTCTCTCTTTCACCCATATTATTCGCTATATCACTTTACGTGAACATATATCATAAATGGCAAATCATGTCTGGTTTCAAAACACAACATGGTGGCGAATTTAGAAAAGATGAAGCTAATGAGATCTTTCATGATATCATTGATTTTCTCACTGGGTCGCCGATTAGCTATGCGCTTTTAGTGGAACCGGATATCATTGAGCCCTGGATTCAACAATTTTGGGCAACTGCTAGGGTTCATATGGAGAATGATGATTCGTATATTCAAGCAACAGTTTCTGGGAGAACTGTGAAAGTTACTGAAGCCTCTATTCGTGAAGACTTATTATTTGATGATGAAGAAGGGGTTGTTCGTTTTGATAAGCAAGTGATTTGGGATACATTCAACAATATTGGGTATGAAGGGTCCTTAACTGAACAAACCTTCAAGAAACCCTTATTTTGTCCTCAATGGAAGTATTTAGTTCATGTACTACTTCATTGTATTAGTGCTAAAAGTACATCATGGGAGCAATTTGGGTCTAACATAGCATCTGCTATAGTGGGATTAGCTACAGATCGAATTTTCAACTTTTCAAGGCGATTCTAGATGGAATGCTCTCACATCTCTCATGGTTCAAGATGGTTGATGTATCCAAGGTTTATTCAAGTGTTCTTGAACAAACAACTTGCGATGTACCTAAGCCTCTTGATCTATTACATTGTGGTGCAACCACCAAGATCTTTACTTTTATGGCAAGGAAAAGTGATTTATTCAATGGCGAGGACACTCCATTGACTACTTCAATGATGGAGATTGTTCAAGCTATTAGAGATGAGGTGCGACTAGTGATGAAGAGAAGGTACTGCTTACGAAGGTCTTGCTTCTCAAAGTGTTGCATCACAAGAAACTTCAACACAAGGTACTGCTTCACAGGGTACTGATGTTAATGAAGGTACTGCAGTTTCTCCCATCTCATCCCACCATACTACTTCTCCTATGGCATCACCAGCACATGATGTTCCTATTTTCTCATCATCTTCTGAGGAAGATCCAGCCACTATACCTCCTGAAGGTTTGGTGTTGGATAATTATGTTTTAACACAAGAATTGGTTAGATTGAAGAAAACTACTGAGGCGCAAGCTGCACAGATAGCCAAGTTTCAGATCAAGTTTAGAAAGTTCAAGAAGTCTGTTTGGCCCTTGGTTAAACATCACAGATTATGGGTCAAAGCTAAAAGAAGCGACAATGACGGTTTAAGAAGACCAAAAGCAAAAGGTTCAAAAGCAATCTTCATTCCAATTGGGAGGAATTTAGAAGAAGAGAATTTGAAAGAAGATCAAGTCTTGAATTTCATGAAGAAAAAGTGAATGAACCTCAAGGTCTTGAAGAGTATGTCAATATTGAAAGTCTTGAGGAAGAAAGGATTAAGGTTCAAAGTTCGATGATCAAGGTCTTGAAGATCAAAGTCTTGCTTTTCAACAAGGAACCTACATGCAAGAATTGATTACTCAAGGGTATTAGATTTTGAGGAGGAAGCGGTCCTTCAACTATTATACATGAAGAAGAAGTCGGTCCTTCACGGTTATATCGAAAAGGAAGCTGATACACCTAAACCTATACATACAGCAAGTGATGATGAAACCATTGCTGAAATCTTGAATGATTTATCTAAACCAAGGGGTGTTAGCATTCTAGGAGTGCAAGAAGAGGAACAACCAAGAGTTTCTAAATCTGTTATTGATCCAAAAGATAAAGGAAAGGGCAAGTTGGTAAAGACAAAGAAGAAAAAGAAACCTACTTTAGCACAGATAAGAGCTGCTCAAGTTGCTATGAATGAGGAAGCAGCTAGAAAGATACAAGCTGAGTTGAATGCTGAAGTTGATAATGAAGAAGCTATGAATGAAGAAGCAGCTAGGAAATTACAAGAAGAATTGAATGCTGAAGCTGTTATACCATCACCTCTTCCTATTTCTTCTCTACCAAGAAGACCAAATCTTGCTAAACAAAGGAATGCAATGATGGCTTATTTAAAAGGTCGAGGATATATTGGATTGAACAAGTTGAATTATGTTAATATGAAAGAATTGTATGAAGCTGTTACAGAGGCTTATAAGAAGAGTGTTGAAGATATCAAAGATTATAAAGATGATGATGTTCAGAAAGAAGATAAAAGAAAAGAAAGCTTAAAAAGAAAAAGATCAACTGAGGTTGAAGATATCTGACCATTAAAGAAAGTTGAGTTAAGGTTCGATCACGATGATGAATGAAGAATTACTTAAGGATTGTAGAATTTGAGTATTCTAAAGATGATGATGAAATGAAGATGAACAAATCTCCAATAACTACTTTTGAAGTTGTAGAGTCAAAGGATGGAAGTTATCGATGTTTCACGAGAGAAGATGAAACCTTGAACATTCAACATGTTATGGGATCTATTGCACATAATAGATAAGGTGGATTTATTTCATTTATATCATTTGGTGCGAGATTATTTTGAACATAATACATCGGAAGGAGTTGGTTTAGTCTTACTTGGGGATCTCACAACTGTTTGGGAAGCGAAGAACAAAGCTTCTTGAGATTTGGAAGAACCAAGAAGCTTGGGAGATTGTTAGTGGAGATTTTTGAAGAATCTGGAGTACATGTTCTAGAGCTAGAAGATGGGACAATGATTCACATGTTAGCAGACGAAGATATCCTCTTCTGACGAGATCTTATGAGGAGAATGCTAGAGCATGGAATGGAAGTTGAAGAAGACAATGAAATTGCTCTTATGGTCATCAAATTGTTTATCCGATGGACTACTATGGTGATGATGATGAATAAGCGGTATGAATTTTAATTGAATAAATTTTGATATATCGATACTTTATTCAAAATCTGCGATCAAACAATACTTTCATCAAAATCGCTTGCGACTTTAAACCGATTAATGATTTTGAAAAACTTTTGTTAAGTGACAAATATTTTGAAACAAAGGTTAAGAGAAATAAATGGTTTTGAGATGGTAACACCAATAGGTTATCAATCCACCATGGTTACAAAAGGATTGGCTAATCCATGAGCAAACGGCTCGGTAAAGATATCTCAAATCCGTTTTATAGTTGACAACTTGCTAATAAGTTGGATGGTAATCAACTCACCATATCGATAAATGTGAAGAGTTGGCTAGCCCACAAGAAAATGGCTTGTGGTAAAGGCGTGGAAAAACCATTATATGGTAATTAGTTCACCATAGATGAAAGAACTAACTAGTCCAAAAGGGTATAGACTTTTGGTAAAGACAAATCAAATCATTGATGGCGATGATTTGCTAAAAATCATATGGTTATCAATGTACCATGATCTTACACATCAAAACATTTGGCTACTCCGAGTTAATGGCTTTGGTAAAGAGACATTAAATCCATTAAATTTTCAATGATTCACCTCTGGAGTTTACACACCGGATGTGATGAGAATAGTGAAACTTAAAAGCGAATTAATGTACAAATTGTCTTATGTTGCGACAAGATGGAGTATTCTTTGAATGTTCTTTGAAAAGATTTTCTTGATCAAGGATCTTTGAAAAGAATAATTTCTAAAGAATACTTTGATAATGATGATATAAGCACGAGTCTACAAAGATACAATCCAAAGACAAAGACACAATCTTTCCTTGAAGATGGAGTCATTAAAGATAAATTTACAAAGGAACTTGAAGTCAAGCAAGTAGAATTCAAGTTAGGGAGGATTGTTGGGATATGAAAGTCTTGAAGAATGTTAAAATCTTGAAGATTGACAAAATCTTGGAAAAGTCAAAATCTTGCTAAAGAGAAAGTCAAAATCTTTTTGTCGAAGTCAAAATCTTGCAAAGCTAAAGAACTGTTATATTCATTTATGGAAAGCTTTGTTTATTCTATGTTTAGATTACTTGTCGTACAAGGATACAAATTGTAAACCGACTAGGGTTATCCTTGAGCCTATAAAAGGACCCTAGATTGGCATTAGAAGTACGAGTTTTAGAGAAGAGTTTTAGAATCATAAAGTACGATTATTATTAGAGTTTTAGAGTTGTTAAAGAATGCATAACAAGCGATTTAGAGTTATTAATAAAGTTAAAGTTATATTCTTCTTAGATTTATTAAGTAAATTCCGCACTTAATAAAGATTACTCGATGTTTCATTGTTAATAACTTAGGATTTATCCGAGGTTATTAAACCTTAACAAGCTATTTAAGTTAGTTTGGTTAGAGTACATCGATCCAACATCTTACTAAGAATGTCCATTATGAGGGGTTGTAATTTCGGTTGAGTTAAACATTCTCATTTATAACCATAACATTAAAGCATGTCTCGAAATTTACACTTGATGTATATAAGATGTCCTAGACCATGTACACCATCACCACATCCCACAAACTTGCGAGCTAAGTACGAGCCATTGCTAACCACCACAACTTCATTTCCTACCTCCTAGATACTACACCAACTGTTTGTCACAACAACGAGGAGCACCCCCTAACAGATAACGATATAAATTTTATATTCAAATTTGTTAAGTTTTTAATAAAAATCAATAACGTAAATTAGTTTGTTATAAAGATTTAAAATTTGTATGATAGCAGAAAAAATGACAATGCTTAAACTCAAGTTCTACGAATATCGATTAATTAATCATAACCAGATTTATTAACACTGAACCCTCATATTATAGCCAAAGCCAATATTATTAAATCTGCTTCATACATTGTATAGATATGTTTTAGACTAAAAATATCGACAGACACATAAATTATAGTCTACCAATCTGATATAAAAACGTTATTTTCAAAGATAATGGATCAATGTAACAGCCCATCATATTTGACTCGAGAGTAAGTAGGAGTCATCACGAATTATATATTTGACGTTTTGCCATGAAGATGCCAAGCGGTTTCCAGATAAAGACAAAAATTTAGTAGTTTGAGCACAAGCAAACGGGAAATTTGAACTATTAAAAAACATGTTCTAAATATATATAAAGAATTTTGAATATATAATATTATAATTAACTAGCATAGGAATGAAATAAAGATTACAAACAGACTGTTATATTATGACTAACACTACTTATAAATATCAAGCATGCGGTATCACCAGAGTCAACAGCTAGCCAAAGAGATCAAACACAAACATACATTCTCTTTCAAGGTTCTCTTCCTAGCTAGAAATTTATGTTCTAGCTAATATATATTAGTAACAATTTCCACTCATCACATTTCAGAATTATGGGTGCAGGTGGTCGAATGTCTGATTCGTCTAAGGAGACTAAAGACCTTCTTAAACGTGTCCCAATTGAACCACCTTTCTCGTTGAGTGATTTAAAGAAAGCAATCCCTGCCCATTGCTTCGAGCGATCTGTCATCCGTTCATCTTACTATGTTGTCCATGATCTCATTGTTGCCTATGTCTTCTACTTTCTTGCCAACACATATATACCTTCTCTTCCGTCTCCTCTAGCTTATATAGCATGGCCAGTTTACTGGTTTTGCCAAGCTAGTATCCTTACGGGTTTATGGGTCATTGGTCATGAATGTGGACACCATGCCTTTAGTGAGTACCAGTGGGTTGATGACACTGTCGGATTTGTCCTTCATTCTTTTCTCTTTACCCCGTATTTCTCATGGAAATACAGCCACCGAAATCACCACGCCAACACAAATTCAATTGATAATGATGAAGTTTACATTCCTAAACGCAAGTCTAAGGTGAGGTGGTACTCAAAGATTCTTAACAACCCACCTGGTCGAGTTTTCACTTTGGTATTTCGGTTTACCCTTGGATTTCCATTGTACCTGTTAACTAATATTTCTGGCAAGAAATACGGAAGGTTCGCCAACCACTTTGATCCACTAAGTCCAATTTTTACTGATCGTGAACGAATTCAGGTTCTAGTATCTGATCTTGGTCTTCTTGGCGTTTTTTATGCAATTAAGCTTCTTGTAGCGGCTAAAGGATTTGCTTGGGTAACATTCATGTATCTAATTCCCGCGTTAGGCGTACATGTCTTTTTTGTTATAATTACGTATTTGCACCACACTCATCTCTCATTGCCTCATTATGATTCGGCTGAGTGGAACTGGATTAGAGGGGCCTTATCAACAACCGATAGGGACTTTGGATTCTTGAATAGAGTATTCCATGATGTTACACACACTCACGTCTTGCATCATCTGATCTCATATATTCCACATTATCATGCAAAGGAGGCAAGGGATGCAATCAAGCCAGTTTTGGGTGAGTTTTATAAAATCGATAGGACTCCAATCTTTAAAGCGATGTGGAGAGAGGCAAAGGAATGCATCTACATCGAGCCAGATGAAGGTAGCAAGCACGAAGGTGTATACTGGTACCATAAAATGTAATCAGTCCAATGAGATTGTATGCTTGAATTGTTCCTCTATTTATTATGTACTATCATGGTATGTGCGCAAAGCTGCGTACTATAATTATTTACAACTAGTAATTTTATTAATGAACAATTTATTATTTTCCGTTTGAATGTACGTTGATATAAATGTGGTATGCTTGAAAGAGAGTTAGATTAATCATGGTAAGTTTAAAAGAGAGCTGGATGAATATATTAGGGGTAAAAAGCAAGTTGAGAATATAAATGTTCTATTTAAAAATGAAAGATAGGGGATGTTTGGTAAGATGGAATAGAAATGTGCCAAAAGAAAAAAGATGTTCTTTCCTGTGTTTGTTGCACATATGAAATGGAAATATGTGATTCAGTTTCCATTCTAATTCTCATGTTTTGATTCTTTAAAAACAATTGTATATGCAATTTGGAAGGGGTGTTTATCCCTTTTTATTCTGGTGGAATTGAATGTAACGCAAAATGAAATTGCTGAGAAGAAAAATGACTCAGATAAAAGAAATGATTTATTTGGGAAAAAGTAGGAAAAAAGTGCGAGAAACAATTAGTGAACTCATTCATTTGTTTGGTACGACAGAGAATGAAAATAATGTTGAGGTGATTTATGTTACATTCATATTAAACATTTGACGAAGACTAGCTCAAATGTAATCTTGAAAATTCTAACAAAATCTTAAATTATACATTTACGTAAACAAACTACAGGCATCATCAAAATTTGAAGTTGATTTATGTTTCAGTTTGAATAACTTCTCTTGTTGTGTTGTTGCCAATTTACCGTTGGGCTAGCGGCGCAGCTTGTTGCCCGCTTGCGTGTCGTTTCAGTGTAATATTCATTTAAGTTTTTTATATATAAAATCAAACCTATCAGACCACGGAAAATACACATGATCAAAACTATCTTGCTGTCTTGCTACTTACCAATGGAGTTTTAGACTCTTTGCGTAAAGTTATAAGAATAGTTCTTAGACGTTTAACTGAACTAATACTTTTGTATTTTTTGACACGACCCGTTAACCAAAATCCGTGGCATTTTGACATGCAAACTGGTTTATTGAAACGTGTAAAACAAGAAGTTTGGAAAAAGTGGCAGAAATAATAGTTTGACGTTGTTGTTCAATAACCTATTTCGTTAGGAATATGGACACTAGCTAATTTCCTAAAGTTTATATTCAATCGGCTCTTGAATACGAGTAATTAACAAGTAGCGGTATCAGTAGGGTCGGGTTGACCCGACCCGAACCCGATAAGGCTTATTCGGTGGGGTTAATTCGCGTTAAAGAAATTTTTTCGGGTTGGTTTGACCCAAACCCGATAACCCAACAATGTTATCAGTGTGGGTTAGGGTTAGATAAATAATGTTATTGGGTTGGGTTAGGGTTAGATAACTAATGTTATCGGTTCAACCCGATAAGACCCGAAAATCAAAATTTTATTTTTTAAGTTATAATTGAGAAGGGGTGTATATCATTGGTACGGAGTCAGTGGTCCCAAAGCCGGCATGGTTGTGCAATGTTTATTTCTCAGTCTGTTATTAACATCAATTAGTCCTAATTTATCCGTATTATAGTCATTTCTTTCGCTAAGACTAAACAATGACTGCTACATTATGTTATAATAAATCAAGAAAAAACAGTGCACTATGGCGAAGATAATTTAAAGATAAAAAGCAAACAAAAAGCTCATTTGTAGTATCACCGAATCACCCGAACCCGATAACCCGATCCTTATCGGGTCGGGTTGCGGGGAGTTTTTAAAAACCAAAACCCGACTCAACTCGACAAGACTCGATAACCCGATAACACCCTAGTACTCACAAGACGTGATATGAGTCATTTTCTAAATAGGATCATCAGCAAAAGGTTATGTTAAAGTATAACACTATGGATGATGATATGACGAGATAAACAATCTCATTGGAAAGCAAAGGGTCGATGTATGAATAGGTTTTAGGTCATAATACCAAGAGATAAGGTTTATAAAATTGTTTTGATTTGAGATAGGATGTACGAGGCATGTGTTAGATGGTTTATAGTGTGTTTTATTTACATCATTGATTGATTGACTGACACCGGAATGAAAAGAAAGAAACATCCGTTCCCACAAATTGCATTGACAACCTTTATTTTTTATTTTTTATTTTTTATTTTTTAAGAATCAAAACAAGAGAATGAAAATATAATTTGAATCCCATATACCTAAGGCCTTTGGTTTGGTAGTATGTGATTTGCACACCAACATAAAAGTTGTGGATTGAAGCCTTGTTGGATCGATGTACTCTAATCAAACTAACTATATAGCTTGTTAAGGGATCTCTATTAAGTACTCGGAATTTACTTAACAAAGCTAAGAAGAATATAACTTTAACTTTTAATGATTTTATTAATAACTCTAAAAGTCTAAACAGACTTAAAACATTTCGAAACACAAATACAATTAAGATCGAGGAATATAGGGAATTCTGGGTCGTTAAGTCCCACGGAGGATGAATTGGTGTTAAAACACTTAATCGGATGGTAGAATGATCACTAAGGATAGCAATCGATAAGGGTTTCGATGGAAAATTATACTAAAAGAAAAGATCTACAAATTAAAGCGACTTAAATGCAAATTAAAAGATTAAAAGATAAAATCTATTAAATAAACGCTATCACTATTTTTAAAGGCGATGAGCGTTTAAAACCTAAAACTTAAAACTTACGTTTAAAATAAAATTACGTCTACGTACAAAATAAAAAGTGAGTTTTAAAGAAATAAAAGACCTAAAAATATGAAAATTATACTTTTGGAATCCTAATAATAAAAGAAAATTATTAGAAAAAGAAAATTATTTTACAACTATTTATTTATTTATTATTAATTAAAAACTATTTATTAAGTATTTAAATTGCACTAAAATACAAGAAAATACAAAATTAACCTAGAAAATGAAATTAAAACTTGGAAAAATCTAAAATATGATAAAACTTATTTTAAAACTAAAAATATATTTTTAGACTTATTATGTATTTATTATTAATTTAAAACTATTTAAAACTAATTAAAATGCTAAAAATACTTTTAAACTAAGAAAATTATGGAAAAATACTTTTTATTACTTTTATATTTATCTTAACCTAAGAAAATTGAAAAATCATTTTTTGGACTTTTATAATTTTTAGTATTAAAAGCTATTTAAAATACCTAAAAGCTGTTTTTAATTACTAAAAATAGCAAACAGTTATGAAAAATAATGAAAATTTCAGGAAAAATCTATTTTAATATGCTTAATCTAAGAAAATAGAAAAACATGGTCTTGTGTAGAGAAATTAGCAATCTGATTATGATCGCTTAATAATAAGCACTTGAAAAAGCTAAATGTTAACCAAAAGCTACCAACTTGATACGAAGCTATATTAAGCTATAATGACTCTATTTCAACCAAAACAACAAGCTTTAACCTATGATTACAAGCTTAAAAGCAGATTTGAGGTTTTGACTTGTTTATGAAAAGCAGAAAATGGTATGCTACTTTAAGCTTAAGCACGGATCACTCAATAAGCTAAAGCGAAAAACAATGATTGGGACTTGTACTAGACCTGATTGACTACCTATAAACCAAATATGATGACCAGATAAGCTAACATGAGCTTTTGAGAAGCTTTTTCAAAACTCGTCAATTCATCGAGTAAAACTCGGTGAATGCTTAATTTTGGTACCAAATGATAAGCTTATGCACACAGTAAATAAGCTCCAAATTGAGATTTTAACTTGGAACCTAAAGAGGACCAGGTTAGCTATACAAAGAAACAAAGATCACTGGATTTGACCAAGTATTAAGCTCTGTATGAGCTTTTGAAAGTGGATGTAAAAGCGTACACAGGCACATTTGACTTTTCTAAAAGCGAATAGTTTGACTAAGATGAATTTTAAACCGCTTATACTATCGATTATGTTAATTTAAGCTAAGATGAGATGATTTTAAGCTAGGTTATCAAGTTTTATGATCTTGTGATGAATTTTATACTCAAACTTCCAACAGTGGATGAGTAAGGTGATAATTAAGGAAAGATTGACTTTTAAGACTAACAAGCTCGGTTTTCTTTGCTAAACCGAGTTATCTGAGACCAAGTATTACATGTAGCAACAAAGAACAAAGTCTGCAACAACTGTTTACAGAGAAATACACAAATCCAAACACTACTTTTAAACCGATTTTGATCTTTTCAAAGTATTTCACCGATATAGACCAAGTTATTGATTAAAATCCTTATGATATCATTAAATAGAACTAATGAAGCATTAACTAATAATAAAAACAACATATAATTAACAATTTAAGCTTTAAGCTATTTCTTTGTCTAAAATGAGATTTTACTTATCTACCGATTTTAAAGAACAAACAACTAATTTTAAAGCTTAATTAGACTTAACTATAGCTAGTGAACACTAAAAACAAAGATTACAACTAATGGTGAATTAAACAAGAATATGCAAGAAATTAGCAAAAGCTTACAAATGGCTTTAGGTCACAAACCGAGAACTAGGACCAAATAACAACTCCTATAGCTCACCAATAAGCACTATACCCAAGACCATCCATTATATATCCTGCTCCAAGCATTCATGAACCTTGTACCATGATTTTTATTTTTAAGCTAATTATTTGATATTTTGTGAATTTTTGACTTTGGCTAATAAAGCGCTTTTAAGATATCTAAAAGCTTTTATAAGCAATAAGGAGCTTATATGAGCTTCTCGGTCAAACTAACATCTTAACAACATTTCAACATTTTGATCTTTCTTTGAAATAGTTAAAATTGCATAACAAGAAATAAGACTTCAAAAGTGAAATTGATGCTTGTAAAAGTTTTATATTACACTGATAACATGAAATACAAGATTTAAAAGCTTTAAAATGCACTGGAATTTAAAATTAAGCTAAAACGACAATGGAATTTAAAATTACTCTAGATATATTTTCTCTTGCTTCAATCTTGATATTTATTGACTTGTTCTTCCTTGTCGACACTCTTGAGTCTTTCCCACCACAATTTGACCATTGGATTAGGCCAGATAGTCAGATATGCCACATGGCGATTTTGGCGCCATTTTTCAAAGAGTTGGTTTTCTGCATTAATTGGACTTTGGATTGGTGTGGAGGTGGAAGGAGACAGCTGGGAGGTGATGTGGAGGTGAAAAGGTGGAAAACCAGTGGTTAAAAACCACTGGTTTTGGTGAAACAAGGTTGAAGGAGACACTGCTACAGTACCCGCGGTTTCTTTGATTTTAAATTTTGGGCCGGGTTAGTATTTGGGCTTTGGATTTGGACTTAGTAAATAATAGGGTCCGTTTGGTATAGAAACTAACAAGGACTAACTTTGCAATTTAGCCAAAGTTAAGGGGCTGGTTTTGACAAGTTTCCAAGCATATCATAAGGATCAAACCTGCCAAGTAAGATTAGTACAAGGACCATATTTGTAAATTTCCATTTTTGAAATGTTAAAGGACTAAAACTGCCAATTTGGAAACTTGAGGGACCAATATTGTAAATTCTCAAAAAGTTTATCATAAGGACCATTTTTGTCATTTATAAATAGAACAAGGTTAAAACTTGATAATTTTCATTTTTTAAATTAACCAAGGACTATTTTTGACAATTTTCCAAAGTTGAGGGACTAAAGTTGTCATTTTGTGATTTTTAAACTTTAAAGGGTTTGTTTTGACAACTTTTGAATCTCTTGGACCTAAAATGATATTTTGCAAGATTTTGAATTACCAGGGACTGATTTTGACATATTTTCAAACTTGGGGACTAAAGCGCCAATTATGCAAACTTGATCGTTTTCATCGATTTTGATGTTTTGCATTTAAAACATATAAAACACTTGTTTGTGATATTTTATCATTTTGATGTGTTTCGAGTGTTTTCAGATGTTTTTGGCATTCTAACAGTATAAAAATGATGAGTATTTAGACACTCATCAATCCCCCACACTGAGATATTGCTAGTCCCTAGCAATGATTTGAGAAAACTTTGATGGATTTGAAAAACTCTTTACCAAAAGCCATCACTTCTGGAGTAGCCAATTGTTTCAGTTCAAGTAAGAACTTTGGTACAATGATAACCAAATGATTTTGAGCAAATCATAAGCTGTCAACGGATTTGATTTGTCTTTACCAGAAGCCGTACCCTTCTGGACTAGCCAACTCTTAGATAAATTATCAATATTATCTTTGGTGAGCCGATTACCAATTATGGATTTTCCACTGCCTTTACCACAAGCCATAAACTTGCGGGCTAGCCAACTTTTCACTAGTTTAAAGATATGGTGAGTTGAACACCATACAATTTTAGGCAAATTGCAAGCCATAAACGGATTTGAGATATCTTTACCAAGAGCCGTTTGCTCTGGATTAGCCAATCCTTATGTGGGTTAGACATGGCGGATGATTACCATTTGTTGAGTAAGTGAAAACACTTACTCCAAAAAAATTTTGGCCAAAAGCGGGAATTGGGTGAAATAATTACATGAAATTCGTGAGAATTCCCCACACTAAGAAATGAATATTGCCCTCAATATTCAAAGTACCGTGGTTATGCGAAACAAAGAACATAAAAGGAAATACTACGGCCATTATTTTGTTTTTTTTTTATATTTTTTTTTTTTTTTTTTTTTTTTTTTTATAGAAAGATTGAGAATATACAACATGTGGGTAGACTCCCCACACTAGGGTGATAGAAAGGGATAAGAAAAGCGAAACATGGGTGAAAACCCATATTGTGTGTGCTAAAATTTTTGATTCCCGAGTCATTAGCTTGACTCGATCCCGCATTCATTGGTTCATGGGGAATGTTTGTAGATCCGGACAACCACGGGGGAATGTCCTCTCCAAAGTAATGCTTAACTCGATGACCATTTACTTTAAAATTAGGACCATCGGTGAGATAACTCAATGGTGCCATAAGGATAAACCTTAGCGATAGTAAATGGACGGACCGGTGGGACTTAAGCTTTCCGAGAAAATCTTCAATCTAGAGTTGAAAAGAAGGACTCGATCACCAACGTTGAAAACGCGGTTCTTGATTTTAGAGTCATGAATCTTCTTTGTCTTTTGTTTGTAGATCAAAGAGTTCTCGTAAGCTTGATCACGAAGTTCATTTAGTTCATTCATTTGAACTTTTCTATGATCACCTACCGTATCAGTATATCGAAGTTTGCATGCTTTAAGGCCCAGAAGCCTTGTGCTCTAGTTCAATCGGAAGATGACATGCTTTTCCGTACACTAGCTTGTATGGAGTACACCCAATTGGTGTTTTGTAAGTCGTCACGAAAAGCCCAGTCGTCATCCGGTTTATCCGACCGGGATGCACGATTTTCACCTCTCGTCCTTTCAAGTATTCTTTTAATACCACGATTTGAAACTTCCACCGCCCACTTGTTTGGGGTGGTATGCGATAGATAGACGGTGGGTAACACCATATTTTTGCATGACACGATCAAATTGGTCATTACAAAATGTGTACCACGATCACCGATTATTGCACGAGGAGTTCCAACGGCAAAGAGAGCTTTCAAAATTTCACAACTACTCGGGCATCATTTGTAGGTAAAGCTTTTGCTTCAACCCATTTTGACAGATAGTCAATGACCACAGTATGTACTTGTTACCACGAGAAGATGGAAATGGCCCCATAAAATCAATACCCCATATGTCAAATATCTCACAAACTTGAATGGCATTTTGTGGCATTTCATTCCTTTGAGATATATTTCCATGACGACAAGCATCACAAGTTTTGACAAAATCGTGGGCATCTTTATAGATTGTGGGCCAATAGAACCGGAATCAAACACCTTTTGGCGGTGTAGTTTGGACTATGATGGCCCCGGTGGGTCCAAAGATGGCAAGCTTTGAGAATGTCAAGAGCTTCTTGTCCATAAACACACCGTCGGATGACTTGATCCGCACAGATTTTGAACAAGAAAGGGTCGTCCCGAAATAGTGTTTAACATCCTTGAAGAATTTATTCTTCTGGCGGGTCGACATCCCTTTCACAATGAAGTTACCCGCATGGTAATTTGCAAAGTCGACAAACCATGGGGTAGAAGAGTTTCCACGAAAAGAAACCGCATTGAGTGTCTCGAGAGGAAATGTTTCATTTATATCCTTTTCTCGAAAACATCTTGGTGAGGGTTTTCTAATGCAGACGAGATGATCGTGACCGTGTTCTCGGCTCCTTTTTATCACGTATGATAATATCAAATTCTTGAAGGAGGAGAACCCAACGAAGCAATCTCGGCTTTGCATCTTGTTTTGCAAAGAGATATTTTAGAGCCGAGTGATCCGTATACACTACACATTTGGTCAAGATTAAGTACGGCGAAACTTTTCAAATGCATACACCACACTAATAGCTCTTTTACGTGGTGGTGTAATGAGTTTGAGCTTGGTCATAGTCTTACTTGCGTAGTGAATTGGTGAAAATGCTTATTTCTTCGTTGCCCTAAGGCTGCGCCGATAGCAAAATCACTTGCATCGCACATAAGCTCAAAAGGTAAATCCGATCGGGAGCAACGAGAATGGGTGCTTGAAGCTTTTTCTTCAATGTCTCAAAAGCTACGATGCACTCGGGTGAGAAGATAAAAGGAGCATCCTTTTCAAGAAGATGGGTCATTGGCTGGCGATTTTGGAAAAATCTTGAATGAATCTCGATAGAAACCGGCATGACCTAAAAACTCCTAATACCTTTGGCGGTAGTAGGATGAGGTAATTTAGCAATAACATCGACTTTTGCTCTATCTACCTCAATCCCGTTCTTTGAAATCTTATGGCCAAGGACTATGCCTTCTTTGACCATAAAGTGACTTTTCTCCCGTTTAGACAAAGATTGGTGTCTTCACACCTTTGAAGCATTTTATCTAAATGGGAGAGACATGTTTGAAACGAATCCCCAATGACCGAGAAGTCATCCATAAACACCTCCATTGTTTCCCGATCATGTCGTGGAAAATGGCCATCATACATCGTTGGAGCGTGCGGGAGCATTACATAAGCCAAAAGGCATACGTCTATAGGCAAAAGTTCCGTATGGGCGGTGAATGTGGTTTTATCTTGATCCTTTGGATCAATGGGAATCTGAAAGTACCCCGAGAAACCATCAAGGAAACAATAGTATTCATTCCCCGCTAATCTCTCAAGCATTTGGTCCATAAAGGGTAGAGGAAAATGGTCTTTACGGTGGCGTCATTCAACTTACGATAGTCAATGCAAACACGCCATCCGTAACCAATCGAGTTGGGATTAACTCGTTATCTTCATTTGTGATAATGATTATGCCACCCTTTTTGGAACACAATGAATTGGGCTAACCAAGGACTATCTCGAGATCGGGTAAATCAATCACGCATCAAGAAGTTTGATAACCTCTTGTTTGATAACATCATGGATTTTGGATTTACTCTTCTCGATGTTGAACTGCTGGCTTAAAGTCATCCTCCATCAAGATTTTGTGAGTACAAAACTCGGGGTTTATACCTTTGATGTCGGAGAGTTTCCAAGCAATTGCTTGCTTGTGTGACTTCAAGATTTTAATGAGAGCACTTTTCATCTTTACTCAAATCTCTAGCAATAATGGTGGTAATTTATCATCACCTTCAAGAAATGCATACTCGAGATGAGGTGGTAAGTCCTTAAGCTCAACCTCAGAAATTCTTGATTTTCTCAACCGACTTGACTTCCTTGTTATGAAGTTTGATGGAAGGAGAGGATGAGAAATGTCATGATTTAACAACTTCTCAAGAAGAAAATCTCCTCAGATTAATCTCATTTTGATTAATCTCATCGAGAATTGAATCACTAGAGTGAGGGGCGATGATGGATCATCATTAAGCAACTTCTCAATGAGAAGTATGTCTCCTCAATGTCAATTGGGCGTGGTCAATTTCCATGGTATGTAAGAATCCTTTGGACAAGTATGCTTCAATCTCTTCTAAGATGAAGTCACTTTCCTCAAATGGGGTGATAGAAGGAGTAGAATTGGCGATGATAGGTTGATATGAATGAGTGAGATTATCACTCAAGAATTATGATCATAACCAAGAACTTCTTGCAGTACTCTTGAAGCAACATCAATGATATCTATTCGGTTAACCGATTCGAGAATCATAATTTGCGAGTACCTCGAAGTCGATCAAGGTTAAAAGTGACGACTTCATTTCCAACACGTAATGTGATTTCTTGCTCAAATACATCTATGAGAGCACGGCCCGTTCTCGTGAATCCTCGACCAACAATGAGAGGAACCCGATGATCGGCATCAAAATCAACAACCACGAAGTCGGTGGAAATGGAACTTTCCTACTTTACAAATCGTCCTCGGCAATGCCAAGAGGACGGGATATTGTACGATCGCAAGCTCGAGAGTCATGCATGTAGGAGTAAGTTCGGAGAAAGTTTCTTCCAAACTGAATATGGCATAAGGTTTATGCTTGCACCAAGATCGCTAGGGCAAAGCATTCAACCATTCCCGGAATACACAAGGTAAGAGAAATTTCCGGGATCTCCAAGCTTTTCGAAGCTTTTTAGAATAACTGCAGAGCGGTTCTCGTTAAGAGGAGTCTTAGCCATTTCAAACGACTTTTCCTTATTGCTTAACATGTGTTTGAGAGTTGATGCAAACTTGGGCATCAAGCATGATAGCATCCATAAAGCTTATGTCAAAATGTAACTCTTGGAAAATTTGGAAAAATTTGTCCATTTGATGACTAGCTTTTCACGGAGCTTTTGCTCATTCAAACGTGATGGATATGGAATAGAAGATTTGGATTTGATATTTTCAATGGGAGCTACGGTGGTTCAAAACAACTCTGGATTAGACTTGGGTTTCGGACAACTTGAGGATGGACTACAGAAGGTGGGACTTGTGCAATATTACTTGGACTTGAATAATGCACTTTGTCCGTTGTTTCCTTGGTAACTTGACTCATTGCCACGGGAGGAGGGGCATTGGAGTCGAGGTCCATTGTGAGTCGGAGGTTCACTTTCCACTACCTTTGGAGAGAAGAAGAAGAGGTAGTAGGAATAGCGGGTCCATTGTATGAAACACCACTTACGGTCGTGATCGCTTTAGCATCGCCCTCGGGTTAGCGATCGTGTTGCTCGGTAAAGTACACGAGCTCGAGGGTCGATCATTTAAAGACTTCTTGGATCGCCGATCCGTGACCAACAATCTGTTCATCTCATCTTGGGATTTCATAAAGCCTTGATAACTCATCGGATGATGGTCTGGAGGAGTAATGATGGGAGGTGGATTAGGAGGAAATTTTGAGGTCGAATGTTTTGATTATGACCTTGTTGTTGAAAATTCCTTGATTAGGATTCACATTCCCATGAAATTGATTCCACGATTGAAATTGTTTTGATGAAGGTTCCTTGTTGTTGGAAACCTTGATTGGGTCCAGGATAGAAATTACCTTGGTTTTGATAACCTTGGTTCATTCTAGGTTGATTTCGATTCAGTTAGGATTCGGTTAAAACCGGTGGTGCACGATAATTGCTAGCACGGTAGCTTGGTTCATTCGAGGACGGTATTGATTACCTCCTTGATTTGAAGTACCGGCTATAGCATTTGCTTCAAACGGACTACCATCGGTGGCGATCTGGTTGTAGTATGCATGAGGACCACCACAAGTGACACAAACTTCAACTTTCTTCACTTCACCATGTGTTGGTGTTTGAGTGAAGGTGACTTTCTTTGGTTAGCAAGAACCAAAGCTCGAAAACATCTGTGAGTTTATCAATCTTAGCATCGGTGCTAGATGTACTCACGGAGATGAAGTAGAAGGAAGATTAGGCGATTTTGATATGTCTTAGTGCGGAAAGAACGGACACAGGACTTGTTTTCAATGATTTGTAAGGCTTCTTTGGTGGTTTTGCTAAGGAAATTACCTCCATGGAGGCATTCGAGAGAGTCTTGGTCGGTGGTCTCGAGACCATTATAGAAAGTATCCATTTGCATTAACTCGGTAAAACCATGATGTGGACACTTCATGAGCAATTCTTTGTAACGATCCCATGCCTCCCG
The DNA here is from genome assembly GCA_022545495.1 of Chrysanthemum lavandulifolium. Taxonomy (NCBI): domain Eukaryota; kingdom Viridiplantae; phylum Streptophyta; class Magnoliopsida; order Asterales; family Asteraceae; genus Chrysanthemum; species Chrysanthemum lavandulifolium. The sequence continues at coordinate 130,136,933 of CM040243.1, forward strand.
AATGATTCATCAAATCTCGAGAAAATTTCATTATCTCATTCTTAAGACTTGTGGTTCGGGATGGAGGATAGAATTCGTTAACAAACTTGGTAACTAGATCTTCCCATGTCTCTATAGAACGAGGGGTTGTTTCTCAAGCCAATTCCGGCTTGTCCTACAGAAAATGGGAGCAGAAGAAGCTTGATAGCCGGATGGGACATTCTTGTACTTGATGGTAGATGCTATCTTGTTAAACCATCGAATGTGTGCATGAGGATCATCCTCTCAAAACCATAGAATTGGCTTTGGGTTACTAGATTAAGCAACCCGGTTTTGAGCTCGAAGGTATCACCACAATGGTTGGGACAACAATGGCATCTCCGTAACCCTCGATGGGTGCTTGGAGAAGCTCATTCATAGGTTTGTCTTCGCCATTTCGACGGTGGTGGTGGTGGTAGGCGTTCCTCGATCACGGTGAAGGAGCCGAACGTCCTCTACGTTCGAGGAATGTTTCCAAGTTCGGAAAGTGGACTTGTAGGCGGAAGAACAGTCTTGCATGCACTAAGTATAAAATCAATTTCCAAAACAAATGAGGCAAAACACAAGTGAACTTAACCAATAATCACAAATGAAATGGCTTCTTTGAAAAGGTACACCAAATCACAAGTGACACAAAGGCAAGTTTTAAATCGATGTTCGGGAACTTATTAATGGTCGCACCCCAGTTAGGTAGTCTGTTTGCCTTGATTTGCGGTGGTTGATTTTATGTATTCAATTAAGTACCACCGAAAAGACGTAGGTATGATTTGTCTTGATGGGGTTTAAAAACTTTTGGAAATATTTTTGGTATCGTCCGTTTAACCAAATCGTATTTCTTTAAGAATCACCTTAAAAGAAACACAAACTAGAAAACGTTACGATTGTTTTGTTGTTTTATATTGTTTTGGGTTTTAACACTTTAGGAAAAGTGTTAATGAACTTTTGGTTTATATTAACTTTACGAAAACTTTTACAAACTGTGGTATATGTGCAAGTACGGGTCCGATAATGCTAGAAACACGCTTCTGACCTCCCAAGTGGCGCCAAAATTTGATTGGTGCTAAACCGTCAAGTCAAATAGACTTAAAAGCTGCTCAAACACAAATGCAATTAAGATCGAGGAATATAGGAATTCTGGGTCGTTAAGTCCCACGGAGGATGAATTGGTGTTAAAACACTTAATCGGATGGTAGAATGATCACTAAGGATAGAATCGATAGGGTTTTCGATGGAAAATTATACTAAAAGAAAAGATCTACAAATTAAGGCGACTTAAATGCAAATTAAAAGATTAAAAGATAAAATCTATTAAATAAACGCTATCACTATTTTTAAAGGCGATGAACGTTTAAAACCTAAAACTTAAAACTTACGTTTAAAATAAAATTACGTCTACGTACAAAATAAAAAGTGAGTTTTAAAGAAATAAAAGACCTATAAAGATAAAAATTATACTTTTGGAATCCTAATAATAAAAGAAAATTATTAGAAAAGAAAATTATTTTACAACTATTTATCTATTTATTATTAATTAAAATCTATTTATTAAGTATTTAAATTGCACTAAAATACAAGAAAATACAAAATTAACCTAGAAAATGAAATTAAAACTTGGAAAAATCTAAAATATGATAAAACTTATTTTAAAACTAAAAATATATTTTTAGACTTATTATGTATTTATTATTAATTTAAAACTATTTAAAACTAATTAAAATGCTAAAAATACTTTTTAAACTAAGAAAATTATGGAAAAATACTTTTTATTACTTTTATATTTATCTTAACCTAAGAAAATTGAAAAATCATTTTTGGACTTTTATAATTTTTAGTATTAAAAGCTATTTAAAATACCTAAAACTGCATTTTTAATTACTAAAAATAGCAAACAGTTATGAAAAATAATGAAAATTTCAGGAAAAATCTATTTTAATATGCTTAATCTAAGAAAAATAGAAAAACATGGTCTTGTGTAGAGAAATTAGCAACTGCAGTTATGACTGCTTAATAATAAGCACTTGAAAAAGCTAAATGTTAACCAAAAGCTACCAACTTGATACAGAAGCTATATTAAGCTATAATGACTCTATTTCAACCAAAAACAACAAGCTTTAACCTATGATTACAAGCTTAAAACAGATTTGAGGTTTTGACTTGTTTATGAAAACAGAAAATGGTATGCTACTTTAAGCTTAAGCACAGATCACTCAATAAGCTAAAACTGAAAAACAATGATTGGGACTTGTACTAGACCTGATTGACTACCTATAAACCAAATATGATGACCAGATAAGCTAACATGAGCTTTTGAGAAGCTTTTTCAAAACCTGTCAATTCACTGAGTAAAACTCAGTGAATGCTTAGTTTTTGGTACCAAATGATAAGCTTATGCAGCCCTAGTAAATAAGCTCCAAATTGAGATTTTTAACTTGGAACCTAAAGAGGACCAGGTTAGCTATACAAAGAAACAAAGATCACTGGATTTGACCAAGTATTAAGCTCTGTATGAGCTTTTGAAAGTGGATGTAAAAACTGTGCACAGGGCACATTTGACTTTTCTAAAAACTGAATAGTTTGACTAAGATGAATTTTAAACTGCTTATACTATCTGATTATGTTAATTTAAGCTAAGATGAGATGATTTTAAGCTAGGTTATCAAGTTTTATGATACTGTGATGAATTTTATACTCAAACTTCCAACAGTGACAGAGTAAGGTGATAATTAAGGAAAGATTGACTTTTAAGACTAACAAGCTCTGGTTTTCTTTGCTAAACTGAGTTATACAGACCAAGTATTACATGTAGCAACAAAGAACAAAGTCTGCAACAACCTGTTACACAGAGAAATACACAAATCCAAACACTACTTTCAGAAACTGATTTTGATCTTTTCAAAGTATTTCACTGATATAGACCAAGTTATTGATTAAAATCCTTATGATATCATTAAATAGAACTAATGAAGCATTAACTAATAATAAAAACAACATATAATTAACAATTTAAGCTTTAAGCTATTTTACTGTCTAAAATGAGATTTTACTTATCTACTGATTTTAAAGAACAAACAACTAATTTTAAAGCTTAATTAGACTTAACTATAGCTAGTGAACACTAAAAAACAAAGATTACAGCTAATGACTGAATTAAACAGTAATATGCAAGAAATTAGCAAAAGCTTACAAATGGCTTTAGGTCACAAACTGAGAACTAGGACCAAATAACAACTCCTATAGCTCACCAATAAGCACTATACCCAAGACCATCCATTATATATCCTGCTCCAAGCATTCATGAACCTTGTACCATGATTTTTATTTTTAAGCTAATTATTTGATATTTTTGTGAATTTTTGACTTTGGCTAATAAACTGCTTTTTAAGATATCTAAAAGCTTTTATAAGCTTAATAAGGAGCTTATATGAGCTTCTCAGTCCAAACTAACATCTTCTAACAACATTTCAACATTTTGATCTTTCTTTGAAATAGTTAAAATTGCATAACAAGAAATAAGACTTCAAAAGTGAAATTGATGCTTGTAAAAGTTTTATATTACACTGATAACATGAAATACAAGATTTAAAAGCTTTAAAATGCACTGGAATTTAAAATTAAGCTAAAACGACAATGGAATTTAAAATTACTCTAGATATATTTTCTCTTGCTTCAATCTTGATATTTATTGACTTGTTCTTCCTTGTCGACACTCTTGAGTCTTTCCCACCACAATTTGACCATTGGATTAGGCGGATAGTCGATATGCCACATGGCGATTTTGGCGCCATTTTTCAAAGAGTTGGTTTTCGCATTAATTGGACTTTGGATTGGTGTGGAGGTGGAAGGAGGCAATTGGGAGGTGATGTGGAGGTGAAAGGTGGAAAACCGGTGGTTAAAACCACCGGTTTGAGTGAAACAAGGTTGAAGGAGACCTTTCTGAGACCAGCGGTTTCTTTGATTTTAAATTTTGGGCGGGTTAGTATTTGGGCTTTGGATTTGGACTTAATAAATAATAGGGTCCGCTTGGTATAGAAACTAACAAGGACTAACTTTGCAATTTAGCCAAAGTTAAGGGCTGGTTTTGACAAGTTTCCAAGCATATCATAAGGATCAAACCTGCCAAGTAAGATTAGTACAAGGACCATATTTGTAAATTTCCATTTTGAAATGTTAAAGGACTAAAGCGCCAATTTGGAAACTTGAGGACCAATATTGTAAATTCTCAAAAGTTTATCATAAGGACCATTTTGTCATTTATAAATAGAACAAGGTTAAAACTTGATAATTTTCATTTTTAAATTAACCAAGGACTATTTTGACAATTTTCCAAAGTTGAGGACTAAAGTTGTCATTTTGTGATTTTTAAACTTTAAAGGGTTTGTTTTGACAACTTTTGAATCTCTTGGACCTAAAATGATATTTTGCAAGATTTTGAATTACAGGGACTGATTTTGACATATTTTCAAACTTGGGGACTAAAGCGCCAATTATGCAAACTTGATCGTTTTCATCGATTTTGATGTTTTGCATTTAAAACATATAAAACACTTGTTTGTGATATTTTATCATTTTGATGTGTTTCGAGTGTTTTCGGATGTTTTGGCATTCTAACGATATAAAATGATGAGTATTTAGACACTCATCATGGAGTAGCAAAATGTTTTAATGTGTAAGATCATGGTACCTTGATAACCATATGATTTTTAGCAAATCATCACTATCAACAGATTTGATTTGTCTTTACCAAAATTTGTACCCTTTTGGACTAGTTAGTTCTTTCAATCATGGTGAACTAATTACCAAATAATGGTTTTCCACGACCTTTACCACAAGCCATTTTCTTGTGGGCTAGCCAACTCTTCACATTTCTTGATATGGTGAGTTAATTACCATCCAACTTATTAGCAAGTTGTCAACTATAAAAGCAGTTTGAGATATCTTTACGAGCCGTTTGCTCATTGATTAGCCAATCCTTTTGTAACCATGGTGGATTGATAACCTATTGTTGTTACCATCTCAAAAACCATTTATTTCTTTTAACCTTTGTTTTTAAAATATTTATCACTTAACAAAAGTTTTCATTCAAAATCATTAAGCGGTTTAAAGTCGCAAGCGATACTTTGATGAAAGTCTTGTTTGATCATCGATACTTTGAATAAAATCGATACTTCAAAAATAATTTATTCAACAAAGATTCATACCAGTTATGCATCATCATCATCAGCCATAGTCGTCCATCTGATAAACAATTTGATGACCAGAAGTGCAGTTTCATTATCTTCTTCAACTTTCATTCCATGCTCTAGCATTCTCCTCATGACATCTGATGTAAGCGGATATCTTCTATCTGCTAGCATGTGAATCATAGTTCCATCTTCTAACTCTAGAACATGTACTCCAGATTCTTCAAAGAATCTCCAGCTAATAATCTCCCAATCTTCTTGATTTTTCCAAATCTCATCGATACTTGTTTCTTGATTTCCCAAACGGTTGTGAGATCTCCAATCAAGATTAAACCAACTCCTTCGATGGAATGTGTTCAAAGTATTCTTGCACCAAATGATATAGATGAAACAAATCCTCTCTATCTATTATGTGCAATAGATCCCATAGCATATTAAACACTCTGAAGCTTTCATCTTCTCTGTGAAACATCAGATAATTTCCATCCTTTGATTCTACAACTTCAAACGTAGTTATTGGAGACTTTTTCTTCTTCTTTTCTGTCTTCTTTTCTGCATTAGCTTTAAAATACTCAAATTCTACAATTCTTAAGTAATTCCTCAGTTCATCATTAGTATCAGATCTTAATTCAACTTTCTTTGATGGCTGAACATCTTTAACTTCAGTTGTTCTTTTTCTTTTTAAGCTTTCTTTTCTTTCATCTTCTTTCTGAGTATAAACCTCTTTATAGTCTTTGATACTATCAACTTGTTTCTGATAAGCTTCTCTAACAGCTTCATACAAACCTTTCATCTCAACATAATTCAACTTATTCAATCCAATATATCCTTGCTTCTTTAAATATGCCATCATTGCATTTCTTTCCTTAGCAAGATTTGGTTTTCTTGGTAGAGCAGAAACAGGAATAGGTGACTGTAATTGTACAGTAGCTTTAGCATTTAATTCTTCTTGTAACTTTCTAGCTGCTTCTTCATTCCTAGCTTCTTCATTAGCAACTACAGACATTTAATTCAGCTTGTACCTTTCTAGCTGCTTCCTCATTCAGTGCAACTTGAGCAGCCCTTATTTGTGCTAAAGTGAGCTTCTTCTTCTTTGTTTCTACCATCTTACCTTTTCCTTTATCTTTTGGATCTATAACAGGTTGAGATACTTGATGTTGTTCTTCAGCAACTCCTGGAATGCTAACACTCCTTGGTTTTGATAAATCATGTAATATTTCAGCAATTGTTTCATCATCACTTGCAGTGTGTATTGGTTTGAGAGTATCAGTTTCTTCTTCTTGTGGAATTGTTGAAGGACCAGCTTCTTTTTCAAAATCCAACACCCTTGGTGTAATAAATTCTTGTCGAGATGTTCCTTGAACGCTTGAAGCTTTGATCGAGAGTACCTTGATCATCAAGATTTTAACATCGTTCCTTCGTGCTCGAGACTTTGAAGATTTACATGTGCTTGAAGCTTTGAGGTTCATTCTCCTTTCTTTATGAATTTCAACATCTTCTTTCAAATTCTCTTCTTCTAAATTCATCCCCAATTGGACAGAAGAATGCTGTTGAACCTTTGTGCCGTTGGTGGTCTTCTTTAATTGCCTTCGCTTCTTCTTTTCAGCTTTAACCCATAACCTGTGATGTGTAACCAATGGCCATACAAAGTTCTTCAATCTTCTAAACTTAAACCTCAACTTCTTAATCTGAGTGGCCTGTTTATCAAAAGACTTCTACTATCTGACTAATGCCCTTTTCAGAATATAATTATCTAACACTAATCTTTCAGGGGGTATAGGAGCATTATCTCCTCCAGAAGATGATGAGAGAACTTGTTCTGGTGTGTCAATAGGAGGAGTAGTATGGTGGGATGAGGTGGGAGAAACTGCAGTACCTTCATGAAGATCAGTTCCTTGTGAAGCAGTACCTTGAGATGCAGTCTCTTGAGAAGCAGTACCTTTAGAAGCAGTACCTAGAGTAGCAGTACCTTCAGAAGCAGTACCTTCTCTTTCATCACTATCTTCAGCCTCATCTCTAATAGCTTGAACAATCTCCATCATTGAAGTAGTCAATGGAGTGTTCCTTCCAGTGAATGAATCACTCTTCCTAGCCATGAAAGTGAAAATCTTGGTTGGTTGCACCACAACAGGTAGAAGACTTGTAGGCTTTGGCACATCAGTAAGTTGCTTATTTAAGAACACTTGAATAAACCTTGGATACATCAACCATCTTGATCCATTTGAAATATGAGATAACATTCCATCAAGAATTAGCCTTGAAAAATTGAAAACTCGGTCTGTAGCTAATCCCACTATAGCAGATGCTATGTTAGAACCAAATTGCTCCCATGATGTACTTTTAGCACTAATACAATGAAGAATTACATGAACTAAATACTTCCAGTGTGGACTAAATAAGGGCTTCTTGAAAGTTTGTGCAGTTAAAGACCCTTCATATCCAATATTTTTGAATGTATCCCAAATCAATTGCTTATCAAAACGAACAACCCCTTCTTCATCATCAAACAATAAATCTTCACGAATTGAGGCTTCAGTAACCGTCACAATCTTCCCAGCAACTTTAGCTTGAATATACGAATCATCATTCTCCATATGAACCCTAGCAGTTGCCCAAAATTGTTGAATCCATGGCTCAATGATATCTGGTTCCACTAAAAGTGCATAACTAATCGGTGATCCAGTGAGAAAATCAATGATGTCATGGAAGATGGCATTAGCTTCAGTTTTGTCTAGATTTGCCATCATGTTGTGTTTTGAAACTGTATTACGATTCGCCACTGATGATTTATTTAACTAAGAAAGTGATTTGATGAAGAATATAGGTGAAAGAGAGAGAAATATGGAAAAGATTATAAGGTATAAAGTTGAGAGGGAAATTCGGAGAGTAGTTATTTATAGGTGAGATTTTAAAAAATCACAGCCCTTAATAACAAAGTTACCGTTAGTGTAGTTTACCCCTCAATATTACCGTTGGAACAATACTTTGATAAGACAAAACAGTGCTTTCCACGTGTGCAGTACGTTTCAAAGCAGTACTTTTCAAGCAGTACTTTCATAAAACCAAAAAGCAGTACTTTCTCATTCTCCTCATTATAATATCAAACACTTCAAATAAACATGAATTTCCTCCCATCAATCAATGCATAGGACTATACTTACACTAAATAGTCGTCCCCTCAAATGTAGCTCAGTAATTAATCATGCCAATGCTTACCACCAAGTGATTGAATTGAAACATCAAAGCCTTTGGTGAGTAAGTCAGCTACATTATCATCTGAATGCACCTTGATAACATTAATGAGCCTATGCTCATAACAATCTCTGATGAAGTGGTGCCTAATCTGAATATGCTTAGTCTTGGAATGATAAAATGGATTATTCACAATGCAAATAGTACTCTCATTATCAATATTTATAGGAGTATTCTTGAAATTGAACCCATAATCTAATAGTTGATTCTGCATCCACAAAAATTGTCCACAACAACTTGCGTGACAACATATTACCTTGATGAGAGGATGTTCTTTGTAATTGTTTGCTTCTTACACGTCATGAGACTAAAATCGTGAATCTCCTTGTCTCTGTTATGCTTTCGGATCAACCACTATCCACAATAAGATTATCTTTAAGCTCCTCCTCCGGGTTGCCTGCACAAAGATAAAATAGTTAGTGTCTTTTAGAAACCCAAGCCATTCTCGACTTGTGTTCCCTTGTGGAGTAACATACTCAAATTCCTTGAGTATGTAATCTTCTGATTTTATAAACGAATCAAGCATTATCTTTTGTTTTAAAACTTGTGGTGGATTTTCAACAAAACTTTCTTTTCAACAAAATTTCCTTTTCTTTTACCACAAAATCATCTTTATCAAAATATACATTTCACGATTACTTGTAGAAAGTAATTGTTTGTTCATCATCGATTACTTTCCTTCTTAACCCATTTAGTTTTAACTTCGGTGTAGAGTCCTTTGATCTAGCTACTTTCTTGGATTTGTAACGCCTTCTAGATTGATAGTAATTAGATCTCCTAGGGTTCCTATTCCAAGAGGTGTTTGGTGAATGAGCGATACTTTGAGAAAGTCTTGTATTTTATATGATGCCTTGGAAAGTGTTTGAAGGTCTTGGTGGTTTTGAAAAGGTCTTCTCGGTGAGGGTGCCTATAGTGCGGTGAGAAGATTCTATGGTTAACCCTATGTGAATGATTCCAAGTGGTCTAGTCTCCATTGGTTTTGATTGTGTTATGTTCTTTGGGAACTTACTTAGGTACTGAATGTAAGTCAGGTCCTTAATCAAATGATCGGGACTAAAACAAACGAAGCAGAGTTTCGATCGTAAGCCAAAATTTCTTCTTCTATGTGTATTACCAAACATATCCCGACTTCTAGGTGAATGATTAAAACTGTTTTGACCAAAATTATCCCAAAAAGGTTTAGCATTATTGTGAAAAGGTTTTCTTAAAGGTACTGCTGAAGGTGTAGCAGTACTTTGAGGTGTAGCAGTACTTTGAGATGAAAGTACTGCTTGGCTTTTAGCATCATCTACCTTAGGTGTCTCAACTGTTTCTTTTTGGGTTTCAGACCTAGATTGACCAATAAGCTTCTTTCTAAACTCTAAGTTGTCTACTCCAAAACGAGAAACATCAGGTCTAATAGGTTGATGACTACCAGTGGGATGTGGGTTAGCATGATAACCCTTGTCTTTCTTATATTCAGGAGGTGTTTCACTAAATGATTCCTCATTACTAGATGTGTCAACATAGTTAATAAGCTCATCATCACTAGTGGGTATATCCTCAAAATCAAGGTCATCCTTATCACTAGGTGGGTTTTCTTCTACACTACTGAAATCCATACCAAAACCTAGACCGGTCCTATTGTAAGCTCTTCTTTGTTTTTGAACATAAGAAACATGAGAAAGACCAGATTATTTCCAGGCATCAAACTTTGCTAACAATTCATCTCTCCTTAGCGGCTTCTCAATTTGAAATCTTACAATTTAACTTCCATTCACTTAATTTTAAGCGATAATCACTGTTGTTCATACTTTTACGCCAAGCCATTTCATTATTTTCATGTGTTATAATTTTGGCTTCCATAGACTCTAAAGTTATTTGATAACCTGCTACCTCAGACCGAGCCTTTATACAGTTATCTCTTTTAATCACATAAATATTAAATACTTTTTGATAAAAGTCATGACAGTTTGAGCATACCTCAGAGATAGGGGTTGAGCTTGGTGAAGTAGCCATCATAGCAAGTAGAACAGGATCATCTTCACTCTCCATGTGTGACAACCCATACTTTCAGGTCATTTCTTGACACAATTTATGCTTCACTATTTCAACAGTTATCGTAAACTTGGTTTACTTGTTCCAAATTCGCGTAACCTTTGTGGTTTAGCGGCGAATTCATGATCATATCATCACGTACATTTCATATGGACTAAGTTTAGTCTACATTTCATTAACATCATTTGCAACACATTAATTCATTCATGACATTTCATTTCACATGTAACGCGTAATTTTTATATTTAATAATCGTTATCGCGTGAGTTATTATTTTGTATATTTAATCCGTTACTTTCAAAAATGATCCCGATGTATTTTTAAACTTACATTTAGTTCATAAAAAACTATATTTTAGTTTTTCCTAGTGTTTCAAATTTATTTGGTACATAACTCGTTAAAGTTTAATTATTCGACGTTTTCTTAAAAATTATCGATAATTATTTTATCACCCAAATTTCACAAGGAATGTATTTTACAATTTTATAAAGTCATTATACTCTATTTTGATCTATTAAAATTTACTTGTACCAAAACTACCATTTACCTTTATTTGTACATTTCCTACACAATTACTTACATCTTTGACAAATTATACAAGTATATATTCAATGATTACAAAAGAAAAAAAATATAATAGAGAAACAAGATCCATGAAAACCGGTTAGGGGGGGGAAGTATTGCATTTAAGAGTGGACAAAATTTTCAATGGTATATATTTGTACACTATCTCAAGTTCATTCAATCATTCACTTCACCTCAAAATTTTCACACACTATCAAAGGTTTTCTCTCTTTTCCTCCTCTTCCAAAATCCGGTCACCATTAAGGAACAAGAAGGGATCATCAATTTTTCTAGCTCAAGTGTTTAAACAATCTAGAATCACACTCTTTATTAGGTTTTGAAATAAAAACCAAGAGTGTTTAGGCTAAACCTTGGTTCTTTGCACCTCATCATAGTACTTGTAAGCATATTTCTATCATTTTACATATTCCATCTTCATTTTATATTCATCTCTTCATTTTTGGAGCAAAACATGCAAGACTTGTGTTGTTTATACCATTTTACATGATTTTAGAGTATATATATATATTTGGTCATCCTATAATTATTCCCATGGTATTCTTTGGTCTTGATGGTGATTAGGAACCCATGACACCCTAAGAAGGTGTATGGTAGGATTAGATTAGCTTTGGAGTTGATTTGAAGGGATTAGAATAGGTTTTGTCCGAGAAAAACTATTTTCGATAACTATAATTTATGTTCTGTCCTTATTTCGATTTTCTGAAAAAATCCGACAGTTGGTACGAAACTTTGGCCTTGATATTTAGAAAATATACTTTAAAACGAATCCGTGGCCGCTTGAACGGATGAAAACGGACTTATAACGAAGAAGTTATGGATTTTACAAGTTTGACGACGAAATATATTATTTTCAGAATTTTCAGCAAACTGTTTTTACTTTGTCCGAGTCAAAAACGAGCCTTAAGCTTCACAAATTATTTCGACTAGTCAAAAATATATTAGTTTACTTTGATACGAAGCTAAGGACATATTATACGTAGAAAACGGATTTGAAACGACAAAGATATGCACGTTTTCATAAAGTTGCCGTAACTATTATTTTCGAAAAACTATATTATTTTACGTTACAAGTGTTACATTAGTCATAACGACCATGTTTCTTGTTGTTTTAACCATGATGTGAAACTTTTGGAGCGAATTGTCTTCTAGTAAAATCAAGTTCACCGGCCATATTTTCAAAACGACAAGCCGTTTGTATAGCGGAGTTATAGTAAATTAATTACGGATGTTCAAACTTGGCGAAATTCATTTTTCGCACAACAATTAGCCAAAATCACTATCTTTAACCCTTAATATCTTTATGATCGAGACCTTTTGGACGAAAACTCCGAATCGAAACTTCTAGATATCGATACAAACTTTCCAAAGCAATCGAGTTCGTTCTCTAACGATCGGCGTACACCATTTTACTACTAGTTTTCCAAAGCCATTTTGTTAATTTCATGAAAATTCCGACGACATTGTTTCTGACGAAAAGTGATAATTTCACCAAAAATCATTATTAAACCATTGTAGGATGACATTTTGGCGTAAAACTTGAAAAGTGAATTTTGATGGGTCAAGGCGTCAAGCAGTATTTTTCGACGACAAGTATTATTTTCAAAACCGCAAATGGTATAAATAACATCTGAAATGCATGCATAACATTACATTGCAACTCATTACATATCATAACATTCATCATAGGTCAAGATTAAAGTTTCACATTATACCTCGGTGTACTCACTCTTGTCATCATTCCGATTATCCAAGTGAGTTTCCATAGCCCCATTTTCAATTGTTTTAATGCTTTTATTAAACTCGTTGGGGAGATACATGCTCAACTATTTTATGACTATCATGATTATTTGAAACTACATGCTTAAGCCGAATCGAATGTTTAGTCATATCCTATATCATAAATCATGGAACCGAATGTCTTGGGATTATCATTGGTGAATGTCTTGGGATTATCATTGATTTGAATGTCTTGGGATTATCATTGAATTTGAATGTCTTGGGATTACCATTGGGTGAATGTCTTGGGAACATCATTGAACCGAATGTCTTGGGATTTTCATTGAGCCGAATGTCTTGGTATAATTATGTCAAGTAAACATTGATACATTAAGTCATGCACTATTATGTGAATTCATTTGACATCATGCGCTTGAACATAAACTATATACATTTTGGCAATGGGTTGTGAACACACAGTTGCAAGTTTTGTATGGTGGAACTTGGGCCGAGTGGATTCTGATGCCTTTCTTTGCATAAACGATTTTGAAAGGCTTTACATTTCAACTCAAACTCTATGAACTCACTCAACCTTTGTGTTGACACTTTTAGCATGTTTTATCTAAGGTATCTAAGGCATTCACTTCATGGCATGCATTTGGACACATCATGGAGTCGTGGTGACGACGCGTCTCACTTGGGTTTTACGCACTTTAAAACATCGTTTGAATTGTAACAAACTTATTTCCGCACAAGTTGATTTTCATTTGGGACCTACTTTGTAAACTCGATTGTTTTATTAAATCAAGCGATGTTCTTTTCAAGCGACACTTTAGGTCGTTCAATATAATTGTGATTGTGATGCTATAATCAATCCCTCAGAATTCCATTCGGCGCAAAGCAATGTAATTTGGGGTGTGTGATTGGCATCGAGCTTGATTATAGAGAACTAGGTTGCATCATTGACCTTAGACTATAACTACATCACCATAGCATCTCATCATTTCATCATAAGTGCATGTTCACTTTGCATGCGATTTATACGTACATTTTTCGAGTTAATTACTTTCATTTCATAACGATTGTCACATGGATGCCTTTAAATACCCATCCCATTATCCTTTTCTCATACTCTAATGTGGAGAATTCCTTGTCATTCCCTATCACAATTTTCACATCAATCGACTCATCACCGATAACGTTGAATACCGAGATAAACCTTTAAATAGGGCGAAGTCACTCTCACTCCTTTGTTTCACCACTAACATGTCGAGTTACACTTTATTCACACACTAAGTTACTAAACCATTATACATTTGAAACACTTACGACACATCATAACCCATTTCGTAGGAAACCGTCGATCATTTTGAAAGATAACCTCAAACTTATCATTCTTATCACATTTCCTTGGGCGCTTATTATTAACATCGGATTTTGCTACGTCTCACATTTCCTCTTGTTTTGAAGAAGATATGACATCAAGAAAGCTACGGTTGAAATGACCCAAGCGGCTATTCGAAGTTAGTGAATGATAGCATTGCTAATGCTCTAAGAGTTGAAAGGAAGCGGTGGGCTGCCGCTGCGCCGAGGCCACGGTTCTTCTTTGAAGCCGCAAGGCTTCTTCTTGCTCTCGGAAATGCAGGAGGATCGGAGTTAAGAACTGTTCTTACAAGGATTTCAAAGTGGAGATCCCACCAAGTTTAAAGGGATGAAGGAGCCAACGCCATGGTGCGATGGTTCGAGAAATTGGAATCTGTGTTTTTCTTGTGTAATTGCCGGATGATAGTAAGGTCAAATATGCTACAAGTACATTACTCGATGGAGCATTGTCGTGGTGGAATTCATATGCTCAACCGATTGGAATGGAGAATGCTTTCAAGCTTACTTGGGAGCAATTCAAGAGTTTGGTGACTAAGTTTTGTCCTCGTGCGGAAGTGAAAAGTTGGAGCAATTCTATGAACTAGAGACTATTGGGTGCGATATTGACACTTACATTCGAAGGTTTCAATAATTGGCGTGTTATGCCCATCTATGGTTTCGGATAATGAGAAGCTCTGGAGGCTTTCATTGAAGGACTTCGAAATTATTCAAGGCGATGTGACTTCTTCGACCCATAAACGATTGAGGAAGCTATTCGATTGACTCAAAGCTCATGGCCGGAGTAGTGAAGAGGCAAGTACCCAACACCAACCAAAACAACAACAACCCCAACAACCGCACCAACTACTACAATAACCAAAACAACAACAACAACGGCGATAACCAAATCAACCACAACAAAAGAAAATGGGAAGGCGACCAAGGAGGTTATAACAACAACAACCAAAACCGCAACACTAACCATCATCAACAACGAAAAGAGAGGCAAGAAAGCGCAATGGTATATGTTCTTCGCACCAATAAGCGAGAGGTTATCTGGAACCTACCCACTATGTAATCGATGTAAGTATCATCACACGGGACTTTGTCCTGTTAAGTGCTACAAGTGTCAAAACTAGGACACCATGCCGGGAATTGTAGAGGCAAGACCATAGTTACGTGCTTCGGATGTGGGGAGCAAGGACACTATCGAAGTCAATGTCCTCAAAACCAAGGTCAACAAGTCGAAGGTGCTCATGGAATGTATATATGTTAGAAGGAGGAGGAGCTCGTCAAGGTATCAACGGCGGAAGGCGAAGAAGTTCGGAAACTAACAGTCTTATTTCTCCTTATGTACTATGTCGTACCAAGTTTATGTCTAATCATCGTATCCGAAACTTTATAACTTAAAGATGTACTACTTTTGCTAAACCACTCGTTGTAAAATATTCTCATCTATCGTACTTTATTTTCTTTCCGATTTGTTATCATTTACGAGGATTTTAATTCTTTTTACTTTATCGAGCATTTTAACGACACTTCTCCATGTCTTCTCTCCTCGATGTTCATCACAATTTTAACATCAGTTGACTCAACACCAAACAACATATGAGTCGATTAGTCCAAGCATTGCATAGTTACTCCTAAATTATACATAGCACGATCACCTATGTCTAATTCGAAAGAATCATGCAATGAAGGGAGTAGTAGGCTTATATGTGTAAGCAATCCGTGTCGAGCCAAATTTTCAAAGTCCTCCTTCAAACCAATTTAGCCTAATCTCATGACAGTTCTTGTTTGATGAGTTGTGAGATTAAGTGAAAATTGGTTGGTAAAAAGTCTTTTGAGGGTTTTGCTCGGAATGGAAAGTTTGCCACATCAAACTCTAAACCCGATAGACTAACAACGATTGAATTAGGGGATGAATTCCTTTTTGGATGGGCGAATGTGACAACCCATACTTTCGGGTCATTTCTTGACACAATTTATGCTTCACTATTTCAACAGTTATCGTAAACTTGGTTTACTTGTTCCAAATTGCGTAACCTTTGTGGTTTAGCGGCGAATTCATGATCATATCATCACGTACATTTCATATGGACTAAGTTTAGTCTACATTTCATTAACATCATTTGCAACACATTAATTCATTCATGACATTTCATTTCACATGTAACGTAATTTTATATTTAATAATCGTTATCGCGTGAGTTATTATTTTGTATATTTAATCCGTTACTTTCAAAAATGATCCCGATGTATTTTTCAACTTACATTTAGTTCATAAAAAACTATATTTTAGTTTTTCCTAGTGTTTCAAATTTATTTGGTACATAACTCGTTAAAGTTTAATTATTACGACGTTTTTCTTAAAAATTATACGATAATTATTTTATCACCCAAATTTCACAAGGAATGTATTTTTACAATTTTTATAAAGTCATTATACTCTATTTTGATCTATTAAAAATTTACTTGTACCAAAAACTACCATTTACCTTTATTTGTACATTTCCCTACACAATTACTTACACATCTTTGACAAATTATACAAGTATATATTCAATGATTACAAAAAAAAAAAAAAATATAATAGAGAAACAAGATCCATGAAAACCGGTTAGGGGGGGGAAGTATTGCATTTAAGAGTGGACAAAATTTTCAATGGTATATATTTGTACACTATCTCAAGTTCATTCAATCATTCACTTCACCTCAAAATTTTCACACACTATCAAAGGTTTTCTCTCTTTTCCTCCTCTTCCAAAATCCGGTCACCATTAAGGAACAAGAAGGATCATCAATTTTTCTAGCTCAGTGTTTAAACAATCTAGAATCACACTCTTTATTAGGTTTTGAAATAAAAACCAAGAGTGTTTAGGCTAAACCTTGGTTCTTTGCACCTCATCATAGTACTTGTAAGCATATTTCTATCATTTTACATATTCCATCTTCATTTTATATTCATCTCTTCATTTTTGGAGCAAAACATGCAAGACTTGTGTTGTTTATACCATTTTACATGATTTTTAGAGTTATATATATATATTTGGTCATCCTATAATTATTCCCATGGTATTCTTTGGTCTTGATGGTGATTAGGAACCCATGACACCCTAAGAAGGTGTATGGTAGGATTAGATTAGCTTTGGAGTTGATTTGAAGGGATTAGAATAGGTTTTGTCCGAGAAAAACTATTTTCGATAACTATAATTTATGTTCTGTCCTTATTTCGATTTTCTGGAAAATCCGACAGTTGGTACGAAACTTTGGCCTTGATATTTAGAAAATATACTTTAAAACGAATCCGTGGCCGCTTGAACGGATGAAAACGGACTTATAACGAAGAAGTTATGGATTTTACAAGTTTTGACGAAATATATTATTTTCGAATTTTCAAGAAACTGCTTTTACTTTGTCCGAGTCAAAAACGAGCCTTAAGCTTCACAAATTATTTCGACTAGTCAAAATATATTAGTTTACTTTGATACGAAGCTAAGGACATATTATCGAGAAAGCGGATTTGAAGCGACAAAGATATGCACGTTTTCATAAAGTTGCCGTAACTATTATTTTTCGAAAAACTATATTATTTTACGTTACAAGTGTTACATTAGTCATAACGACCATGTTTCATGTTGTTTTTAACCATGATGTGAAACTTTTGGAACGAATTGTCTTCTAGTAAAATCAAGTTCACCGGCCATATTTTCAAAACGACAAGCCGTTTGTATAGCGGAGTTATAGTAAATTAATTACGGATGTTCAAACTTGGCGAAATTCATTTTACGCACAACAATTAGCCAAAATCACTATCTTTAACCCTTAATATCTTTATGATCGAGACCTTTTGGACGAAAACTCCGAACTCGAAACTTCTAGATATCGATACAAACTTTCCAAAACAATCGAGTTCGTTCTCAACGATCGACGTACACCATTTTACTACTAGTTTTCCAAAGCCATTTTTGTTAATTTCATGAAAATTCCGACGACATTGTTTTACGACGAAAAGTGATAATTTCACCAAAAATCATTATTAAACCATTGTAGGATGACATTTTGACGTAAAAACTTGAAAAGTGAATTTTGATGGGTCAAGACGTCAAACGAGTATTTTTCGACGACAAGTATTATTTTCAAAACCCGCAAATGGTATAAATAACATACGAAATGCATGCATAACATTACATTGCAACTCATTACATATCATAACATTCATCATAGGTCAAGATTAAAGTTTCACATTATACCTCGGTGTACTCACTCTTGTCATCATTCCAGTTATCCAAGTGAGTTTCCATAGCCCCATTTTCAATTGTTTTAATGCTTTTATTAAACTCGTTGGGGGAGATACATGCTCAACTATTTTTATGACTATCATGATTATTTGAAACTACATGCTTAACTGAACTGAATGTTTAGTCATATCCTATATCATAAATCATGGAACTGAATGTCTTGGGATTATCATTGAAATTTGAATGTCTTGGGATTATCATTGAGTGAATGTCTTGGGATTATCATTGAAATTTGAATGTCTTGGGATTACCATTGGGTTTGAATGTCTTGGGAACATCATTGAATCGAATGTCTTGGGATTTTCATTGAACTGAATGTCTTGGTATAATTATGTCAAGTAAACATTGATACATTAAGTCATGCACTATTATGTGAATTCATTTGACATCATGCGCTTGAACATAAACTATATACATTTTGGCAATGGGTTGTGAACACACGGGTTGCAAGTTTTGTATGGCGGAACTTGGAACCGAGTGGATTACGATGCCTTTCTTTGCATAAACGATTTTGAAAGGCTTTACATTTCAACTCAAACTCTATGAACTCACTCAACCTTTGTGTTGACACTTTTAGCATGTTTTATCTCGGTATCTAAGGCATTCACTTCATGGCATGCATTTGGACACATCATGGAGTCGTGGTGACGACGCGTCTCACTGGGTTTTACGCACTTTAAAACATCGTTTGAATTGTAACAAACTTATTTCCGCAAGTTGATTTTCATTTGGGACCTACTTTGTAAACTCGATTGTTTTATTAAATCAAGCGATGTTCTTTTCAAACGACACTTTAGGTCGTTCAATATAACTGTGATTGTGATGCTATGACGGTCAATCCCGTGAATTCCATTCCATTGCAAAGCAGTAATTTGGGGTGTGACACCATGCTCGATCAAAGCTTCCATAACCATCTTTAGACTCCATAGCAAGCATGTCCAGGTTCCTCATCAAAAGTCGTGCTCGGTCAAACTCTTCCACGTAATCCTCCACACTACCATACAAGTGGGTTCTTGGTTCATCATCAAACTCGGACTCCATTCAACCTCGATAAATTCTCTTGAGCAACCAAAGCTTTTGTTTACGTAATAGGAATTTCTTTCAACTCTAGCTTTGGTTTCTCGGTCATCTGTTTGCTTGATATTTAGCAAACCCGCATTCCTGCAAAATGTCCGATCTTTTGACAATTGAAGCATTCAATCTTGGATTTGTCAAAAGTGATTCCTGTTTTGGCTTGAAGTCAATACCTCTTCCTGTCTTCTTCATAAACTTCTTTATCCTTGCGGTGATCATAGCAACTTGCCACCGATATCAATTTCTTCAAGAGCATCCTCTTCAATCATGAGAGATCTTCTTCATAGGTGACAAGTAAAGTAGCTTGATGTGCAAAGAAAGAGCATACGACTTCATCCGAGTGGATGGTAGGTGTTGATGAGGCTTGCTAAGCAAAGGTGGGGTAGAATAGGAAATAGTACTTTGAGCACAAGATGCTTTGAGTAGGAGAAGCAAGACTTTTGGTGGAAATCGCCTCTCTTTTCGGATGACAAAAGGCAATCTTGTAAGACTTTGAACTAGTCGGCCATTCATCTCATGCTCATACACCTTGGATGATTGTAAAGATCATCAAAGTCCATAACATCCGGACGGGTTGTCCTCCGATCATGGTAGCAATCACATGCCATGTCGATGGCAAACTCCATAAGAACTTTAGATTAGCATCTTCAACTGAAACCTCTGCTTTGTATAACTCCAAGATGCTAAGAAGATTTTGGAATCTGTCATAAGCGACATCAAGGTTTCTCTTTCTCCAACAAATGAATGTTTCAAGCTGCCTTCAGCAGATTACGTGCATCTTTTGGAAGCATCATTACCTCCAAACCTTGTCTTGAGAGCGACCTAGAGTTTCCTTGCATCTTTAGCATCATGAAACTTGAATAGATGACCATCGGGATAGCGACAAGAGTATGTTGAGAGCCTTCTCTTGATTTCTTATTGTTCTTCTTGGTAAGACCGCTTTAGGTGCTTTGGGTTGTCCGGGAATATCAATAGTTTCGAACGACTTATTACCATTGACAATTACATTCCATAGTGCATGGTGCGTAATTGCAATGTACCTCATCTTCATGCTCCATAGGTCGTACTCTCCTTCTTAATGATAGGTATCCCGAGTGAGGTGATGGAAGGTGGTGGAGCGACAATCGACATCTTTAGGTTTTTGTTGTTTAACTAGGTTTTGGGGTTTCTTCTTAGTCGAGTTTCCACACAAGCTCGATACCACTTGTTGGATCGATGTACTCTAACCAAACTAACTATATAGCTTGTTAAGGGTTTAATAACCCGGATAAATCCTAAGTTGTTAACAATGAAACATCGAGTAATCTCTATTAAGCACGCGAATTTACTTAACAAAGCTAAGAAGAATATAACTTTAACTTTCAATGATTCTATTAATAACTCTAAATCTGCTTGTTATGCAGATTCTTAAACAACTCTAAAACTCTAATAATAATAATCGTACTTTAGGATTCTAAAACATATATCTCTAATGCCAATCTAGGGGTCCTTTTATAGGCTTAAGGATAACCCTAATCGGTTTACAATTTGTATACTTGTATGACAAGTAATCTAAACAAAGAATATTCTAGAATAACAAAGCTTTCCATAAACGAATATAACAGTTCTTTAGCTTTGCAGTACTTTAACTTCGACAGCAGTACTTTGACTTTCTCTTTAGCAGTACTTTGACTTCTTCCAGTACTTTGTCATTCTTCAGCACTTTCATATCCTAACAAGCCTCGTCTGAGATATTTGTGAGATATAGAGCATGAAAAAATTGTCATTCGAAATAAAAAGAATATGAATCTCATATTTCCATTCTTATGGGCAAAAACACGAGAAATAACATATTTTTTTTCGTACATTTCATTTCCATCTTACCAAACATCTCCTATTATCAAATAGAGATGATGTAATGGTAAAGATATGTAGGTGCTTGCTTAAAGTTAGCGTGCGAGTTAGGTTTGGAATGATGTTGAAGAGATTCTTGTTTTATAATATATTATAATAATAGATGTAGATAATAACTGATTTTCCAAAGTTTATAGGTTGTGCTTGGCTTAACTACACCGATCATGTAACAACATGTCACATATTGCTATAAGATAAGACAACTGAGGTCTTTATAAACTTCAAGTGATGGGCTAATTTTGTCGAATATGTAACAACCCGCCCTACATTGGTAGGAGATAAGACATTTGAGGCTTTTATAAGCTTCAAGTAATTTTCTACTAGTATCCTTCCACTATCATGGTCGTTGAACCCGTAAAAATACCCAAGTAGTCCATTGCTTTTGGCGTTGGGGCATCAAAAATGGTATCAAATCCATAGCCTCTTCGGGTGTGATGGGCCTGATAGTTCATGTGTGTCTTGGGTGTGGATCATGGTATGCCTGACAAGTATGTCAAAGATGTTAGTTGGCGAGTTTGTAATAACCAATCTTACATTGATTAAAGGTAAGATATTCGAGGCCCTTATAAGCTTCAAGTGACGGACCCGATAGCTCATGCATATCATGAGGTGTAGATCCTAAGACGTTAGGGATTTTAATAAAGATTGTTTATAAGCTCTAGGGGATAACAATAACAACGATTATAATGCACAGCGGAATAAGAAAAAACATCGTTTGTTATTATTAACAAAGTTCTTCGTTATCATCTGTAAACTACTAACCTAGACATTTACATGAACATACGCCTAGGAACTAACTAACAAACCATCACCCTAGGCGTTCTCCCCTAACGCCTGTACACACACACACACTTTTGGTGTTCACATCTTGACACACAATTAATCTAATTCCCTGCCTCTCTTTATATACTAGAGAGTCTAGGGTTACAATTGACTACTAGGGACTAAATAATAAAGTCTTCTTTAACAAGTAAGTCCCTTGTCTTTCTTTCTTCATCACTTGTCTTCATAAGTCCTTCATCTTTCATATTTTGTCATAATCAACTCAAATATAATTCCCAACAATCTTCCCCTAGTTGATAGTGACAAAACCAAATAAGCACGAACTTCCCCTGAAGTTAAGATGTTATGAAAGATAAGAACTTCCCCTTAAACATGCAATATCACCAATGATCTTCAAGTTGCAAATCTTCTATGTAATGCCTTCTTCCCCTTTTTGTCATAATCCACTAGGAGACGCTAAGTAGAAGCAACTTTGATTCCAACCACCACGAACCAATATCAGACAACTAATCCATCTTTCTAATGCCTCAAGATACCCTCCATGAAGTTTTCCGCAACTAAAAATGAAATTAAGGCAATAGAAATTTGAACCAATAGTACAAATACTAACAAGTAGTAGTAAAAACCTTCCCCTCGAATGATGCATGTAAATAACCATAAGAACTTGTCGAATAACTAATCACCATGATCACCAATACGTTGTAGTTCCAGCCATGAAGAACATAGTACCTGCTAGAATACCAATAAAGATGACTACAATAGTATTTGTGACCAAGCATGTAACACCCCAACCCGACAAGGGTAGAAGTGTCACATTCTGGTGTCATATCAGAACGTACAACTAAAATCTTTACAAACAAAAACCTTGAAAATGAAGTATCAAGTCATTTAAACAATGATTTACAAGGAAAATTACAAAACCCAAAACGTCTAAGATAAAATAAAATCTCAAAACAAAAGCCGCCAAATAAGTCCAAACAATAAGGTAACTAGGGTTAGTCCACTCAGATAATCCATCTCTCAGCCCAATCAAAGCCCATCTTCAAACCTAAAACCTGCCGCAGGAAAAGAAATGCGGCTGAGCTTAAAAAGCCCAGTGAACAGATATAACAAAACGGAAGCTAAATAAAATCTGAAATGCGAAATGAAACAAAGGAAACGGATAACAAAGTCGCAATGGAAATGAGGACAATGAGTCAAAGAGGATCCTGCAGAACACAATTATACAGATATCCAAAACGAACAGATAACAAGGAGAACGAAGCAAAGCCAAGCATCGATGACATATAAACAAGCACATACGAACCAGACATACAAGAACTGAAACATAAGCAAACATAGCAAAGTCGATCCACACAACATATATATCATACAATCAATTCAGAAACGGAAGATATACAAGCCAAACAGATATCTACAGCAACGGAAGCAATTAATGAATAAGTGAGCATGGCAATTCACAGTGTCAAACCCTTAGTTGAAAACATAACCAAAGATCATAACGGTGAAGTACTAAAGATCAACACATGGCAGTTACACGTAATAAGTAGTAATATAGTATAAAGATATAATTAAATGAATTAAAGACATAACAGGGCAACTAAACAAATTAACAAGCCAGACGTCACAAATTGAACCATTTACTCAATCAAACCGTAGCATAGGCAGAAATGTGAACATGGCAGGTCAACAATAAACAGATAAGAATACATCCCTGTTATGTCTTTAATTCATTTAATTATATCTTTATACTATATTACTACTTATTACGTAATCGCCATGTGTTGATCACCGTTAGTACTTCCGTTATGATGTCAAGTTATGTTTTCAACTAAGGGTTTTGACCGTGAATTGCCATGCTCACTTATTCATTAATTGCTTCCGTCATTCGTAGATATCTGCTTGGCTTGTATATCTTCCGGTTTCAATTGATTGTATGATATATATGATGATGCGATCGCTATGTTTGCTTATGTTTCAGCTTCTGTATGTCCGTTCGTGATGTGCTTGTTTATATGTCATCGATGCTCGGCTTTGCTTGCTCTCCTTGTTATCTGCTCGCTTTGATATCTCAGATAATTGTGTTCGCAGATCCTCTTGACTCATTGTCCTCATTTCCATTGCGTACTTTGTTATCCGCTTCTTTGTTTCATTTCGCATTTCGCATTTTATTTAGCTCGCTTTGTTATATCGCTCACCGGCTTTTTAAGCTCACCGCATTTCTTTCCTGCGGCAGTTTTAGGTTTGAAGATGGCTTGATTGGCAATGAGAGATGGATTATCCGAGTGGACTAACCCTAGTTACCTTATTGTTTGGACTTATTTGGCGGCTTTTGTTTTGAGATTTTATTTTATCTTAGACGTTTGGGTTTTGTAATTTTCCTTGTAAATCATTGTTTAAATGACTTGATACTTCATTTTCAAGGTTTTTGTTTGTAAAGATTTTAGTTGTATCGTTTCGATATGACACCGAATGTGACACTTCTACCCTTGTCAAATGGGTGTTACAATTATGGTATCGAGCTAAGGTTTCGCCTTGTTGGCCTTAGGATTGACCGTGAGGATTTGGGTAGACACTAGGCTTCCGTCTGCTCGATCTCTTTGATTCCTTTTGATTGTCGTTCGATTTGACTTGATAATCTTTTGTCTTCACCGCTTTGGTCTTCTTCTTCACATTCGATTTATTATTTTGTCTTCGCACATCGGTTTGTCGATCGTTAGATGGAGACTACCCGTGGAGCCGAAGATGATGGTGCGAACCTGTTGCCGCAATGCCTCTCGAAATGGAGAGGTTCGTGAAGCGAAGCCACACCGGCTGCCGCTTCTTTGGAGGCATCGGGATTCTTTGGAGGAAGCTGGACGGACCAACCAAAGACGCAAAAGACGGAGACAAGATTCAACTGGTGGCTGAGAGGGTTCATCTACTTCATATGATTTGGGCGCGACTTGTGTTACTCCTATTCGTTTGTCATGCATTTCTACTTCACATGATTGAGGCGGTTTGATATCCTGTTAAGTGATTCTGATCGGTATTGCTTTTCTTGATTTGTTCGGAACTCGGTTTGAATCGTGAAGCTTTATCGTTTGGTATTTTGTTAATATCTCAGTTTTTCTTTTGGATCGTCAGTAATGAGTTATGAGGAACCCTTTCGAGCTAGTTGGTGGCCTTCTCTCTTTTGTGGTATGGTAAGTTGGTTTGATGTGTTATGTCTTGATGTATATGAAAAGTCCGCTCTGGTATGTTACTTGATATCTGTATGTGATATGCTTTGTGTGCTACTGGCTATGTGGTTTGTTATGACCCGGGACGGAATATGGTGACAATAAGAACTTGTTATGTGATGCAAGTATTATGACGCCTGATCAACGTGATAATACCGAGATCATATAATTTGAATTTATTGAAATCATACGACATCTTGGGAAATGCCTGGGGTGGGTACGTGAATGGACTATGACTTATATCCGTTATTTGTCACTCCTCATGTTCGATTGGAATTCTGTACCTCTTTACGAGATTCTCACCGACATTTGTTACGTATAAGTTTTGTACGCCTTGGAACTGAAATCATCATGATCTGTGTAAAACTATGGATTGCTACGTCTGCCCTAAACGTGTACGTCTTCGTGTACCTCTGCGATTTCAATTTTCGAGGACGAAAATTTTCTTTTAGAGGGGAAGAGTTGTAAAACCCTAAAAAGCGTAAACGCGTGAAATGACCATTTTGCCCCTCTAGCTTAACAATTATGAGAAACTCGTAAAGCACGTCAACCCCGTTAAATACGTTTAAACACTTGAATTATAAATAATTTACGCAATACTACGATAAATAAATTACACTTATGTCTACTAGTTATATCACACAATGGAAAGTTAAATTGGACTATATAATAAACATATGCGTTAAAATTAAATGCAACAAGTAAATATGATAGGCTAATAAAAATAATTTGGTCTTCATAAACCCCCCAGTCGGCCATAAATCTCGACAATAACTCCCCCATGATTTTCTCCATTTCAATTCTAATTAACCTACCATTTGTAACCTACATTTACAATTTCTAACTATCACACACATGTATTTATGGAATAGAATTAGTCTTGATTTCCCCTCCCCTTTATTCGGCCTAAATGAAACGTATCTCCCCCAAATTTTTCGTTCCATTATTCCTACTTAACCTCATTGTTAACTTATCATCTAAAATAAAATAAAATATAAGACAACACACAAAGCCCTAGAAACACAAAGTGACGGCTGAAGGTTTATTTCTCTCATCCATTCGACCAACACAAGGTGCAAGAAGTCTCGAAAGGTTGGCAGAGATCGTAGGTTGTTCTAAGTCATAGGCGCAAGGTTTGCTCGTGGTGACTGTTGCTGTCGTGAGATGCTAGTTCAAATAGGAGGCTGTCTGGTCTAGGCCTTGTCGTGGGTTTGGTTCTCGTGGCTCTCGTTCTCCACCCGATCTCACACAAGGGTTCGTATCATCAATCTCGTTTTTGTTTTCCTTCCTCATGTTGTTGTGTTAAACGTGTGACCATGCATATGTACGAATGGAACTCTCATCACATAAAATGATACCTTAAATCGTCACATAAAATCATAACTTGGATACATGAAATATCTAAACCATGCGTTTATATATATAAGTGGTTGTGGACTGATTTGTGTATGTGTACTGTTGTGTGTTAGGGTGAGTTAAAATCTGGATTTAACTTGTGCATGATCGGGGGTGATGATGGTCGAGTCAAGTGTGAGCTTGTGTGATAAGTTCTCGTTGGTAAACTGCTGAATTGTGGTGTCTTGAATTGCATGAATTGGAGTAATAAGTGTATTGTAACTGTTGTATTTGCATGTGTTTTATGGGTGTCAAGAATGTCTAAAAGTTTGCCACATAAAAGCATAACTAGAACCCATTTTAATTCGAACCATATGAAATCCCATATAAATGCATGCTTTTGTTAAATAAAACTATCACAGATATAGTAGCCTGGTCCCATGAAATCAAGAGAAGCATATTGTGTGTATCAAATTTAGTACTGGTTATAAAACAAGTGGCATGTGATTGAGTATAAGTCTCGTATGACGTAATAAGGTTTGTTCAAGTTTTGTTGATCGTATGACTGGTCATTGTAAGCATGTATATGTTTTATCAATTAATAGTTTAAGTTGCATGTGATGAAGGTAATTGCATGACCAGGTAATAAGTATAGTTATCGTATGTAATAGCTTGCATTACTAATAGGTGAGTTTAAAGTGGGTCGTTGGCATGTGAACGGTGTGTCTTGTGAAATTTTGTGTGGGTATTTTAAGGATGGCGTGTTTAATTACTTTTATTGGTCTCGTTGAAGTTGGCGTTATAATGTGTTCGTGTGCGTCCTTAATGAGTGTGTGAATGGGTATTTTGAACTAAGGGATTTTCATTCTATCTTTGTGTCTAAGCGGTTAACCTAAAATCTTAAATCGGCCTATTAATAAAACAAGAATGCGCTTAACCAAATTAAACTCTAAAAGTATTAATGTGTTTCATAATGAATATTTAAAATCCGTTACGACATTAAATGAACTAATAATTATTATGTGAACCGTAATCCGTGTAGATTCATTGAAGAAGACGTGGCGTGGTGTCTTCGTGTTTGTTTATCCGTTTGCTTTCCTTTCATTGGCGTTAAGGTACAGATATTCTATCCCTTTTCAGTAGGGATTTCTCATGACTTT
Source organism: Chrysanthemum lavandulifolium (assembly GCA_022545495.1). Lineage (NCBI taxonomy): Eukaryota > Viridiplantae > Streptophyta > Magnoliopsida > Asterales > Asteraceae > Chrysanthemum > Chrysanthemum lavandulifolium. Next base: position 130,164,850 of record CM040243.1, read on the forward strand.
CTGATCCTTCGACTTTGTTTCGCTTAGGATATCTATTGCTATTGAATCTTTGCTTTGTTATTGACCCCTCTGTTATTGCACCACTATTACTGAACTTCCGTTATTGAACCTTTGCTCATTGCTACTGAACCTTTGCTACTGAACTGTTGCTATTAAATCTGTGCTAGTGGACCTTTGATATTGAACTGTTGCTACCGAATCTTTGATATTGAAATATTGCTATGAACCTCTGAATTGTGAACCATTGATATTGAACCTTTAATTGTGAAGACCTATATATTGCTACACTTTGAACCTTTGTTTGACCCTTGATTGATACCGAGCCATTAACTAGGCATGGGGTTCCATGTCCGTGTCATTGATGCACTAATGGCATGACTCAGTGTCACGAGTGATGTTGCACACCGTCCCCATATTTGTATTGATTATGCGCGCTTTGGATATATTGTATGGCCACTATTTGTTTTGCAGGCGTATGGATGCATCCTAGATTTGTATTTGTTTTGTATTGATATATGGTTTGGTGATGTGGTTGGTGTGTGCAATACACCCCTCACATTTTGGGAGCTAGCTACTCCATCGGTTCTTGAGGTCTCCCTCATATTGGTTTGGTATTCGAGGTCACCCTCCGAATACAATGGCTACTATTGGTTACTTGGTTATTGCCACTATTGATATGGTTTGTTTTGTTGGCTCGGGATAGATTTCGACAACCTTTACACTTTTGATATACCTATATTGTACCTTCCGGATTCCCACTACACCATATTACAATTGATTCGTCCTTTACCCAATACCCTTATATGACTCACTCTACTACCAAGATATATATGTTCCATTGCTTTGATTTGCTACACTCTCATTCCGTTACTTGGACTATCGCTCCATTCACGCACGGGTTATTGTATGCTTTTGAATTTGATTATACTATGTCATTTTATGTGACCATTGATTATCTTGCTATGATGTGATTAACATGCGGTTATCTGAGTTACCTGTTTCTATCTGATGATATGTGATCTCACTGTATGTGACCCTCTGTATTGTCTGGCGATCATGCTTTTGTGTAATCGATAGTTTTGTCTGTTTATTATGTGTACTACGTTCAGTTGATCTCGTGGACTATGACCATTCCGTTGTATTCTTATCTGTTTATTGTTGACCTGCCATGTTCACATTTCTGCCTATGCTACGGTTTGATTGAGTAAATGGTCCAATTTAACTTTCCATTGTGTGATATAACTAGTAGACATAAGTGTAATTTATTTATCGTAGTATTGCGTAAATTATTTATAATTCAAGTGTTTAAACGTATTTAACGGGGTTGACGTGCTTTACGAGTTTCTCATAATTGTTAAGCTAGAGGGGCAAAATGGTCATTTCACGCGTTTACGCTTTTTAGGGTTTTACAATAAGAACTGTACTAATCTCATACCCTTTTAACCGTTCCAAAATATTAATTCAACAATTAGTATGTACCAGTTAATGAGAAACCCATGATCAAACCGACAAACCCATGTAATATTGAGAAAGTGACAAATCACATGAATATCAACTACTATATTTTGCACCAATCACTATCTTGATAGACCAATCTGTACGAGGTTGTAGAATTGTGAATTAAATTCACACCGACCAATTAATTCATGTAGTAAAGCAATCCTTTACATGCACTAGACGACATCATCCATAATAAATAAAACCTCACCGTCAAATGATAATAAAAGTCTTGACCAATGAACTCTTGTACGAGGTTTAATCTTTTGATGAATCACAGTTGTATTATGCGCAAGACAGCAATCAATATACAATTGATAAATAAATCTTACCATGAAAATCTTAAATACCATCGAACCTTCATAATCAGATCAATCAATTAGATAAACCCTAAAAATCCGAACACAAACCAATCGTACATCAAAGTACTGTTCCAGCAATACTTTGGAAACTCTTCAGCAGCCAACTTCGACGCCTTATATCTTTTTACTGGAATTTCAGATCGAAGATCCCTTCGGTGGAAAGTTAGATGGATATATGGAGAATGTCCACCAAAAATCTCGTCATGATCCAACGGTTAACGAAAAAGTTATGATCGTTTCAAAACAGTGATGTAGTAACCTTACGAAATTTTTTCAGTTTTGCAGCAGACTTCGACATTGAATAACTTTTGATTGCGAGCTCCAATTCACAATCCCTCTGGTGAAAAGTTAGATGGATATACTGAGATGCACCAGAAAAAATTTTAGCTCGATCCAACGGTTCGAGAAAAACTTATCGCTGTTTGAAAACAGCCCTGCAGAAAGATACGAAAATTTTTAACAGCTTCGAATTTTGTATCTTTTCTTCGAAAAACCTTGTAGATCCCTATATCAAAAGCTCCCCTCTCTGATACCAATTAATAAATATTGTTTATAAGCTCTAGGGGATAACAATAACAACGATTATAATGCACAGCGGAATAAGAAAAAACATCGTTTGTTATTATTAACAAAGTTCTTCGTTATCATCTCTAAACTACTAACCTAGACGTTTACATGAACATACGCCTAGGAACTAACTAACAAACCATCACCCTAGGCGTTCTCCCCTAACGCCTGTACACACACACACACTTTTGGCGTTCACATCTTGACACACAATTAATCTAATTCCCTGCCTCTCTTTATATACTAGAGAGTCTAGGGTTACAATTGACTACTAGGGACTAAATAATAAAGTCTTCTTTAACAAGTAAGTCCTTTGTCTTTCTTTCTTCATCACTTGTCTTCATAAGTCCTTCATCTTTCATATTTTGTCATAATCAACTCAAATATAATTCCCAACAGATTTAAGTGGGGGAGTTTGTAACAACCCGCTTGACATTAGTATCCTTCCACCATAGTCCATTGATTTTAGCATCGGGGGCATCAGATTATGATATTGTGGCATTCATGTGATTTTATTTTTGTCTTATATTCTAATCTTTAGTATGCTATTATATTTAAGGTGGTAACAAGTTGGTTATATCTACATTTTAATGCGTAAAGAAGTATTATATATAACACTAAGAACTCAAACCTACATAATTAGTGCACGTTGTAATATGGTTGGTGATGTGTGCCCTAGAGTTTTGCTTAGAAGTGAACAACAACAAAATCCTCCTATTGTTGGATTTTCTTTATGTCAAAATGTATTTTAACTGCGTTCTAGCAAAGTATTTTGCGATAAAAGATTTGCGGGGATAATGTTCTCATATAAAGTTAGTTACTTATCGTGATATGTTTTGTGCCCATAGAACATACTTATGCATGTTAAGAAATGTACAAAAATTAGAAAAAGTATAAAATTAAATTTATTCTAATCGTATTTCATAATTATCTTTTGTAATAAACATTCTTGTAAACAACTATTCAACTTGACATAAGTATAAATTAGCTAGAGATATAGTAGTTGTAGAACCTTTTGTTACTTATAGATAGAGGTGGCAAAATGTGCCTAAAAGCAAAAAGATGGGCTAAATGGGTACACTATTAAAAGATTTTGGCACATTTAGCCCCTTCCTTTTTTTGAAATGGGCACATATAGCCCATTGAAAATTTAAATGGGCACTAACAGACACATTTTTTTTCTCAATTGTAGAACATTACGATCATTTTGAAGAATTTTTTTTATATAATATATTTAAGTTTTTTTAATATAAATAGGATATTACGTTTAAGGAATTTATTTCGTCGTTTTAGGTCTTTTATTAAACAATTTGTATAACATGTGCCCGTTTGGCCCGTGCCCGTCTAGCCCGTGCCCGTTTAAGCCCGTGCCAATTCTAGCTCGTGCCCATTCTAGGGCGTGCCCATTTAGCCCGTGGTCGTGCCCGCCCGGCCCGCCTTTTTGCCACCTCTACTTATGGACAAAGAAAAATATACAAGTTGCATTTTGCATTGTTTCTTGTAAATTCAACGTCGATGTTCTGTGAAATGAAAGAAATGTGTGAGGGTATATTGTTTCATCTATTATTTTATTCTAGTCGATTTACTTGTGTCTCTCATGTTCATTTAACTGTTACTTGTGCTCGATATGAATATATGATCTACTGTTTGACGATCTGACTACATGTTTGTTGTCCTAGTTTTCCAGCAAGTGGTGTAAAACTTAAGGTGGTATAAAACTGGCTAGATTACTACAAAGGTGGCGAGAAGTTGTCTTGTGGTTAAGGTTTCTAAAATCAGGGTTTTAAAACTTAGGGTGTTGATTGCTTTTGGATGAAGCTTGAGGTTATTTAAGGGTAGTATTTGTAAGAAGCTATGAGAAATCAATCTAAAACAACCACGAAGAATCACAACCAAATTAATGCGTGCAATAGTTATCATATATTAAGCCGGAAATATCCAAATCAATTTATAATAGAACGATCGTTATTAGTATAATAAGAATCATACAAATATAAAAATAATACATAATAATACAAACAAAAAGTTAAAATGATCTTACAAAATAGTAAAAGAAAGGCTCATATAGATGACTAGGGTTTCTTAAATCCTACTGTATCATGATACGATAAATACGCACCCCATATAAGTTCTCTTTCGTACTTGCACTTTAGCATCTTTCAGTATAAGCCCAAATTTATTATCAACTGACTTATTTAAAACTTATAATCAGATTCATAATTTAACATGTATTGCATTTTGCATAGGTTTAAATCAGCAACGCTCAAGCTTCAAAGGTTTTTCGACTAGGTCGAGTTTGGAAGGTTTCATTTAATAATTTGGAGGGATAAGAAAGATTTAGCTATTTCTTGATAATTCAAGCAAAGTGATTGTATAAACTATAATTCTATAAAGTACAAGTTTTGTAGACTTAAGGTGGAATGATTAAATCTTTAGGGGCTTTCTAAAGTCCAAGAAATCAAGATTACAAGAAGCGAGGTTTATCGCACACTGCTTGTGAGACATGTTGATAAGGTTGGCTACGAATCAACTTGACAAGGCTCCAATAACAGTTGTTAAATAAAACCTCAATAAACATGAACGCTTTGCGCGTAATTGATTTTATTGCGAGTCGAGGTTTTTTACCTTGTGGTGCAGGGAACTCGATTCCGCCCCAAACGTTCTTCAGTTAAAAATTAATTTAATTTCACGCTAAGCATTAAGGTTCGTAGGAGGTTTTTGTTCTACATGAGATGAGCAGAATCGTACTTGACCTAGCAATTCCTTACATCCAGGACTTTTCCATTGAACTAAGTATATTTATTAGTTTCACGTTAGCTTGTAGTTTATTGATAACGTAGCCTACACATATAGTCATTGCCTAGTATTTTTAAAACCTGATTACATTGTATAGAAGATATTTTCATATATAATGGATAAATGTAACAGCCCATCATATTTGACTCGAGAGTGAGTACGAGTTATCATGAATTAAATATGTGACGTTTTGCCATGAAGATCCCATTGGTTTACAGATAAAGACAGAAACTAAGTAGTTAGACACAAACAGACGGGCATTTTGAAAGTGAGAACAAGGAATGAGGAAGGTTCAAGTTTTATATATAAAAATTAACTTATTATTGAAGTTAGTGGTAGTTTATAATAGTCCAAAATTGAATAAGCGGTAGTTGGGCGAATAAAATAGTCAGCAATTGCATGAAGTACGTGAACCAACATGTGCGGCAACTCTCGAGTCTTGAGTATAAATAAGTAGCATGAAGAAACCCAAAGACAATCACCACTAGTAGAGAACTCAAACATCACTTCTCTTGGAGGTCTTTCTTTCTTCTCTACGCTTTAATTTCAGAATTTATATTCACTCTCTTATTAGAATACATATATCTTATACCTTTGTTATATATGCAGGATCATAAGCTTTTAACAACATGGGTGCAGGTGGTCGAATGTCCGATTCATCTGAAGAGACTAAAGATCTTCTTAAACGTGTCCCGATTGAACCCCCTTTCTCGTTGAGTGATCTAAAGAAAGCAATCCCTGCCCATTGCTTTGAGCGATCTGTCATCCGTTCATCTTACTATGTTGTTCATGACCTCATTGTTGCCTACGTCTTCTACTTTCTTGCCAACACATATATACCATCTCTTCCATCTCCTCTAGGTTATATAGCATGGCCAGTTTATTGGTTTTGCCAAGCTAGTATCCTTACTGGTTTATGGGTCATTGGTCATGAATGTGGACACCATGCCTTTAGTGAGTATCAGTGGGTTGATGACACTGTTGGATTCGTCCTTCATTCTTTTCTCTTTACACCGTATTTCTCATGGAAATACAGCCACCGAAATCACCACGCCAACACAAATTCAATTGATAATGATGAAGTTTACATTCCTAAACGCAAGTCTAAGGTGAGGTGGTACTCAAAGATTCTTAACAACCCACCTGGACGAGTTTTCACTTTGGTATTTCGGTTTACCCTAGGATTTCCATTATACCTGTTGACTAATATTTCTGGCAAGAAATACGGAAGGTTCGCCAACCACTTTGATCCACTAAGTCCAATTTTCACTGATCGTGAACGAATTCAGGTTCTAGTATCCGATCTTGGTCTTCTTGCTGTTTTTTACGCAATAAAGCTTCTTGTAGCGGCAAAAGGATTTGCTTGGGTAACATCCATGTATCTAATTCCCGCGCTAGGCGTACACGTCTTTTTTGTTATAATTACGTACTTGCACCACACCCATCTCTCGTTACCTCATTATGATTCAACTGAATGGAACTGGATTAGAGGGGCTTTATCGACAATTGATAGAGACTTTGGATTCTTGAATAGAGTATTCCATGACGTTACACACACTCACGTCTTGCATCATCTGATCTCATATATTCCACATTATCATGCAAAGGAGGCAAGGGATGCAATCAAGCCGGTTTTAGGTGAGTTTTATAAGATCGATAGGACTCCAATCTTTAAAGCCATGTGGAGAGAGGCAAAGGAATGCATCTACATTGAGCCAGATGAAGGTAGCAAGCACGAAGGTGTATACTGGTACCATAAAATGTGATCAGTGGCTTAATGCAATTGTATGCTAAAATTCTTCATCTTTTTATTATGTGTAATAACTTAGATTCAAAAGTGTATGAGTTCTGCTTTGCTCAACCTCACCGATTATAATATTATGGCATACGGGTGAATTTTCTTCCTTGTAAGTTGTAAGTAATCATATCTTATGTTTATTAGTTTCAAGTGTTAAATCCATCTAATAACAACGTTCTTCTAAAAATGTTCAATTATCAGACATGAATTTTAGAAAATACCATAATACCCTACAAACTTTGACATTTTTGTGTTGATATCATCATAAACTTATTTTTAACCTCCTTGAAGCTTACAAACCAGATGATCCACCAAGGACACTACCCCTTCTGGTTCTGAGTTGTGCAACCCGTTGTACGATCAATTATTATTATTTCAGTATACTCTGATAATGCACGCATATTGTACTCGTTAAGGAAGTTTGTTAAATCCACGTTTGCCGTAGGCGTAAGATAATAGCAATTGGTTTAATAAGTTTTAAGTCACATATATATTTTGTAATTTAAAAGGTTTAGGAAGATACAACTGTCATGAATTTTAGTGAGATTTACGAGTGTCATTTTTTGAATTTGTTACTGTTGTTTGTGTAAATAAGCATGAAGCCTAATGTCATTATCTATTTTTTTTTGGTCGTCTTCAAAGAAATAGTGTTTTGTTTTTTACCTTTTTAAGACACTAAAGATCCACACTATAATATACAAAAACCATTAACAGACCGTCTATTCAATAAACACCTTGCCCAACCTGCATCTAAAAACCTTAACAATTCCATGCAAAATTCTTAAAAAAATTAAAACCTTCACGCGAGGAACCCTTCAAATATCTTATCACATTGATAGTAATATCAAGACGAGACTTTAACGGAGAATGCATAGACATGAAACACTCTAAGCAATACAGATCTAGTAGTCATTAAGTACATTATCTTACCAATCAACTTTTGGTATTCTTTGATGTTTTTCAATAAAGGATCTGTAGCAGTTGGTTTAAAAGAATCAACCACATTAGGTTGTTGAGAAATGAGAGAAGGTTTTCCAAGTAAGGCAAACTAAAAAAGAAAGTATCAGGCATATTTTATTTATGACGAACACAATCCATTAGGTGTTCCAACACCTTAATTCCAAAAAAATGTTTCAAGTTTCCTAAGAAATTGTTTAATTTTTTCAATCTCAAGAAAGCTATTTCCAATAATAGTGATATCATCAACATATAAAAGGATTGCAATAAACATATCATTATTAGAATTAGTGAACCTAAAATAACCACTTTTACTTTGCACAAAACCATTTTCAAGAAATATACAAGTTAACTTTGTATTCCACTATCTCGGGCCTGTTTTAACCAAATAATGATGTATTTAGCTTGCACATTTCTTCTCATCAGAAGGAAAATATCCTTGAGGACATGAGATATAACCAGTTTCAGATAAACCACGATATAAGAAAGCATTATTACATCCATTTATTATAAAGCCTTTCTACACAACTAGATTAAAAAGGCACCTAAGAGTAACAATCTTAACAATATGTGAAAAAGTACCATCATAATCTAATCTTTCATTTTGATTATAACCCTTAGCTAAAAGTCTATTATTATACCTCTTTATTTCACCATCAACTTTATATGTTACTTTATAAACTCATTTACAGCTAATTGCCTTTCTTCCTACCGAAGATCAATTAATTCCCATGTATTGTTTATATACAGAGCTTCCATCTTTGCATTCAATTCTTCATTTAAATGTTATATTTGAATGTTATATTTGGATGTTTCCCAAAAACCCTTAGGTTCGACACTTCTATTTAACACGGAAGCAAAGCAAAAACTATCTTGACTTAAATCTGAACGATTCTCATACTTTTCCATATTTAATCTTAGTGTCAACTAAAAAATCATTGGTAATTTTTAGAAAACATAGAAGTTCTAAATGACCTTCTAACATTTATGATTCTAAAGCCTGAGGAGGCACTTCCTAATGATGAATATTTTTTTCACCAACCTCAGAATATATACGTCATTCCTAAGGTAGTAAAAGTATCATTCAACAACTGAGTGTTGTTATCACTTCTAGATGTTTTAACTTGTTTCTCAAACTGATTCTTAATGAAGTTACAAAAAACCATAATAGACTCAATAACTTCATATTTGGTTTTAATCAAATACACCCATACAACTCTTGTATAATTAATCATCTACTACATTAAGAAAATACCTATATCTCTCTTTACTAGTTATCCTATAAGGTCTTTAAAATCAAGATGCATAAGTTCCCCTAAGTTAGTAGTTTTATGTTCACTTAACGGAAATGGTTCCCGACTTTGTTTAGATCATTGGTCTCTTTCACAAAATCTATGAGATTCATTTATTTTAAAATCTAACTTGCCTTTTCAAACTTTAAGTACTTGGCCAGAAAGGTAACCAAGGTCGTGTTTGAATTTGACTTAATTGACTTAATATAAAAAAACTGAATTCATTAAGTCATATGAAAAATATTTGTTTGTGAATTAATAGAGAAAGATGACTAAAAATATTAAGTAATAAAACTGAGGATTTCTTCATTAAGCCATCTTTTAATTAAACATGAATAATAAAAAAAATAACAAACAAGCCCCAAGTTTATAACGCCAGTTTATTTTGACCAAATAAAACATACATTATTTATTTCAAGACTTTCAAGACCTTCAAGTCCTTAACCTAGATTTTCATCAAAGTAGTATAAACCAACACTCTTTCTACCAGTCCCCAATAGGTTTGCCACCCTCAAATCCTAATTTAAGATATAATATTGAGGTTCATCAAAAGAAATAATCTCTTAACTATCCCTAGAAACTTTATGAGAAGTCCTTTATTCATGCACTACCAATACATCATATAAAGTCAGATAATTACTAAATGGCATATTCTCAATCTTAGTGATAAATGTTTCTAACCCATTAAGATGAGAATCCCCTATTTTCAAATGTGAAACATCAATGACATTGACTAAGTACTTATCACTATATGTCATATGTTGGTTTGCCTCAAAGTTTGTAATCAACCCTCTTGTCATAAGTTTTGAATGTAACATAATGTTTGAGAAACAAATCAATTTAAGTTTTGAGTAAAAAAATTGGTAGAGTTAAACAAAGTACATGCCATATTGGCATGTACTCCTTTTTCTAGAACCAAATTTTCTTAAACTTAGTTTTCCTTTATAAGATAGATTAATGTAGAGTGAGTAAAAAAGTAGTAGATGTGAACAAAAAAAGTTATTATTTAAAAACCTTTGCAAACTTTTTTTATCTGGATTGCTTTTACCAAAATCAGTAGGATAACCAATGATTTTAATACTCCTATAATTATTATGACCATTGCAACCACAATTCTCACATACAATTGTAGAATTAATGTACCCATTTCTTTTCCTATTATCGTATACCTTTGTAACACTATTATGAACATTGTTATTTCCTTTATCAGGAAATCTTGACCTGAATGCACTTGACTTAGATATATGAGATGAACTACTAGATGTAATGCCTCTATGTGACTCTTTCCTAGAGATGATAAAATAAGCACCCTTTACGGCAGGTGAAGGTTCTTTGGAAAGAATAATACTCCTTGTTTGCATATACACATCATCAAGACCCATTAAAAATTCTAAAAAGTTTTAACAATTTATTTTACTTCTTAGAGTCCCCAATAGTATGACATGTACATCTTGGCAATTGAACTAATCAGATATAGGAGTACCATTTGACAAAGAGAATTAGTTTTTTGATGCAAATTAAAAATCATATAACCATTAACTTTGTCGCAAGTTTCTTGCAATTCTTGCCAAACTATGGATGCCATTGTTTTAGAAAATTTGACCGAGACATAATTCTTCAGCAATTGAATTAAGAATCCAACTAGAACTATTGCATTGCATATATCCTATTGTTTTCCTAGAACTTCATAAGTATTTGACTATCTAAACCACCCATCAATAATGAAAAATTTTATTTTTAGATTCTAATGCAACTAACATAACACACGACCTGACATTGTAACTTTTAGTTTCTTTTAGCTTTATAGACCCACATATATTGGAATCATTAGGATTAAAATGCAAAGGACTGCTCATTTTAACTCTATTTATTTGAGTAACATTATCATTCTCAGAAGAATCACTATTATAACCTATGTATTGTTCATACTCTTCAAACCCATTATGATGACCATAGAATTCCATGACAAAAATATATTAATCAAGCAAGCACAAACAATATATCAATGAAATAAAAAACAACAAACAATTCACTTAGCATATCTAACCACGTTACCCCTCAATGTATCAAATTTATCGAACTTAGATACTAAGAACATGATGGGTATTAGAGGATTTGCAGTAATGAAATATAATCTACACCACACAATGGAAAATAACCAACCAAGAGTACCGAACCCCAAAAATTAAGGTTTTCAACCAACTCTTTCAAGATTATCAATTCACTAGAACCCTTCAATAACAAAAGCCCCAAAAATTATCAAACCCTAATTTCTTAAAGTTGGGTGTTTTCCCATAAACATCTAGTTACACTAAATCAATACTAGATCTATCAATTACAAGAAGTGAATTAACCAAGAGCACATTCAATTTATAAAAACCCAAAATCAGAGTCAGATAAAAATATGCTCTGATACCATGTAGAAAAATTTAATCACTACGCCTTCTATTGAGTTTAAATCAACCTAAACTCTATAATCTCTTATCAAGCATATTATGAACATAAATCACCAAAATCACCATTGTTGGAGGAGGTATGGCTGATTCACCTATTTGTGTATCTTTTATTACATAGATTGAATAGAAACGTCAAACAAAATCATGAGATCACTAACAAATCTATAAGTGTGTGTGATAAAAGGATAGATAAAATATGATGGGCTGTTAATTCTAGATCTGGATAATGAGGTTATTTTTAGTCTGAATAAAACAACTTCTTCTCTTGACACCTTTAGCACTTCAACTATCCAGGATTAACATACACATCCTCAACTTTATAAGCAATAAAGCTACAAAATGAGAAATGACATACTCATTCCCTCAAGTTATAGTTCCATTGTTTAGAGTGTATTGTAATAATAATGTAATATTCTTTTAATAAAACTGATATTATGAATCTAAAAAAAAGTTTGTAGATGTTTGTAAAAGCAGTTGTGGAACAAAATGAGCACCATTTTTTGTTTTTGTTACCATGTGTTCAAAATGAGTGACGACTCATTCGATCTTCAATCTTGTCACCAAATGTCGAATTTTTGGCCATTTATATGTGACCACATCTTTTATCCTAACATGTGTTTATGGATCTGTTATTTTAGCCCTGATGTAACAAAATTTACATTCTTGGTGACGAACTAGTGACGAAAACATTGATGACTTTGGTCATTAAAACACAATCAACTAATGTATTTTTTTTACTCTAATAATCGGTGAAAGAACTATGTAATGACCTAAAACTTTGTCAGTGAACATACTAAACATGCTAGCTCGGGGATGACTGTTAAGCTTTTAGTAACGAAATCTCACTAAATACAAATTTTCTAGTAGTGTTCTAATTATTAAAAACAGTTAACTAATCATAAGAATTGTAAGAAATAGATAACTTTCCCCGTATAATGTTGATCTTATTAACCAAATAAATATAGGGCTTAGCATTTTAGTTTATCTTATTTTATGAACTAAAACTGTTGAATAAAGTAAGAACCAAGTTTTCCACAATATCATGCAAACCGATAATCAATATTGTCTAGAAATAACGTATAGTGGAAGGGAGGTGATTTGCACACTCTTACTTTTGATATGTACACATTAACCTGTGCTATAAGTAGTTGTACATTTATCATATGCTACTTATACGGCTTATACATTAGAGTGTCCAAATAAGAAATGGAAGTATACAAATCAACACCCATAGTGGAAACTTACAGCCATGTGCAGAAATACTTAAGTAGTGGCAAGAAGGTATCCAGTTGTTTTTTCGGGTAAAGGGTTTCCCCGATGAATTTTATTACTCCAAAAAATAACTAAGTACAATGGATGTGGGAGAATTCTACATCTCAACCCAAAATCAGGCGAAAATAAACGCTCTAACTGTGCTTGAAACCCAGCATATCATAAGAATGACATGCTAAAATTATGAGACCTGTTACATATGTTATCTAAGTTGACTATGAAGACTAATGTCAAATGCATTAGCAAATGCTAATTCATCATTAGTCAAACCATAATCGTCAAATTCGTCATCATCATACGGGTCTTCATCATAATTCTCCTTCCATTTTTCATACAAGGTTTTATTTCCCCCTCCACTGCCACTTTTAGAAGAGTTATTAACCTTGGAGCTCGTCGATGCCATGAAAGTAGGAGATTCATTGTAGACCTGTTAAACTTCACTATCACTATCCGTGTTAACCAGATCATCAACCTTTTTAGAAGCCACATTAGAAGTACTAGGAACATAAGTCAATTTCATATCAGCCCTTCCCTTGTTCATTTCATTAGATGAACCAGCCACTTATTAAACCACTTTTTTATCCAAATTTGAAGACCCTTCATTTGATCCAATCTCACCATCCTTCTGAACAAGTACTAAGCACATCAAATAGCTTAGCAATATTCATCTCTTGTCTAGGCACTCTAAAATTCTTTTTCATACTACTTGAGGTAGCACCATTGTAACACCCCAAAAATCGGTACAGCGGAAGCATTCGGGTTACCGGGGTGCTACTAAATTGAACACAACACTAAGTAATAGAAAATGGATTATCAAATCCATTTTAGAAAGCTTACATTGTTTTGAATAAATAAGTTTACTTTATTTGTTTTGTGCGAAAAATACATGCCCATAATTTAAGTAGTCCCAAATATTTAAGAGTCATGTTTGAGTAAACATATTTCTTAATAGTCTACGACCCATGCCATGCCATATGCCTCCATATAGTCATGTAGCAGCAAGATGCTAAAAACTTGAGAAAACATGTTTAAAAAGGTCAGCATAAAGCTGGTGAGTTCATCGGTTTATATATAAAGCAATAGAGTTGAACCAGAAGATTAAATGTTTGTTTGACCGTTACCTTCGGTCATGATCCCGTAAGGGTTGACCAGTACATTCGGTTGTAAATGGTTGACCGGTACATTTGGTCATGTATATACATAGCAATTGGGTCGGTTCATTCGGTTATAGTTTGGCCGATCCATTCGGGTATGTATGCATAAGCGTTTAAGGTGCTTATGTTTGTATGTAAAAGTAAGCAATGTACTCTCACCCCAAAGTAATTTCAAAATGAATATTAAAACATGTAAAAGAGAGGCTATGAAACTCACCTCAATAATAAGTCATCTGAAATGATAAGTCAAGTAGCAATAGTGTACGAAACCAACACATGACATAAATTAGTATGGCAAGCCTTAGTTTATAGTTTTGTTTACTCATGACTCAAAGTTTTTGAATAAATTTAAGTGTTCTCAAGTGGTTTTTTTTTAATGTTGCTTGTATGGCAGAGTTTATGTTTAAATCATTTCAAAGTGTTCGTAAGTATTGGCTCTTGGACATATATATATATATATATATATATATATATATATATATATATATATATATATATATATATATATATATATATATATATATATATATATATATGGGAATATATTAGCTACAATTTATTTTAGCCAACTAGCTACAATTTTGTGCTATAAATGTGGGTCCCCGATTCTTTTTTTGTGGGTCCGATTTTTTTTACGTGGAGTCCGGATTCATTGTTAGTGTATTTTTATGGAGGATTTTATATATATATATATTGGCTACAAAATTGTAGTATATAATATATATATATATATATATATATATATATATATATATATATATATATATATATATATATATATATATATATATATATATATATACTAACAAATATTGGAAAATTTATGTTGGAAAATATTATTTTGACATTTTATTAAGAGTTATAAAAATGTACTAGATCGGATCCAAAAATATTAGTTAAAACGGTTGATGTGCAGGTTTGGGATCAAAAGACTTCCTTTTCTATGAGCAAGCTTTACAACCTACTAGGCAGTGTACCTAATCTTTGCAGTATAGTATGGGTAAGCCGAGGGGGTTGATCGTTCTCTAAGGGAATAAATATGCTAGTAGAGGTGTATGACGAGAATGTGAGGTTGAGGGTGATTCTTTTTAGCTTTTCATATTTTTTAGAATTCAAGTAAAAATCTCGGGGTTTAGGAGTGGGGGTGGTACTTCTACCAATTTTAAATACTTGCTAATTTAAACTAAAAACTAATTATACTAATGAAAAGGAAAATAAGCTATGGATTGTATGATTGTGTTTCTTATGATAATTAAAAGCGTATTTACTTAGATTTTGTTACTCCCTAGTTATCTCTTATTTGTCGGTTAAATTGTCACATCCTCATTCTAATTGGTGCGTTGTATTCCGTGTTAGCCATAGGGGGTGCCTAATTCCCTAGTTCTATGAATTGTAACTCTCAGCTAGACTATCCGGGATCACCAAGTATCGTAGTATCTCCCCCGAATACTCTATTATCCTAAAGCTACAACTCACGTAATAAACACAATGATGGCTCAAGTGCACTCTCAAGCTTTGTGCTATTTAGGATGTTCAAGCTCGCAACAATTGAAGAAGAAGCCAGTTTTCCTTATTCTAGCGTCTACCAATTAAAATAAGAGACAGTATTAACTAGTTAGTCTTGATAGTGCAAATAGTTAGTCTTGATAGTGTTGAGTTTGTCTTGTTCTATATTAAGAATGTCGTGTATGGTTTGTGTGACATATCTTCTATACCAATAGAAGATATGATATATAATGCATAGTTATCTCTGTAAGGGATCTCCTTAGTGTATAAAGGAGATCCTAGCTAGGTTAAACATATACCAATACTCTAGCCGTCTTAAGAAAAGCTTCAAGGTTGTAAACCCTAGTACTAGGAGAGTACTCGTATTATTAATCAATAATATTGAAGTTGTTGGTGTATACATTTGTGTTTTACATTAATCTTCTAATTGCATTCAAGTAGATTTCGCATACTTGTGCGTATCTACAACAAAGTTTCTCATTGTTGTTTTGGAACCATCCAAGGCAACTAACACGTTTACAAGCTAAGTGTTCTAGATCCAAGGTTTGGGACTCCACAAGTGGTATTAGAGCTTGTGTCCTGAAGATTTGTTTTTAGAAGATACTGTGTGACAAATCTGAAGAAATGGATTTTGATTCAAGCAAATCCGGTCTTTGTTACGAGTTCCTAAGTTGCGACCAAATGAATATGAACTACGGAGAATGCGCATAGAGCGATACTTCTTGGTACTTGATTTCAAGTTGTGGAACATTGTGATCAATGGAGACTCTTACAAATCCATTGTTTTTGAAGAAGTTGGTGGTAAAGTTGTTCTTAAAGACAAAGGTGATCCTATCACTAATGAAGAAATGGCTCTAAGAGGCAATGATCTCAAGGTCGAAGTCTTTTACTCATGGCAATACGATGATCATCAACTCACCTTCAACAAACACAAAGATGCTCGAGTTTGTTCAAAGCCATTGAAACAAGATTTGGTGGAGACTCTGTCACCAAGAAAACTCGAAGACTCTTTTGAAGCAAGAATTTGAAAACTTCATTCTTTGGTGCAAGCGAGTCCATTGACTCGGTTTACAATAGGCTTCAAAACTTGTTAGTCAACTGGTTGTATTGGATGTGGACATCTCTCAGGAAGATGTCAATCTCGGGTTTGTTAGAAGTCTTCCATCACCAAAATGGGACACTCATGTCATTGTATGGAAGAACAAGCGAATTTGAAACTATGAAGTTGGACAATGTTCAATAGCTTTAAGGTGATTGAACAAGACATGAAGAGAAGCATTGCATCTTCGGTCTTGGATCACAAAACATAGCCTTTGTGGCTCATCCGATCACTAGCAATGATAAGGGCAGTTTTGATGTTAGTACTCCTAGTACTAATGTTATCTTGATTGCTTGGTTACCACTGCGGCAGGCATCAATGAAAGTACAATCTATGCTTTCATCTACGAGCAGTCATGGATCTCGGATCACTCATGATGACACGAGACAAATCCATGAAGATGACATGGAAGAGATGGATATCAAGTGGAACATTGCCTTGATTAGTATGAGGGCAAGAAGGTTCATGAAGAAGCGGGAAGGCGATTAAGATCAATGATGGAGATCTTCTTTGGGTTTGACAAAGGAAAGGTTGAATGCTACAAGCTGTGGCAAGCTTGGGCATTTGCCGGGGAATCGAAGCCCGGGAGCAAAGGAAAGAGTAGTGAATCTTGATGACTCATCTTCTAAAGCAATGGTGGCTATTGATGGTCTTTGGATATGATTGGAGCTTCATGGTGATGATGAGGAGAGTCCAATCAACATGGCTTTGGTATCGAGGTACTTACTGAATCAAATTGCTCGAGATACATGTGTCTCATTAAGCAAATATGAGTCTCTTAAAACCATGTTTGATAAATTGGTGAAGAACTTTCTAAAACTAGTTATAACTTAGCAAATCATAAAGAGGCTTAGCAGTTTAGAAAAACAAATTGTGCATTATAAAGAAAATGAGTCAAAGTTCTTGAAACAGCTGTTGTACTTAATAGGAAATTTCTTTTAAAGACACCACCATAAATGTGTTAAAGAAGAACTAGAAAAAGTCACACAAATTAAAGATAACATAGAACTAAGTGTTGAGACTCTTAAAGACACACAACATTATAACTCTAAGAGAGTTGATAAATACCTTGAAAAAGCACTAATTGGCAAAGCCAAATCGGTATGGGTTATAAGACAACACCACCACCATTCGGAGGTATTCCTCACCTCACTGGTATAGACCTTGAACACCTTTGGCTTAGAAGAGTTTAAGGAACCCACATTTGTCGAGGCCTAACCCAAAAGTACCAAGGTGAAAAGGCGATGAGACCTTTGAAAGTGCTAGTGACACTTCCTTACACGAGGTGTATGTGTTTGAAAATAAAAAGACAAGTGTAGAGTCTAGTGAACCAAAGCAAGAACAGGCCACTAAACACAGTAAGACCAATTTGACAAACTGTTAGGAAGCCGAGTAAAATATCTTTGAGATGTATAGAAACAGGTCATCTAGTCCTAGAGGTAACAAAAGCTGGAACCGGTTAAAATCGAGCAACTAGGAGATGAATTTGTCATGTATAATAAATCTTGCTTTGTGTGTGGAAGTTTTCTCATCTGCAGGCTCAATGCGAGACACCTATGAGACCTCGACCCATCATGACCCCAAGAGCGGTTCTTCTTAAAGCGGCATAAAATCTTTGAATACTACAAGGCCGATTAATCTTGCTAGACCACAACCCAGTATTTGGTGAAAGACCCAAAAGAAACTTTTCAAAATCACCATCTACTTCACCAAGGCCCTTTATGCTAAGCGGCACAAACCTTTAAATCTTATGATGAACAAATCAAGTTTTACAAGAAAAGGTTAATACTTATGAGCCAAAACTTATCTTGATAGGCCAAAGTTAATACTTTTAAGCCTAAAATGAAGCTGTTGGTTCTAAAGTGAATCTTGCTAGGGAATCAAGGGCAATGTTGTTAAGCCCTCGACTTGTTGGGTTAGAAAGACCACTCAACCCAACGGTGCATCGATTACTCTCAAGAAATATGATTACATTGATGCGAGGCGGATCCAAGTCGATAATGGCTTGGGTCCCCAAAGGAACTAATTTCCTTTATCTTGTGTGCGAGGACATTCCAACAATAATGATGATCTTGGCTATTCGAGACGGTGGGTGTTCGAGGCACATGGTGAAATCTATCCTATCTTCGAGACTTCTTGATTTGAATGGAGGATATGTTTCTTTTGGAGGAGGAATAGGTGGAAGAATTCTTGGTAAAGGCACAATCAAGGCGGTAATTTGGACTTTGAAGATGTGTACTATGTGAAAGAACTCAAATACAATCATTCGATTGTGTCACAAATGTGTGACAAGAAGAATTTTGTTCTATTCACGAGAATCTTGATTGCTTGGTTTTATCTCTAATTTTAAGTTGCCTAGTGATGATGAGGTACTACTTAAGTTTCCTAGGAAAAGCAATCATGCAGTGTAAGTATGAAAACATAGTGCCCAAAGACAACCTTACATGTTTAGTTGCTCTGACTTCTTTGGATGAATCTATGTTATGGCATAGAAGGCTAGGTCATGTGAACTTTAAGGTAATAAATCTTTTAGCTAAAAATAACCTTGTAAGAGGTTTACCTTCAAAAGATTTGAAAATAAGCAGACTGTATTGCATGCCTCAAAGGAAGCGACATAGAGCCTCTTGTAAGCCCAAGGTTTTAACTCTATCACCTGACCACTTCATATCTTGCACATGGACTTATTTGGCCCCACAAATGTTAGCGACCTAAATTTTAAGTATTGTTTGGTTGTGTTGATGATTTTAGCATTTACTTGGGTTTTCTTCATGAATACTAAGGATGAGACCGGTGAAATCCTTAAGTCTTACATAAGCTGCGATGAGAACCTAGGCGATAAGAAAGTTAAAATCATTAGGTGTGATAATGGGACGAGTTTAAAAACCAAGTGATGAATGATTTACATCAACTTAAGGGTATTAAAGAGAATATAGTGTAGCTAGGACTCCTCGACAAAATGGGGTTCTTTGAAAGGAGAAATAGGACATTGATTGAAATTGCTAGGACTATGTTAGCGATTCAAGTTACCCACAACATTTTGGGTGAGGCGATTAATCTTGCTTGTTATGTTCGAGCAGTCTTGATAGTAAAGCCTCATGGCAAGACTCCTATGAGTTGTTTTTAGGTAGAAAGCCTACCTAGACTTTCTTAAACCTTTTGGGTGTCATGTCTCTATTCTCAATACCATTGACCACTTAGGTAAGTTTGATGGAAAATCGATAGTGGATATCGGTTGGCTACTCATTGAATAGTAAAGCCTTTAGGGTTTATAATTCTAGAACGAGAAGGATAGAGGAGAATCTGCACATAGAGTTTCTTGAGGACAAACCTAGTGTAGAGGGCAAGGACCAAAATGGCTTTTGATATTGATATGCTAATGAGAATCTATGAACTATGTGCTGTTTACGTGGATTCTAACATTATTGCGGGAGAAAAGCAAGGTCGATCAGATTCGATGATGATGATGATTGCATCCTATTGCCCATTTGGAAGGACAACTCGGTTGGAAGCACTTCTTGAGGGAGGCAAACAAAGATGATGATCGACCTCAAAGACCAATGATTCTAATCTTTGAAGGAGGTGTAACCAATACGAGATGACACGGTGATAGAACCTCAAGTGATCGGTACTAATGTGGTTATCTTGATAAGCCACATGTTAGTCTTGATGAGCCAAATTTAATCTTGATGGTCCTCATTCTATTCCATCGGTTAATCTGAGAGGTTCACGATCCCTATGGTGAAGGCGATGAGATTGATTTTACTAATATAGCTTCATCTTATGTTGTTCTGCTACACACACGGAAGAATCAATCGGGATCATCCTTGGAAAATGTTATTGGGGATGTCAATCTTGAAAGAACTACAAGATCTAAAGTTCGACATAGTGAGGCTGGATTCTTTAGTGCCATCTATGAAGAAAGGAATCATGGTGACACACAAACATGTCTCTTTGCTTGTTTTGTTTCCCAGCGAGAACCAAAGAAAGTCTACAAAGCTCTTGAAGATGAATCATGGGTAGAAGCAATGCAAGAAGAGCTTCTCAGTTCAAACTTCAGAATGTATGGGTTACGGTGGATCTTCACGATGGCAAGAGAGCTATTGGCACTAAATGGGTTTCGAAACAAGAAGGATGAAAGGGTGTGGTAATAAGGAACAAGGCTAGGCGGTGGCTCAAGGGTATACACAATAGGGAAGGATTGATTATGAAGAGGTCTTTGCTCGGTGGCAAGGATTGAAGCTATTCGATTATTCACGGCCTATGCATCATATAAAGACTTCACGGTATACGGATGGATGTGAAGAGTGCTTTCCTCTATGGGAAGATTGAGGAGGAGGTTTATGTCATCAACCTCCGGCTTTGAAGATCCAACCTTTCGACAAAGTTTACAAGGTTCAAAAGGCACTCTATAGTGCATCGAGGCCCCAAGAGCTTGGTATGAAACTTTAGCCAAGTATCTTTTGGGCAATGGCTTGAGAAGAGGAAGATTGATCGGACTCTATTCATCAAGAATGTGAAGAATGATATCCTGTTGGTTCGGATATATGTAGATGACATTATTTTGGCTCAACCAAGCGGGATCTATCGAGAGAGTTTGAAAAGTTGATGCATGATAGGTTTGAGATGAGTTCTATGGGAGAACTCACCTTCTTTCTTGGGCTCTGGTCAAGCGAAGGCAGATGGCATATTTATCGGTCGGGATAAGTATGTCAAGGAGATTTTGGTGAAGTTTGGCTATGAAAATACAAAGATTGCAAGCACTCCTATGGAGCATAATAAGCCATTACTTCCGGATCTTGATGGTGAAGAAGTTGATCGGCATCTCTGGTCAATGATTGGATCATTGATGTATTTGTTGCCTCGGACCGGATATTATGTTTGCGGTGTGTGCATGTGCAAGATTTCAAGTCTCTCAAAGCTTTCTCACATGCATGTTGTTAAAGAATCTTTAGATATCGAAGGCCATGCTCAACTAGGCCTTTGGTATCCTAAGGACTCTCCCTTTGATCGGTAGCTTACTCGGCGGTGATTATCTTTGGGGCAAGTCTTGATAGGAAGTCAACCACGGGAGGATGTCGGTTTCTTGGTGATAGGTTGATTTCATGGCGGTGCAAGAAGCGAGCATTGTGGCAAACTCTACTGGCGAGGGTGAGTATGTAGGCTTTGCAAGTTGTTGTGGTCAAGTTCTCTGGATTGAGAATCGGATGCTTGATTATGGGTATAATTTCATGGGCTTTGTCATTTATATTGATAACAACAATACTATATGCATTATAAAAATCAGGTTTTCATTCTAAAACTAAACATATAGAGATAAGACATCACTTTATAAGAGGCGTAATGAAAAGAAACTCATTCGGGTTGATAGGATTGATCTTGAGTTTAATGTTGCGAGATCTTTTAACAAAAGCTTTTGAATTGGGAAGGTTTGATGCTTGGTCACAAGTATTGGGATGCTTCATCCATAATATGTCTTATCTCTCTCTATTTTGTAAAGTTTTGTAAGCGGTGATTAATCTTGATTGTTATCTAGTTAATCTTGATTGTGTAAAGTTAATCTGGATTGGCAAGAAAATGTCTTGGATTGTGTTTTCTTGGTTTTGGACTAACTTTTCGGGCATAACACAAGCGGTATGGATATGGTTTGGTGACTAAATGTTCTGACACATGTGGTTCTCTTTCTTATGCTCATTCGAAGCAACCACATGATGGAACTTCTTTGTAACTATGGATTTTGTGATGCCAAAGCATTATGTGGCATCTTGTGGTATTAATGAACATGAATTGATGGTTTTAGTTAGTCGGTCATTCTGCACTAACCCACTCTTTGCCATTCTATCATTTACGAGATAGTGTGACTAACCTAAGGGCATCGGCTTAGAGAACAGTGAGCAACCGTGAATCCAACACTTGTGTTGGAGGCAACACACCACGCAGTGGAAACCTGTCGGGAAGGCCCTTTTAATGGGACTATCCATCACGAGCGGTGCTATGCTGCTGAAACCATTGGTTTCACCAAACCGGAGGCCATGTAAGGCCGACCTTGATTAAGTGTCTGTCACCACACTTAATCCTTCAAAATTGGGGTTTCGGTATTATAATTTCCAAACTATGAGATAATCTTGATGGGTAAAGTTAATCTTGATGGTTATAAGTTAGTACTGATAAGAATAGTTAGTACTGATGAACTAACCGTTAGTACTTATTCCAAAAGTCAGTTATGCAATGATTACTTTTGCAAATTGAGTTGTTACCGTCTGTTTCTTTATATAAGGGTTTCCTAATTGGTTTCTCTTCACTTATTACCATAAATATTTATAAGGCGGTTCAACCAAAATTCTCCAAATCTCTATATATTGCATAATTTTTCAATTGCTTTCACCACAATTCACTAAAGGCTTTTGCGATCAAATCCCACTTTACTAACCCTTATTCTTATTGCTCATGGCTCCTCTTGATTTTGTCGATAAGCACAACATGGTGGCGTGCTTGGACTTGCCAGAAGGCAATGAAGAATTTCTTGAGATAGTAGCTTTTCTTAATAGAAGCGACATCGGGTTTGCTTTACTTTTAAACCCTACTATCTTATGTACCCTGTCGGGAAGTTTTGGCAAGCTGCTATTGCCTCAACAAGCGAGGAAGGGTACAACGATTAATTAACACGATGGATGGCACACAAATTGTTATTCTTGAAGCCTCTCTAAGAGAACATCTTCATCTTAGAGATCTTTGAAGGTATTAACACTTTGCCGACCACTGAAATAATTGAACAACTCTCATTGATGGGGTATAGACATGACAACACTTTCAACTTTCACAAAAGTCGGTTTTCCCACAATGGAGGTTTCTAATTCATACCCTCTTACATTGCTTGAGTCACAAAAGAATGGTGGGATGCTTTTCCCACAAACATAGCCCTGACCTTGATCGCCTTGCAACAGGCGGGGTGTTCAATTTTCAAATTATATTTTTGAGGTATGCTTAAAAATGTTGTTAGCAAAACCAAGTTTCGATGTATCGAGGTTTATACAAATATTTTGGATCTTGAAACAAAACTTGCGACCTCACAAAAATATTTATCCATCAAAACTACTCACGACCAAAGTGTTTTCAAATATGTTAAGGGTTGTGGTAGGATATAGTGGGGTTGTAGTGCCATTATTTCCTAACATGCTTATTGCGGAGGGTGAAGGACCATCAAGCACGGTGGCTCCCACACACACCCACGAGATGGTGAAAACTCTCCCAATCAACAACTTTCATCAACAAGTAGGCACTCCAGAGGCGGAGAGTGGGAATGCTCGGACCCATTCTCCTCCTAACATTGAACGGATGAGCCTATCTCGGTGATGGAGGAGATAGAATGGTGAGGTGCCACTACTCAACCAAGCTTAGAAGGTGGTGAGGATAGTGGTAACATCAATAAGACCCAATCCATGCCAACACCTAGTGAGCACTCCTCACGGGGTGGACCCGAGCAAAGGCTAAAGGGGGGGTGTATCTGCTCGGGCTAGGCACAGGGTGCATCTCAATTGCCCGATGACCCACCTCTCTCGGCGGGTAACACACAGTGGAAGTGGTGAGGCGACTTATCACTTAATGATATGGCGGAATTGTATGAGGTTCTTATGCGAAAGGTGAACACACTGGAGATTGCTTTGGATGAACAAAGAAAGCTGCTGCAAAGTTCATACCAAGATGCTCTTAAAGATGAAAAGGTTAGAGCATCAAGTCAAGCTTCTCTCAAGCCAGCTGCGTGACATCTCCGGTCACCACATCTCTCAAAAGAAAGGCCAAGTTCGAGTCTCTAGTACCTCCACGGAGGATTCTTCCAAGCAGGGAGGAGTTCGACATTCAAGGTAGAAGAGAATTTGGTCAATGGCAAGGTGGTGCGACTTTTCAAAGCCCTTTCTTGATGATGAAGAAGAAGTTCGGTCACCATTGATGCGGAAGAAGTACTTAGTACTCCTACATGCACTATCGGTACTATCGATTAGTCTTGTTAGTGTTGTAGTTAATCTTGATAGTACTATAGTTAGTACTCTGGTGTTCTTCAATCGATACTAAGTCCAATCATTCAAGTAGCTGTTGAACTACAACAAGCAACAACAACAGAGGCCACTACCATCACTACCACTCCACATGAAGATAGTGATGAAGAGAAGAGAGAAACATGTTGTATTGGGACTTCAAAGCTTGAAGAAATCGGGTCCCATCTCTCCACTTACAAGAAGCCTCTGTGTTGTATCTAAGGAAGAAGACCAAGTCGTGACAACCAAGCCTAAAGAAAAGGGGTTGTTATCAAGAAGGAGGTGCTCCACCATCACCAACCTCCTCGGCTCAAAGATTGATCCCAAAGACAAAGGCAAGGGCATATTGGTGGAAGTACCAAAGAAGAAGAAATTGAGATTGAAAGGTTGAATGAAGAAGCGACAAGGAAGCTTGCGTGTTGAATGGGATGAGGAAGAGTTGCAAAAGAAGCTGCAAGAGAAAGAAAAGAAAAAGATGGCTAAATTAGATGAAGACTGGCAAACATGGGATAAAATGAGATCAAAAGTGGAAGCTACTCAGGAGGTACAACAGAAGCTGCAACAAGATCAGGGAACAAGTGTCAATGAAGCAAATCAATTGTTGAGTGAGATCTTGGCCAGAAGACAGAGTCAATTTAGACAGCAAAGGGAAATTGAAAAGGGCTCAAGACCTCCAAACAAAAGTCGACAAAAAATGTATCTCTGTAAGTACATCAAGTATCAAGGTGAAGACAGAAGAACATTGAAGCGACTCAATCAATTATCTTGGGAGACTCTTCAAAGACTTGTGACTTAATTCAAAGAAGATTCGGACTTGAGACCTATGCAAGATGATGATTTTGTTGAAAGGTCACAACCCATTGGAAGCTACAAAGACCATCGAAGAAGGAGCTTCCTCAGCTGCACCTAAAGATTGAAAGCCTCGATGAAGATGAAGGTGGACTCATTGAAGAAGAGCTCAATCGGATGATGTTAATTGAAGCTCGGAAGAAGCATTATATTCGAGCCCATCAACACTAGATATCCAATCATCAATTGGGATATCTACTTGAAGATGGAAAGAGGCATTGGAGGATTCACGGAGGTGGTGGAAGGACAAGTGCTTATTTGTACTTGGTGGATCTATTTGCATTCATTGACGAGGAGGATCTACTTAAGCTATGGGAGTTAGTCAAAAAAGGTTCAAGAACAGAGATCCGAGATAATGA
The DNA here is from genome assembly GCA_022545495.1 of Chrysanthemum lavandulifolium. Classification (NCBI taxonomy): domain Eukaryota; kingdom Viridiplantae; phylum Streptophyta; class Magnoliopsida; order Asterales; family Asteraceae; genus Chrysanthemum; species Chrysanthemum lavandulifolium. The sequence continues at coordinate 130,190,844 of CM040243.1, forward strand.
TAAGGATGCGGAGTTACTTTATGAACTCAGAATATCTTTGAAACTGATCCATCGGAGAACAATGGAAGTTTCAACACGGTGATGAAGCTCTCGGTTGGACCTTGATTGATTCATGTGGATTGCACTTGGTCACTACATGCAATGGGCCGATATCTATATGTTGGTTGAAAGAACTTATCCACTTGCACTAGGAACTCTTCTACAAATCTTGGATGCTTGGGCTAAGGATGGGAAATGCGATTGAAATGGCTAAGGAGTTCTTGATAAAGATCTTTGACCAATTTGGAAGACCTAGCGGAGGAAAGTGAGTTTGGAAGAATCCTCTAAGACTTGAAGAAACTTGTGATTACGAAACCCAATCACAAGTTTAGGGAGGATTGTTGGGAAATTCGCTTTTGGGAGTTAATACTTATAGTGTTAAAGTTAGTCTTGATAGTATTATTTGATAAGTATTAACTAGTTAGTCTTGATAGTGCAAAGTTAGTCTTGATAGTGTTGAGTTTGTCTTGTTCTATATTAAGAATGTCGTGTATGGTTTGTAACAACATATCTTCTATTCCAATAGAAGATATGATATATAATGCATAGTTATCTCGTAAGGGATCTCCTTAGTGTATAAAGGAGATCCTAGCTAGGTTAAACATATACCAATACTCTAGCCGTCTTAAGAAAAGCTTCAAGGTTGTAAACCCTAGTACTAGGAGAGTACTCGTATTATTAATCAATAATATTGAAGTTGTTGGTGTTACATTGTGTTTACATTAATCTTCTAAGTGCATTCAAGTAGATTCCGCATACTTGTGTGTATCTACAACAAAGTTTCTCATTGTTGTTTTGGAACCATCCAAGGCAACTAACACGTTTACAAGCTAAGTGTTCTAGATCCAAGGTTTGGGACTCCATGTTTCTGCAAATGAGATTCATATTAGTAAGAAAATGTGCTTCTGTTGCACGGATCCTGCGGATCCTTCCTGTGAGGGATCCATCTAGGCTAATTTGAGGGAACCGTGTACCTGCATTCTATTGGATTAAAGTGACGTAAACATCCAAATGAGTTATGTATTATAGCACCAAACATATTCTCATAACTATATAGCATACAACATGTAGTTTCATTCAATAAAACATGAGAAATGATACACAAGAATATGATCAGATTTGGCAGATGAAGAGAAGATTCGCTCCTTGGATTGAACTAATGCTTGGACTGAAGGTATTTGATGATAAGTTTGGAAAACCTGATTCAAGGAATCACCCGCTTGTGCACCATTTTCTTGCCCTAGACATTTTGTGATGTCTTAACTTTGTCAGCGATGAAGGTGTGAATCGATTGCGTGAACTCCTTCCAGATTTGTTCAGCATAGTCTATGTTAGCTTGATTCACCACTCCCTACAAGATTTGCAGAATTGGAGCCCTTGGTCTTTCAAACCCAGATGTTTTACCAGTGAGGCATAGATTGAGAATGGTGGTGATTGCCCTCCATGGTTGAAACATTTCATTTGTAATAACTACAGAAATCTTGTTGATGACAGACGAATATCTGAAGTCAGTGATAAACTTGATAAATTCATCGGTGGTTGGTGGAGGAGTGAAGGGGTGATTTGCATCTTCTAATGTGATTTGAAGGGCGTCACGGATTGTGTCCTTGGTGAGTTCATACCATGTATCATCAAGTTGACAGATGTACACTGCTATGATCTTATCCCATTTGACCGTATCCCAAAGCTGCTGAATGTAGATTGACGAGATTGTAGAGCATAACGTAAGAGCACCGAAGAAGTTCGTGTTCTTCAGTATGTCCACTGCAATTTTGTAGGTGGGGTTTGGTTGAGTTTTGTCCACGTCTATGAAGCAGTTGCTTTTCCCAATTAGCACCCAGTCAACATAAGGAAGAATCTCATCATCAGTACGTGTGCTAGCTGGGGCAGTAGTATTTTGGTTAATCGGTGCAATGATGTCAGCCATAGTATATGTACCAATCACATCCACAAAGAAAATATATGCAGGATGATAATGTTTGATGAGAAGTACAACTTTGAAAGATAAGAACATATGAGATTGAACACCAAGGCATTGGAAATCCTAAGACATAGTCGTAGATTTAAAGCACTTAAAGAGAAAAGGGACACTCCCAGGATCATGTCACTTTGATCACCATTACAAGATACACAAAATTTTGTTTTGTCAATTTGTGATGATCAAGTCAAATATGACAAATCTCAAGAGGTCAAATTGTAACATAGATAGGACATTTAGGGACAAAACGCATCATACAACCTCAAGAGGCAAAACGCATAATTGACAAAACAAAGCATAGAACAAGTCGCAGCAAAAAGTTATAATCATCAAAACACAAAAGGACAAATCACATAGCCAATCAACTCACAGAGAGGATACAAAACGCACAAGACAAAACGCAGTATGTCAAAACGCACTAGGTCAACACGCACTATGTCAAAACGCCGTATGTTAAGACGCACTAAGTCAAAATGCACTAGGTCAAAACGCACAATAATGACAAAACGCAATGACTTAAAATATAGGCATGGTGGGTCCTACATTTTATAATAAAATAATATTTTATTGACAAAACGCAAGACCTAAGATTTTGACACAAAACGCATAGAATCCTGAACAAACAAGACGCAGTTAGAAAACTATGGTCAAGTCGCAACATTGAATATTACATCAAATCGCACCCAAGAATATTTTAACCAAAACACAGACAAGCATGTATTGACAAAACGCATCCAAGAATCTTAACCAAATCGCAACCAAGAATATTATTTCCATCAAAATGCATTAAAGCATTCTATCATCAAAACGCACCTAAGAACCAAAGCATCAAAACACAGCCAAGGACAATTTTCTCAACTCGCAACCAAGAACGTTATTTCCAACACAGAAACGCATTCAAGCACTCTCATATCAAATCTTAGGCAAGAACTAAATACTAACTGATTTACCAACTTATGTCCAAAACTAAATTAATACCACACGTATCAGAGGTGTTAAACAGAACTAAATACTTTCTTCTTTACTTTGCATCGCAATTTCAAGTGAAATGCAATGTTTTTCAAGTTGTAAAAATTTGTTTGAAAGTTCATCATAGATTTTCTTTTCAACCACATCATTAGTTTTGAAATACTTTATCACAGACTCAGCCTCAGTCACAGAACATTTATCAAATTCATGTTCAGTAACGTGATCAGTTTGTACAAGTATATTGGCATATGCATCATGTTGAACAGTTGAGAGTACCTCAGCACTTGATACTTGTTCATTTACCTTTATGATAGCTGCATCCACTTCTTGAGTGACAGGAGTTACTGAACAACTGGTTACATCAATCTTAGCTATCTTTGATATTCTGCATTCAGCAACACCCGATTCTTCAAATGATACATTACCGACTCAACACTACTATCTCTCAATTGCACCCGACACTCATTCACTTTGTCACCATACTGTGCTTTTTCCTCAATGTACCTTTTAACATTATCAATGAGTTGGATTAATGTTTCTCTGAACACATTTGCTTCCATCCTAGTGTGATTCTTGAAGCACTTTTCAGTCATATGATCATCATAATCCAAAGTATATTCCCCATTGAAGAATGACTGAAATTGTTTGTTGATCACCTAAAGTGCAACTTTAGAACTGGCTTCTTGAACCTTTACTATGTCAAGTTGTTTTTCCAATTGTTCTAAGTTCAAGAACAATGTGCCCGTGAACGTCGATAATTCTTGACGAAAAAGTGCATTAACTGCTCGTTCGATTCCCATTGTGTATCTGTCTTTAGTTCGAAGTAACGTGAGGTTTGAATCAAGTTGTCGAAAAGGTTCAATGCAACTCTCCTTTGCAAGAACACGCTGTAAGTGTAACTGGTGCACTTTTCTCTCTTCTGAATCTGAGCACGAAGATCGCACATCATCATTGGTTGATTCAATCATCTTTAACCTTTCAGTATAGCTAATACTCTTACGCTCAGTTCTCGAGTTTTTAAGGAAAGGAAATGGAAAAGAATAGGAAAGGGAAAAGAAATGGAAAAGGAAAGTAAGTGTTAGTTGTTATGTTATTGAGATAGAGGAAAGGAAAAGGAAAGTAATCATAATCATGTTCTTGAGTGAGAGGAAAAGGAAAATAAGTTGGTCAAATTACATATATGCCCTTTAATTATTAATGTCAAATGTTTTAAAAGGGTATAGTAGTCTTTACACAATATATGGTTCCGTTTTCTTTCCCTTTCCTCCCAAAAGTGGGAGGAAGATTTACTTATCAAATCTTCCTTTCTATTTCCTTTCCGTTTCCCTTTACTCCTTTAAAAAAGACTCAAGAACACAAAAAACTTTATGTTTCCTTTACTTTCCTCTTGCTTTTCAACTCGAGAACTGAGCGTTATGGTTGTCTACAGCATCGTAGAGTTTAAGTACTTCCGATATCACTAAATCAGGAGTGTAAGACATGATCTTGTTGTTAATTTGAACGTGTTATGATAAAATTTAGATCGATACAATGATTACTGATTGTATGTTAAAAGGCATATTGGAATGATTGGATTAGGTGAATTGTTGTTTAATTGTGATTTGGCGACGTTTGAATCAAAGTACAAGTCGCAGTTATACAAAATGAAACACTTGACAAATCGCAGATAAGCCAAAACGCAGTGACAAATCGCAAGTCTTTGACAAAACACAGTGACAAAATGCAGGAATCACAAGTCGTAGTCCTTGACAAAACGCAGTGACAAAATGCAGAGTTATCCAAAGCGCAGTAATCAAATCACAGTCAGCTTAAATCGCAACCTATCAAATCGCAAGATACCAAACTTCAGAGACACAAAACGCAGCACTTGAAAAAACACAGGGGCAAATCGCAAGTCACTTTCAACCTCTGTTGCAAAAATTGGTCTAGGCGGCCGATTAATCGCTAGGCGGTGATTAGCCATTCCAATTTTCATTAATCGGCCTTATTAATCGGTTACTGACAAAAATCTGATAAAAATCGGATTAATCGGCCTAAGGCGGCCGATTAATCGGCCAAATCGAGAAAATCGGATAAATCGGAAAAATCGATTCTGGTAAAATCGGCAAAATCGAGAAAAAATTTGGCAAAATCGAAAAAATGGGCCAAATCGAAAAAAAATCGGCTAGATCGGCCAAATCGGGCATATAGTTTCAAAATTTTATAATTTTATATATAAAAAATCCAATCTGATTAATCCCCGCCTAACCGATTAATCGCTAGGCCCTACCCGACGGCCCAGCTACTTCCTAGCGATTTTTGCAACCTTGCTTTCAACAGTGCATGTACTATTGTCCTTTTCCTAACAAATCACACCCCGATATTAATATAATAATCAAACACAGTTCAATCCTGACCAAATCGCATCTTCGCTAGGATAAATCGCACCCAAATACCACCAAAACGCATCCAATAAATATGTCCGTGAGTCAAATCGCAGTCAAGAACGAAGTGACTTTTTCACCTAAAACCACCTAAAATTCACCATTTTGAACTTTTTTGCTTGGTTTCTTTTGCACAACTTGATCCTAGAAAGTTATAACTATCCTAAAAACACTTACTTTAACACCACAAACGTGAAAATCAAAGGAAGTAACTATTGAGACCAAAAACCTTCCAAAACCAACTTTTCAATCTAAAACAACCAAGATAAACGCACATACAACCTAGCTAAACAAACCATAGGCTCTGATACCAATTGTAAGATTATTGATATCATAACACCACAAAAGATTAGAGTTAGAGCCTTGTGTTTCTAGATAGAGAAAGAGAGAGAATGGGATGTTTAGAGAGAGAAACAAAAATTGCAAGCTTAGATTACTATGAACATCCAACCCTCTCCCTTGTGGGGAGAGGGCTATTTATACAACTTTCCTACGCCCTCCTTCAGGCTGTGGATCTGGCATACAGTGGGTAAAGACATGTCCTTTTTCCACAGTGTTACTTATACTAATATAAACTTACTAAATAACGTTGAGTCTACGAGCTAACTTATGCTAGACTATAGTTGGGGTGACCGACACTTTAATATGGATTTACTCAATCATAGCAATATCCAACCATTTAATGTTTTGGTACATAAGGTAACTAACCCCACTATATTTACCACTAATCCATGTGGTTTTAGCAAAAACAACAAATATAAAGTGGTGTGGTGTGGCTGTCGAGGGAAGCATAGAAACAAGGACAAGAATAGTCATTCCAAGATGTCTTATAATACCAATATCTAAGGGTTAATGAGTTTAACCAATATATCATGAATTTAAATGCCATTTATTAGTCAAAATGTATACATTAGTGTGTATTCTTTATATATGGGGCGGCATTTAAAAGATAATGAAGGAGGAAAAATATTTTTGATTTTTTACGGAGTGTATTCCGTGTCCCGTTGAGCTTAAACGTGAGTCGCGTTGTCCTGGTTTGACATTACAAGTAAAAGTGTATTAAATACGTTTTTGGGAGTGTTTTTATACAAGTATTATAAAAACATTTTATTGACTCGAAACTGATTTTATTAAATTATTGCCATAACTAATTGAGTGTTGATACGCGTGTGGCGTCGTTTTTCAAGAAAAACGAGAAAACCCCTCGTTTTTAAATATCAATTGCCAGTAAATGTCAGAAAATATATAATTTATCTTTTTCTAATAAAAATAAATATTTTTACTATTAAAATAATAGTCCGGAAAATTACCGTTTATCACAGCCTCTCAGCCTTATAAGAATTTCGTCCTCGGAATTCAAATCATGCTACCAGATGAAGGTGCGAAAGATGAGGATATTTGGACTTGAATTCATCTTCATGTTCCCATGTGAATTTGGGACCTCTTCGAGAGTTTCAACGAACTTTGACAATCGAGACGTGAAATGTTTGCTTTGAAGTATAAAAATTTCTAAGGTGACTATTCCCATCATAGCATGATCCTTCTTGAATTAGACATATGTGATCAGGCTATGTATAATTAAGGATTGATGATGTCATGCTCAGTTTAGTCAGGATAGTATTAAGTTTTTTACGGATAAACAGTATCGGCCATTCTGTTTATAAGATAGTAGTCGAAATAGTTTATAAAGGAGCACGGCCATATATAAGACGGTAGCAGCATAGTTTGCAGGATACTTACAAAAATGGTTTATAGAACGAGAAGCGTAATGGAAAGAAGTCATTATAACGCATTGCCATAAAATGATAGGGAATTCATTAGATGAATATGCATACAATGTTATGAAAAGAAAATCTTACGGAAGTACAAAAACACTCAAGAGAGCCTTGACTTAGGTATTATTATGCAAAGCAATGAAATTTCTCTTCAAACATCTTCATCACCCGCAATGTCGTTAGGACCCTGTCAAACTCCTTCTGCATTTTGATTCCTCAGCTCTAGGCAATCACTCCTGAAGTGCCCAATCACTCCAAACTCAAAGCATGTGACAGTGACTTTTGGGTTTATCACGAGAGTGGGAGCCTTGCAATCCTTAGCTTGGTGACCGATCTTTCTGCAATTTCCACACTTAATTGGGCAAGGTCCATTATGATGAAACGGGAATGTGTTGCAATTGGGTAACGTTCTAGCATAACCTTTCTTTTCACTAGTCCCAACAGCATAGACCTTGACCACTTTTTGTCACTTGTTCGGATGGTTGGTCTTTGAATTGTCCTCCCATTTTCTCTTGTTATCTCCTCCTTTCTTTGCTATGTCTTGGATCACCTGATCCATCAAGTTGTGAGAGATAAAGATCGTGTTATGCAAATTAGCAGGATTAGAGGTGGTTACATTTCCTCTGATACTCAAGGGTAATCCTTCAATATAGCGCTCCATTAGTCGCGCCTCAGTAGCAATCAACTCAAGAAATAGCAAGCTAACTCTTGTAAGCGTTGAGTGTACACCACAATGTTGGTGCCTTGAACCTTCAAGTTTCAAAATTCTACTTCCATCTTTTTTACCTCGGTGTGAGGACAATACTTTTGGATCAGTAAGGCTTTGAATTGTTCCCGCGCCATAGCGTATGCGATTCATCCTTGCTGACTTCATGTAAGAGTTCCACCAAGTTAAAGCACTGTTTGTCAAGGTGTACGTAGCGTACTTAACCTTGGACTCTTCTTCGAAATTGCAGATGTGGAAAACAGTCTCCAATTTTTCTAGCCATCGTGCCAAGCTGACAACTCCCTCAAGTCCCTCAAAGCTTCCGGATCACAGGCATGAAATTCCTTGTATGTGCAGCCTTGACTGCCATTAGCGGGTCTCCTGCTCTTTCAATTATGTTGGTGCTTGACACTCCATTGTTAACAGCGGCCAGTGCCTCTCCTACTCGTTGTGTCACAAGTTGTTCAAGTCTTGTATTTATGGCATCAGTTTGGTTGGGAATGACGTTTGTTGCGGGTCAAGCACGAGATGATTTGCGTGGAGCCATTTGTCTACAAAATAAAACAAATGGTGAGCTTTTGCAAGAGATAAAGTGAAATCATCATAAGAATGACTAGCATCATAAGTAGAGTATGAAAAGAAAAGAAATTTATTCAAGATAAGCAACAACAAAATGAGATAAACAAATGATCTTGTTATAGATAAGTGTCATTCTTCATGCGAAAGTATGACGTTGTAGAAATGTAGATGTGGATGTGTGATCGGTAGATAAAGTATGTGCGATTTGAGTGGTTGGTTTTTATGAGTAGGTGGTGATGGTGTAGGAGCAGTCTCTGTTGACTCAAAAGGGTTTGTCAACTGTGACTCCTGCTATGCCTATATTACCATCATGTACAGATCATCTGACCCGGGAGGGGTCTGAAGTGGTGCTAACCCATGACTAGCAGATAAAGGACTCTCAGTGACATCAAAAAGTCGGGTAAGTGGTTTAGGAGAAGACATGGTCTGTGACAAGAAGATACGTGTGTATATGGGAAACACTTATAGTATATAGTATAAGCCAAATAAATATGAGTTATCCAGTAGCAAAGCATAACATATAGTTACGTCAAATAAGACCTCAAATAAAAATAGCAAGTACGGCAACTGGTTTGGCAGGCATGCATGGCGGTCGTAGGGTTATGTTTGCGTAAAAGTAGTTATAGTCTAGTTTTTATATGTACCTAGTTCTCTATAACCAAGGGATCTGATATCAATCTGTAACACCCCCAAAATCAGTACAGCGGAAGCATTCGCGTTACTTGAGTGCTACTAAATTGGATCACAACACTAAGTAATAGAAAACGGATTATCAAATCCGTTTTAGAAAGCATACATTGTTTTGAATAAATAATTTTACATCACTTGTTTTGTGCGAAAAATATAGGCCCATAATTTAAGTAGTCCCAAATATTTGTGTAAACCCTTTTTTGAATAGTCTACGAACCATGCCATGCCAATTGCTTCCATATAGTCGTATAGCAGCAAGAGGTTAAACACCTGAGAAAACATGCTTAAAAGGGTCAACATAAAGCTGGTGAGTTCATAGGTTTATGTATAAAGCAATAGAGATGGACCACAAGATTAAATGTTTGTTTGACCGTTACCTTCGATCATAATCTCGTATGGGTTGACCGGTACATTCTTTTGTAAATGGTTGATTGTTACATTTGGTCATGTATGTACATAGCAATTGGGCCGGTTCATTCAGTTATAGTTTGGCCGATCCATTCGGGTATGTATGCATAATCTTTTAAGGTACTTGTGTCCGTATGTAAAAGTAAGCAATGTATTCTCACCCCAAAGTAATTTCAAAACGAATAGTAAACCATGTAAAAGTGGGGCTATGAAACTCACCTCAAGAAATAAGTTGTCTGAAATGATAAGTCAAGTAACAATAGTGTACGGCACCGAAATGCTACCTAAATTAGTATGGCAAGCCTTAGTTTACAGTTTTGTTTACTCACGACTGAAAGTGTTTAAATAAATTTAAGTGTCCTCAAGTGGTTGTGTTTAATGTTGCTTGTGTGGCAGAGTTTATGTTTAAATCATTTCAAGGTATTCGTAAGTATTGGCTCTTGGAGAAATGTAAATATATATATATATATTGGTTTGACAAAAAATTGGACAATTTATGTTGGAAAATATTAGTTTTAACATTTTTATTAAGTTTTTCAATTTAATTGTATACAACTAAATTGTATTTATGGTATTTATTGAGTTTTTCAATTGTGTTGTTTTTAGCTATATATTTTTTCTGAGTATGTGTTTGCATGCATACGTTTTTTATGTTTTGTGACTTCAAAATTGTTTTGAAACTATTAGGAAACAATCAAATCTTCCACCATTTGAAGAATCCATCCTTTGTCTTTTAAGTCATTCATGTTTCATTCTTGTTTCATTGTTTTGTCTTATCAACTCAATATAATTCCCAACAAAAAGTATAAAATACGTTTTTGGGAGTGTTTTTATACAAGTATTATTAAAACAGTTTTATTTACTTGAAACTGAGTTTATTTAACTATTGCCATAAATAATTGAGTGTCGATACGCGTGTGAGGTCGTTTTTAAGGAAAAGTGAGATAACCTCTCGTTTTTAAATTTTAATTGCCAGTAAATGTCAGAAAATATAAAATTTGTCTTTTCTGACAAAAATAAATATTTTCACTACTAAAATAATAGTCTGACAAATTACTGTTTGTCACAACCATTCTTTTTAGAGACGGCTTGTATACTTGTTTCTTAGGCTTAATCTGAACCTTAGGGCCCAAGTTTATACAACGAGAAGCATTTCTAGGATGTTGCTAGAAACCATAATTGTTCATGTTTTGCTTCTTTGGTTCATCAACAACTCGTTTTGGACATGTCATACCATCATGCCCAAATACCATACACAACCACATATATGAGGTTCCCATTCGTACTACATCCTTACCGTGTGAAGAACATCTCCATCAACCTCCACATTTGGAATAGCAATAACCATCTCACCCTTTAACTCATGATCAACCCTAATATCAATCAATGCACGAGCATAATCCATACCACCCCATGATTGCAAACATATACAACTCGTATACGAATCAAACATAATTGAGTTACCCAGTTTTTTAGCCATCACACTCAATCCGGCTGCAGTAAATGCCACAATAGGAATATCATGAAATTTTACCCAAATAGGAACCGAATTCATATCTTCTCTTAGTAAGTTAACATTAGGTGTCCATTTCTTCCAGATGATAGGTATATATCCAAAAAACTATGGACCATTCTCCAATACCCCCATTCATACTTGAAGAAAAATAATCCCTTTGAGTTCATTATATATCGAACTATGTCATACTTCTTCCATGTATTCTTAACATAATACTCAACAACCGGGAATGCTACTCTTTTACTCACGAAATAACCATACAAGCTAAAACCAAATCTCGAATGAACTTCCAAAACAAACACCTTAGGGATTTGAACTCCATCATTATCGTTATTAGGTTTACCCGTGTCAAGAGATCTAAAGCAGACCTTACCGTTATTATCCTCATTATTCACCAAACTAACAAAATATCTTGGACTTGGGACCTCATTAGTAGGCATAATGATAGGCTTTTTACTCACGTTAGTAGTAGTATGGTTGGTAACTTGAGTGTTTTACTTGTCTCAATAGTAGCCTCTTCATGTGCTGAACTCATCGATGAGACTTGACCAAAAGCACCCTTCTCCATCGAAAGGCAGTTAACGAACTAGGTTTCGTTTTAGAAGTCGTGGTAACATGTGTTGAACTAATGGCAGCAGATGCAGAATTCGTGGCAGCATATGCTGAATTCGTGGTAGCATGTGTTGTTGGGACAATTTTGAGCAATGTAACACTAGCCCATTGATTAGTAGCCTCTTCAATGATACTAGCTTCCTTTCCAACTTGGTTAGCACACGCCTTTCCAACTTCATTTCCACCAAACGATTCCTTATTTCCTTCCAAATACGAGTTCACTACCTCGACATTCCCAACACTAGTAATGACATTAAAAACATCATGTATTGTAGTAGGAATCATCTCAGTAGTCACATTACTCGTGAGAATTCCCCCCCACACTTAGAAATGAATATTGCCCTCAATATTCAAAGTACCGGCGGTTATGCCGAAACTGAGAACGTAAAAGGGAAATACTACGGCCATTATTTTGAAGGTTTTATTTTATTTTTTATTATTATTTTTTTTTTAGAGAAAACTTATATATATATATAATATGTGGGCAACTCCCCCACTAGGGTGGAACACATGGGTGAAAACCCATGTTTAGCTCTTATTTTTGATTACCGAGTCGCTAGCTTGACTCGACCCCAATTAATTGGTTCATGGGAAGCAAAGTGGAAGAAACAATCTCCATCGGACTTTCATTCAAGATGTTTGGATAAACATTGAAGTACGTGAAAGTTCCACACCGATGAGATATACATAGAACCGGCTCAAGATAATGGTACATGGAAATGCGGGATCAAAGATAATGTCTTCATTCGAAGGAGTGAAGAGCAGGGAGAAGCCAGGATAGGTGAAGAGAGATAGAAAATCATGATAAACATCATGACTAACTCATCATCATCGGAAGGAGAATTCATAATAGCATGAATCTCATCATTTAAGCTCAATTGGTCTAGACATATCCGGGTGTGTCTAGATCAAAGTAGAAGTTATCATACTCCGTGGAGATCGATATGAGTAAGTTCATCGAGAACTCCATGAAGGTGAATGAATCATATTCGAATTGATATGAGTAGGTTCACCGGTGAACTCCTCCAATGTACATGATTCATAATCGGGGAGAATTATGAGAATGAAAAGTGGTACCGCCACTAATCTTCTCTCCCATATTATCAAAAGCAGAAGGCTTTCATTTCCGGAATAGAATCATCGGAAAGAATGTCACTATCCTTAATGGGGATAGGAGATGAAATTGGTTTCTCTTTGAAAGCCTCGATTTTAGAAATGAGAAGACCGACATTCGGTAATGTTGCGAAGTGCTTCATCTTTGATTTCGATGTCGATAACTTCATCATTCTCTTCTAAGCTAACAAGCTCGGAAGGTGAATCTTCCACATAAATGATGTCTCCACAAGATAACGAATCATCATCATCGAATCGGAGAACATCTCAACATGATCATTTTGGAAGACAAGAGGAGGAGGATATCACACACATGATCAAGAATTCCCGTGACTCTCTTGGGATTGGGACAAGGTTCTCAACACTAGACTTTATGAATTCGTCCGATTCCTTTTCGAGAGCAGTGTTGAGATGCTCGTCCCCATAATAAGAGAGTGAGTGTGAATCTCGGGTGTGATAGCAGTTGTTTGAGATGGAATCTCAGCTGGGATATCAACCGACCGAGGGAGTTGAGAAATATTATCTTTAAAAGGATAAAACTCTCCTCGTCATCATCATATAGAGCTGCCTTGAGAAATTGGGAACGCCTTAGAGTGCATGCTCTAGGACTAATAATTCTTCCCTAGATTTGTGAGCCTCTCGTTCTTCTCGTTCTTGACCACCAATTCTCCTATGGTTTTTCACCACTCACTTGATTCTTAAAGTTACTAATCATATCATCAAGTGTTTTCATTGTGGTTTCAAAATCTTGGGAGATTTCTTGAGACAACGGCTCGGTGGAGTTTGAACCGTATAGTCTTTGTGGAGGTTGGAAATTTTCAAACACGAGAGAGTCATGATTGTTACAAGGAAATGGATTCCTATTTGACAATCGGTGAAATGGGGACCTCCACAAGACTCAACATGATAAAAGCTGTTGAGTGCAGACAGTGAATCATATGGATTTTGGTTATAACCAAAGTTACGAGTATCACCGAAAAGCTGTTCATAGACAAACGTGTTTCGGATTGACACTCAAATCCTTGGTGAGGACCTCCACAAAATTCACATGAAGTGTTGATTATATGAAGATAAGTCGGGTTGTGGTGGGTAATTGGAAAAATTTGAGGGTCGTTAAATGAGTTCGATTAGGATCATAATCAAATGAATTCCTCGAACCACAAAACAAACAACCCCGCTATGAATATCATTACCACATTGTACACACGTACACCAACGAGGGTGAACCAAAAGAGGCTCACCACAACCGACACAAGGAATGAGCGATTGCATTTGAGAGTTATGAGAAGGAATCGGTTCATTCAAAGAATCAACAAAACCAACATGGTGATCCGAATGACTATCAAGTCTCGAAGAACATTCAAAAATCGGGAGGTGGGACAAGTGGTGTGCTCACGAGCTAGCAATTTCCACCACTTCCGTTATGGTCTCCGGTTCTTGAGCGGGTTCATCGGGTTGTGGCGGATGGTCGGAAAAACTTGGAGAATCATCGAGAGAGTTATCGAGATAATTCGCACCAATAACAATATTTGCTTGCACCCATCCTTCCACATCGCTTGCATAAACAATCCGGATTCGACAATCGGTGATCCTCTTCCATACGGCTTTGCGGTGGAAACAACGAGGATAATCGAGCGTCGCCATGAGAATTAAACATGTAGAGGTTAAAGAAATAGAATTAAGCGGTTTTGAGGTTAAAGAAGAGTAGAATCAAATGGTGCGAGGGGTAAGAGAAATAGAATCATACGGATAAGAGGAATGAGAAGAGTATTTTTGGTATTTTGAAAACATCTTACAAAAACAAAGAATGAAAATCTTTTGGGTTTTTGATTTTATAAGAAAATATAAATACATACGAGATGGTATAAACAAGGGTCAATATCCAAATCACTAATCGCTAAGCGTAAGATAATCGGCCTGACTCCCGGCGTGGCGCTAAAATTTGATTCGCTCCAAACCGTCAAGTTTTATCACTCAAGTCGGCCACTTGTGAATGGCCGACCGTAAGAAACTTAAAACGGTTCAGAAACAAATGCTCGAGAATTTGGGGAGTATAGTGTTTCCCCGGGTCGTTATGTCCCAGCGAGCTATGCAATGGATCACCCAACGAATAGTGATTGAGAGATTTGAACGAAAAAGGAGATTAGAATATGATTATAACTACAGAAAAAGCCAACAAATTACAACGGCTTAAATGAAAATTAAAGGAACTTAAAAAGATAAAAAATATTAAATAAACGCTATCACTATCTGCAAAATGATGTTTTTGTTTTTATGTTTTTATAAAACTTAATTAAAAACTACGTGACGTACAAATAAAAACGTGAAACTTACACAATATTAATCCTAAAAATATGAAAATGATATTTTTATAAACCTAATGATATAAGAAAATTTATAGAAAAAGAAAATTATTTTTATAACTATTTAATTAATTATTATTAATTAAAAACTAATTTTAACTATTTAAAAATAGCTTAAAATACAAGAAATTAGGAAATAAAGCTAGAAAAATAAAATTTTGACTTAGAAAAATCTAAAATAACAAAATAGAATTTTCAAAATTATTTTTGTATTTTTCTGAATATTTTTGTATTTTCTAGGAATTAAAAACTATTTAAAACTAATTAAATGGCTTAAAAATACAAATTTAACTAATAAAAATCTAGAAAAATATTTTTTTGACTTTTTATATTTATCTTAACTTAATAAAAATGAAAATTATTTTTTTGAACCTTTTCGAATTTTTGTATTAAATGCTAATTAAAATGCTTAAAACTAATTTAAATCAAGAAAAATAACAAACAGACGGAAAAATATGAAAAATTCAAGATAAGCTTAAATTAATATTAGGAATCTAGGAAAAATGGAAAAACAGGGTGTTGTGTGAAGGAATATGAAACTGATGTGGAATGTGCTAAAAAATAAGCACTTCAAATAAGCCAAGTACCACAACAAGCCACCAACTTTTCACAGAAGCTCTAATATGCTATATGTACCCAAATGCAACCAAAAACAACAAGTCTTAACCTCTGGATTGCAAGCTACCAAGATTTGATGTTTTGAGATTTATAGCTAAAAACAGATGTGATAGGTCTACTTGCAGCCTATCAATAAGCACTTAAATAAGCTGGAAACTAGAAAGAAATTATTGGAACTTAAATAAGACCTAGCTAGGAACTTGTAACCCAAAATACAGACCTGGACAAGCTTCTAAGAGCTCTGTGCAAGCCTGCACAAAACCTGTGCAAGCTCAGTTAAAACTGAGCTTGTGCACAGGGGAAGTAAGACCACATTCACAAGCTTATTTGGAACTTATAAAAAATGTGTAAAATTCCAAAAAATGGTAATAAGAAAGGAGACCAGCTGAAGTTTATGAACCCATGATTTCACTTGATAAGACCCAAAAATGAGCTCATGAAAATTCTTCTCAGTTGAGCTCAAAACAGATTTTTCACTTTTGACTTTTTAGAATAGTTATGAAGATTTGACTTTTATGAGTTTTGAGCTCAATTTAAGGACTGATCATGATGTCTAATGATGAAATAAGGCTACTGCAACCTTTCTCTATGAACTTTAAACACAAAACAACCTTTTGATTTGCCAAAATCACAACAGTTAAAGAATTGAAGACAGAAGTGTTGGATTTTGACTTTGACAGTATATAGGCTCAATTTTATGACAGATAAGAGTTAATATGGTCTTAACACACATGAACCAACAGATATTACCCACTGCATACACCTCTAGGACAGATGTAGCAGCAATTCCAAACACACCTTTAATTGACTATTTTACAAATTTACACTACACAATCTACTGACTAGCTGACATAACTGATTAAACTAAGTTTATATAACTTAAATACAACCTAAGAAACAGATTTGAGCTTATTATAACTACAAACACAGATTATACCATATGACTTGAAAATGACTTACACATGTCCTTAGCCACAATGGCTTGCAAACTGTGAAACCGTAACAACTAACCTATTCGAACCCTATCCTAGCTCATTATCAACCCACATCGGATCTGCTTCAACCAATTCCATTCCCATTTCCAAATTTAGCTCCAGTTTGACTTATGTTGACCATTAACCAAAACTAATTGAAACTTAAACTTAAGCTTACAACAAGCTATGAGGAGCTTGTATAAGCTTATATGAACTTGAAAAGAAGCTATATGAAGCTTGAATTTATGAAATGGAAACTTAAATTTTCAACAGTAAGCACACAAATATGAAACTAAATGAAACTTTGGAATTATTGATTAAAACTTGATTAAACTGAAAATGTAACTTGAGTTCAACACTTAGGAATAAAATATTACAACTTTTGAATTAAAATAAGACAATTAATAAGAAAAGCGACATAGAGAAATTTAAAACTAAAAATCTACTCTTTGTCTTGCTTCTTTTCTTCTTTTTATACCCAAACTCTTTCTCTCTATTTTGATTGTTTCCACTTGAATTGATAGCCATTGGATGGCTTAAATTCATCTTGGCCATTAAACAGATTTTGGTGCCAAATTTGCTTTTATCCATTTGGGGTTGAGTGAAGGGCAGGGTGCATTAAATGATTTCTTGGAGTTTTGTTGAGGTGGGGAACATGGAAAGTGGAAGGTGAGGAGGGGGATGGGAGCTAGTGTGTTGCGGGGTGGCGGTGGGAGAAGAAGTTTGGCGGGCAAAAGGTTTGACTTGGCTATTTGACTGGGGATTAATAATGCAAGGGGAGGTCAAAAGGGCAAAAGGAAGGGGTCCAAAAAGGGTTTGGCAGGGGGTCACTTGGTTTGTGACAAGGTCCAAAGTGGTGCAAAAGGTCAAAGGCTATGTTTATTAATACAAGGACCTTTATGTAATTTCTGAAAATGCAAGGACCATGGCTGCCATTTTGCAAAGTTGCTCTAAAGGACCAAAAGTGACAAGCTTCCATACTACAAGGACCAAACTTGACATTTTCCAATTTTCCAGGGGCCATTTCTGCCAAATTTCAAACTTGAAGGACTAATTTTGTAATTTCTCAAAACTTTTGATATTTTTCACCAAAGGACTAATTTTGACAAGTTATGATTTAAAAGGACCTTTGGTGATTTTCTTTGAAATTATGTGCTTAGGGACTATTTCGACAATTTTTGAAACTTGGGGACCTAAAGCGCCAATTATGCAAACTTTGCTCATTTTCATTCGATTTTAAACATTTTGCATCCGAAACATATAAAATGCCATTTTGAGATATTTTCGATATTTTGATGCATTTTGAGCATTTTAAACGTTTTGCGATTCAGATTGAACCAAAATGATGAGTATTTACACACTCATCAATCCCCACACTAAACTATTGCTAGTCCCTAGCAATCTTTTGAAAAAACTTAATGGATTTGAATCTCTTTACCAAAAGCCATTACTTCGGAGTAGCCAAATGTTTCAGTTCAAGTAAGAACCTTGGTACATCGATAACCAAATGATTTTGAGCAAATCATAAGCTTCCAACGGATTTGATTTGTCTTTACCGTAAGCCGCTTGCTCTGGACTAGACAACTCTTAGATAAATTATCAATATTATCTTTGGTGAGTGATTACCAATTATGGTTTTTCCATCGCCTTTACCACAAGCCATAAACTTGCGGGCTAGCCAACTCTTCACTTTTTAGGATATGGTGGTGAATACCATACAATTTTGGGCAAATTGCAAGCCATCAACGGATTTGAAATATCTTTACCAAGAGCCGTTTGCTCTGGATTAGCCAATCATTTAGTTTGTTAGACAAGGCGGATGATAACCAATTGAGTAAGTCAAAAACACTTACTCCCAAAAAATTTTGGCCAAAAAACGGGAATGGGTGGTATAATTATATAATAAAATTCGTGAGAATTTCCACACTTAGAAATGAATATTGCCCTCAATATTCAAAGTACCCATGTTATGCCGAAACCGAGAACGTAAAAGGGAAATACTACGCCATTATTTTGAAGATTTTTTTTTTTTTTTTTTTTTTTTTTTTTTTTTTTTTAGAGAAAACTTATATATATATATAATATGTGGGCAACTCCCCACACTAGGGTGGAACACATGGGTGAAAACCCATGTTTAGCTACTGTTTTTGATTACCGAGTCGCTAGCTTGACTCGACCCCGAATTAATTGGTTCATGGGGAAGCAAAGTGGAAGAAACAATCTCCATCGGACTTTCATTCAAGATGTTTGGATAAACATTGAAGTACGTGAAAGTTCCACACCGATGAGATATACATAGAACCGGCTCAAGATAATGGTACATGGAAATGCCGGGATCAAAGATAATGTCTTCATTCCCGAAGGAGTGAAGAACAGGAGAAGCCACGGGATAGGTGAAGAAGAGATAGAAAATCATGATAAACATCATGACTAACTCATCATCATCAGAAGGAGAATTCATAATAGCATGAATCTCATCATTTAAGCTCAATTGGTCTAGACATATCCCGGGTGTGTCTAGATCAAAGTAGAAGTTATCATACTCCGGCGGAGATATGATATGAGTGAGTTCATCTGAGAACTCCATGAAGGTGAATGAATCATATTCGAATTGATATGAGTAGGTTCACCGTGAACTCCTCCAATGTACATGATTCATAATCGGGAGAGAATTATGAGAATGAAAAGTGGTACCGCCACTAATCTTCTCTCCCATATTATCAAAACAGAGGCTTTCATTTCCGGAATAGAATCATCGGAAAGAATGTCACTATCCTTAATGGGGATAGGAGATGAAATTGGTTTCTCTTTGAAAGCCTCGATTTTAGAAATGAGAAGACCGACATTCAAGAATGTTGCACGAAGTGCTTCATCTTTGATTTCAAGTGTCAAGAACTTCATCATTCTCTTCTTCTAAGCTAACAAGCTCGAAGGTGAATCTTCCACATAAATGATGTCTCCACAAGATAACGAATCATCATCATCGAATCGGAGAACATCTCAACATGATCATTTTGGAAGACAAGAGGAGGAGGATATCACACACATGATCAAGAATTCCTGTGACTCTCTTGGGATTGGGACAAGGTTCTCAACACTAGACTTTATGAATTCGTCCGATTCCTTTTCAGAACAGTGTCGAGATACTCGCCCCCATAATAAGAGAGTGAGTGTGAATCTCGGGTGTGATAGCAGTTGTTTGAGATGGAATCTCAACTGGGATATCAACCGACCGGGGAGTTGAGAAATATTATCTTTAAAAGGATAAAACTCTCCTCGTCATCATCATATAGAGCTGCCTTGAGAAATTGGGAACGCCTTAGAGCCGCATGCTCTAGGACTAATAATTCTTCCCTAGATTTGCGAGCCTCTCGTTCTTCTCGTTCTTCGCCAGAATTCTCCTATGGTTTTTCACCACTCACTTGATTCTTAAAGTTACTAATCATATCATCAAGTGTTTTCATTGTGGTTTCAACATCTTGGGAGATTTCTTGAGACAACGGCTCGGTGGAGTTTGAACCAGTATAGTCTTTGTGGAGGTTGGAAATTTTCAAACTCGAGAGAGTCATGATTGTTACAAGGAAATGGATTCCTATTTGACAATCGAGTGAAATGGGGACCTCCACAAGACTCACAACAAAGAAACTGCTGAGTCCGGACAGTGAATCATATGGATTTTGGTTATAACCAAAGTTCGAGTATCACCGAAAACTGCTCATAGACAAACGTGTTTCGGATTGACACTCAAATCCTTGGTGAGGACCTCCACAAAATTCACAAAGAAGTGTTGATTATATGAAGATAAGTCGGGCTGTGGTGGGTAATTGGAAAATTTGAGGGTCGTTAAATGAGTTCGATTAGGATCATAATCAAATGAATTCCTCGAACCACAAAACAAACAACTCCGTTATGAATATCATTACCACATTGTACACACGCACACCAACGATGTGGTGAACCAAAAGAGGCTCACCACAACCGACACAAGGAATGAACGATTGCATTTGAGAGTTATGAGAAGGAATCGGTTCATTCAAAGAATCAACAAAACCAACATGGTGATCCGAATGACTATCAAGTCTCAAGAACATTCAAAAAATCGGAGGTGGGACAAGTGGTGTGCTCGAGAGCTAGCAATTTCCACCACTTCCGTTATGGTCTCCTTCTTGAACGGGTTCATCGGGTTGTGGCGGATGGTCGGAAAACTTGGAGAATCATCGAGAGTTATCGATAATTCGCACCAATAACAATATTTGCTTGCACCCATCCTTCCACATCGCTTGCATAAACAATCCGGATTCGACAATCGAGTGATCCTCTTCCATACGGCTTTGCGGTGGAAACAACGAGGATAATCGAACGTCGCCATGAGAATTAAACATGTAGAGGTTAAAGAAATAGAATTAAACGGTTTTGAGGTTAAAGAAGAGTAGAATCAAATGGTACGAGGGGGTAAGAGAAATAGAATCATACGGATAAGAGGAATGAGAAGAGTATTTTTGGTATTTTTGAAAAACATCATGCAAAAACAAAGAATGAAAATCTTTTTGGGTTTTTTTGATTTTATAAGAAAATATAAATACATACAGATGGTATAAACAAGGAGTAAATATCCAAATCACTAATCTGCTAAACGAAGATAATCAAGACAGCCCCAAGCAATGGCGCTAAAAATTTGATTCGCCCAAACCGTCAAGTTTTATCACTCAAGCCGCCACTGTGAATGGCCGACCGTAAGAAACTTAAAACGGTTCAGAAACAAATGCTCGAGAATCTGGGGAGTATAGTGTTTCCCCGGGTCGTTATGTCCCAGCGAGCTATGCAATGGATCACCCAAAGAATAGTGATTGAGAGATTTGAACGAAAAAGGAGATTAGAATATGATTATAACTACAGAAAAAGCCAACAAATTACAACGGCTTAAATGCAAATTAAAGGAACTTAAAAAGATAAAAAATATTAAATAAACGCTATCACTATCTGCAAAATGATGTTTTTGTTTTTATGTTTTTATAAAACTTAATTAAAAACTACGTGACGTACAAATAAAAACGTGAAACTTACACAATATTAATCCTAAAAATATGAAAATGATATTTTTATAAACCTAATGATATAAGAAAATTTATAGAAAAAGAAAATTATTTTTATAACTATTTAATTAATTATTATTAATTAAAAACTAATTTTAACTATTTAAAAATAGCCTAAAATACAAGAAATTAGGAAATAAAGCTAGAAAAATAAAATTTTGACTTAGAAAATCTAAAATAACAAAATAGAATTTTCAAAACTATTTTTGTATTTTTCGAATATTTTGTATTTTCTAAGAATTAAAACTATTTAAAACTAATTAAATGGCTTAAAATACAAATTTAACTAATAAAATCTAGAAAAATATTTTTTGACTTTTATATTTATCTTAACTTAATAAAATGAAAAATTATTTTTTTAACCTTTTCGAATTTTTGTATTAAATGCTAATTAAAAATGCTTAAAACTAATTTAAATCAAGAAAATAGCAAACAGACGGAAAAATATGAAAATTCAAGATAAGCTTAAATTAATATTAGGAATCTAGGAAAATAGAAAACAGGGTGTTGTGTGGAGGAATATGAACTCGATGTGGAATGTGCTAAAAAATAAGCACTTCAAATAAGGCAAGTATCACAACAAGCCACCAACTTTTCACGAAGCTCTAATATGCTATATGTACCCAAATGCAACCAAAACAACAAGTCTTAACCTCTGATTGCAAGCTACCAAGATTTGATGTTTTGAGATTTATAGCTAAAACAGTTGTGATAGTCTACTGCGACCTATCAATAAGCACTTAAATAAGCTGGAAACTAGAAAGAAATTATTGGAACTTAAATAAGACCTAGCTAGGAACTTGTAACCCAAAATACAGACCTAGACAAGCTTCTGAGAGCTCTGTGCAAGCCTGCACAAAACCTGTGCAAGCTCAGTTAAAACTGAGCTTGTGCACAGGGGAAGTAAGACCACATTCACAAGCTTATTTGGAACTTATAAAAAATGTGTAAAATTCCACAAAATGGTAATAAGAAAGGAGACCGGTGAAGTTTATGAACCCATGATTTCACTTGATAAGACCCAAAATGAGCTCATGAAAATTCTTCGGTTGAGCTCAAAGCATGATTTTTCACTTTTGACTTTTAGAATAGTTATGAAGATTTGACTTTTATGAGTTTTGAGCTCAATTTAAGGACCGATCATGATGTCTAATGATGAAATAAGGCTACGCAACCTTTCTATGAACTTTAAACACAAAACAACCTTTTGATTTGCCAAAATCACAACAGTTAAAGAATTGAAGACAGAAGTGTTGGATTTTGACTTTGACACTATATAGGCTCAATTTTATGACAGATAAGAGTTAATATGGTCTTAACACACATGAACCAACAGATATTACCCATCGCATACACCTCTAGGATGATGTAGCAAAGAATTCCAAACACACCTTTAATTGACTGTTTTACAAATTTACACTACACAATCTACTGACTAGCTGACATAACTGATTAAACTAAGTTTATATAACTTAAATACAACCTAAGAAACAGATTTGAGCTTATTATAACTACAAACACAGATTATACCATATGACTTGAAAATGACTTACACATGTCCTTAGCCACAATGGCTTGCAACCTGTGAAACCAGAACAACTAACCTATTCCAAACCCCTATCCTAGCTCATTATCAACCCACATCCAGATCTGCTTCAACCAATTCCATTCCCATTTCCAAATTTAGCTCCAGTTTGACTTATGTTGACCATTAACCAAAACTAATTGAAACTTAAACTTAAGCTTACAACAAGCTATGAGGAGCTTGTATAAGCTTATATGAACTTGAAAAGAAGCTATATGAAGCTTGAATTTATGAAATGGAAACTTAAATTTTCAACAGTAAGCACACAAATATGAAACTAAATGAAACTTTGGAATTATTGATTAAAACTTGATTAAACTGAAAATGTAACTTGAGTTCAACACTTAGGAATAAAATATTACAACTTTTGAAATAAAATAAGACAGTAATAAGAAAAACGACATAAGAGAAATTTAAAACTAAAAATCTACTCTTTGTCTTGCTTCTCTTTTCTTCTTTTTATACCCAAACTCTTTCTCTCTCTATTCGATTGTTTCCCACTTGAATTGATAGCCATTGGATGGCTTAAATTCATCTTGGCCATTGAAACAGATTTTGGTGCCAAATTTGCTTTTATCCATTTGGGGGTTGAGTGAAAGGGCAGGGGTGCATTAAATGATTTCTTGGAGTTTTGTTGAGGTGGGGGAACATGGAAAGTGGAAGGTGAGGAGGGGGGATGGGAGCTAGTGTGTTGCAGGGGAAAGCAATGGGGAGAAGAAGTTTCAAGGCAAAAGGTTTGACTTGCTATTTGACCTGGGATTAATAATGCAAGGGGAGGTCAAAAGGGCAAAAGGCAGGGGTCCAAAAAGGGTTTGGCAGGGGGTCACTTGGTTTGTGACAAGGTCCAAAGTGGTGCAAAAGGTCAAAGGCTATGTTTATTAATACAAGGACCTTTATGTAATTTCTGAAAATGCAAGGACCATGGCTGCCATTTTGCAAAGTTGCTCTAAAGGACCAAAAGTGACAAGCTTCCATACTACAAGGACCAAACTTGACATTTTCCAATTTTCCAGGGGCCATTTCTGCCAAATTTCAAACTTGAAGGACTAATTTTGTAATTTCTCAAAACTTTTGATATTTTTCACCAAAGGACTAATTTTGACAAGTTATGATTTAAAAAGGACCTTTGGTGATTTTTATTTTGAAATTATGTGCTTAGGGACTATTTCTGACAATTTTTGAAACTTGGGGACTGAAACTGCCAATTATGCAAACTTTGCTCATTTTTCATTTGATTTTAAACATTTTGCATCTGAAACATATAAAATGCCATTTTGAGATATTTTCAGTATTTTGATGCATTTCTGAGCATTTTTAAACGTTTTGCAGTTCAGATTGACCCAAAATGATGAGTATTTACACACTCATCAACCATCAAGAAGTTGACGTATCAAATCATCAGATTTCGCAACAATAACACTCACAAGAGCATCATTATTACCAATAGCAAATCTCGCATTACCAACTTCATTACCACTCTTACTCGCACCTATACTCACAACATTCCTACCCTTTTTCTATTTAACACCCCTCCCTCTCGGACTCAAGAAACCCTTCTCCATGTTACTACACACGTTAACAATATCAAAGCTTCAGAGTAGTACGACCCAATAAGACAACAAACCAAACGCGACTAGTAAAAACCCTAAGCGGTTAGGGTTATGTAATCAATCAGCTAAGATTGCACCACCATTCAGTAATAGAATGATGAAACAATAAAGCAACAAGAAAAACAGCGACTTAAAAGAAAACCAAATAAAAAACCTAACACTAAAACAAACAGTAAACACTAAAATGTAACTCAATGAATCAACCGATCAATTACTAACCCTTAGAATAATAACCACACAATAGAATCAAGAGAAAAGCTTAGAATTAGTAGTCGGTTAGAGAGTAGGAGAATGTTATTTGGGTTTAGAGTTTATGTCGCCTTTTTTCCCCAAGGAGAGGAGAGAAAAAAGGTAACAAGGTATCCAATTGAACACATACTTGAATTGTAGCCACATTAATACGACCAAACATCCCCAACAACAATGGGACACAGTAGGAATTTAATGAATGGATATGAACTGAACCAAATCAAAATAATAAAGTTGTTGGAGTCTATAACCTAAGGCACTTCTGGATTTATACAGCTCACACACGCAAACTTCGAATCGCAACAACTCGTGTTTGCAACGCAGATGGCCATATGTAGAAAGCAAGTTACAAAGCAACTGACAACAACTAATTTTGAGGTTAACGTATGTGTCTTTTGTGTTTATATCTCAAGTTCTCTTGTTGGCCTTCTATACGCAACTTGGTGGCTTATAAACATGATCATAATCATGCATCATAAATCAAGGAGAGAGTGGGTGGATGTTTCCACCAAATTAGCCACAATCCTATTTACCACTGTTTGTATTTCACAGGTTCCATACTTTCCAGGATCGATATATATATATATCAAAACAAGATTGACAAGAATTTGATTCATTATATTACTAACAACATAACATGGTTACATTGTATATATGACACACTTTAAAACATTACATATGTTGCGTTTATATAGGCTTCACAGCGAACCATCATGTCTGTTCGGTTTAGTCCTAAGCGAATCCATAACTAACTATAACCGCTATTCAGTTATTAACTACCAAACTAACAAGTTTAGTCCTTGACTTTTGTTTGATGTACTTTGAACCTTGTCTAACAAGAATTTTACAATTACGGTCCAAAAATTCCCCCCTAATTGTTTAAGTCTTGTTCTTCGAATCTTCACGCCTTTCTACGCGTTCTCTTCCTTTCTTGTCGACTTCGATTCTGTTCACAAATCAAATGAGTTCCTTCCTTTTCTTTCGTGTTACTAACTTGTTCCTTATGTTGGTGTTTCCTTTTGTGTGTCGACTTGAATTCTTCTTTCTCAAACCGTGCCCTAGACTTCTTTGTTCTCGGCTTCTCTTCCAAACACACTAAGTGTTTCTCGGTAACAACAAATTTTAGTTGTTGTTGTTGGTTTTTTTTCGAATTCCAAGTTCTCTAGTCACAAAGTTATCAAATACCTTTTGGTATTTCCCAAAACAAACGGTTCGTTTGTTTTTTTTCACTAATACTACTCGGTAGTATTTCCTCCACGACAAAAACACTTCGTTAGTTGTTTTGTTTGTCGTTGTTGTTGCTTGTCCTTCTCCAAAACGTTGTTCCACAATACTCTTCTTTGTTCTCCATTTGTTCCACACCGTGTCTCACAACAAATTCCAAATACCCATCGGCATTTTCTCAAACAAGTGATCGGCTTGTTTTTTCTTTCGATATTGTTGTTGTTGGTATTGCTAACGCTTCTCTCTTCACAAACAATCCTAGATTGTTTGTCTCTTCTCGGTATCTTTCAACTAATCCCCAACTCCCAAGCAACTCTTCCTCTTGCGTTTGTAACGCGTATTCCATTGTGTGTCTTGATTTCGTCTCCACAACGTCTCCTAGATCCTTCCTTGTTCACGGTATCCTTCCAAGTGATCTATGTTGTGTCGTTGTTTTCTCTTTTACTTCGAAATCCAATTCCTTTCCTCACACAAACTTGATACCCCTCACGGTATCCTTCACCAAAACAAACTATATGTTTGTTTTCGCTTCCTCTTCGTTGTTGTTGTATCCTTGTGTCGCCTTGATGCGTTTTCCACAAATATTCCTTGAGTACTCTTTTCTTTCCCGGTTATATCACAAACCTTTCTCGACAACAACTTTCACGTACTGCTCGCGTTTTAACCCCGCGTTCTTCCTTCCTTTATGTCTTGTTTAACCCGGTTTCACAAAGCTCTTAACCCACTCGTTTTCCTTTACAAACGATGTGTTGTTCCTTTCTTGTGTCGCGTTACCAGCGGACCACAAAAGAACCTCAGCGCTTTTCTACTCTTGTTCCACGTTTCCTTGTCTACGTCAAGAGTTTCTTCCTTTTTCCCTTCGTTGTCACCAACAAAGTTTTAACCCACCAATGCGTTTGGTGTCCACGTTTGCTTCCTTTTGTGTCGGTCTTCAAAAAGTGTCGCTGCCCACAAAAGTTTCCTTCAATCGATCATGTTCCTTTTCTCCTTCAAGAGTGGATTGAAGTCGTTGCTATCTGCAACTCCCGTTGGTTCTGATCGTGCACTATCTTCTTCCAACGTCCTTGGTGTCTCTTCCCTTCTAAGTCTTTTGATCTTCCTGATCAAAAATTGAATCACAACTTGTAATCTTGCAACCTTCGGCTCCGATACCATGTTCGTATTTCACAGGTTCCATACTTTCCGGATCGATATATATATATATATATATATATATATATATATATATATATATATATATATATATATATATATATATATATATATATATATATATATATATATATCAAACAAGATTGACAAGAATTTGATTCATTATGTTACTAACAACATAACATGGTTACATTGTATATTTGACACACTTTAAAACATTACATATGTTGCGTTTATATAGGCTTCACAGCGAACCATCATGTCTGTTCGGTTTAGTCCTAACCGAATCCATAACTAACTATAACCGCTATTCGGTTATTAACTACCAAACTAACAAGTTCAGTCCCTTGACTTTTGTTTCCTGTACTTTGAACCTTGTCCAACAAGACTTTTACAATTACGGTCCAACAACCACATCAACACAAACAAGGGATATTTAGACTTTTACAATAAGTTGCTACATCAACATGTTGTACCTTATGCTTTACAAATGATAAAAACTTACCTAACTTAGACAATAGTTCCAACAATCCCCCACCACATTTGGTCTTGTTTGTTCATATATATTGAATAAAATGTGCATAAATGCTTTCTCATGTTCATTTTTGTTCATATAGATTATAGACGAGCTTTTAGGGAAATCAACTACACATTTATTCAACGAACCAAATCAAATATATATTACATAAATAAAAGGTTATAAAGGAGAAAATGAGGCTCATGTATAACATAACATGCTTGAAAGTTATTCGTCATCTACTCATCTGTTACTCCTATGCCGGACTCGGGCATATGCATCTTTTTAAATATGCAACAAATTCTATATATTTGATGCAAATCTTAGTCTGAATCACATATGATTTGGTATTTTCGTAATACGTATCCCATGATGTTCTATAAGACTTCTAAGCTGATAGAGAGATCTAACTTCTAAGCTCTGTTGTAAAAATCGGCCCAGGCGGCCGATTAATCCTTGCATAATCGTTGATCGCTCACTAAGCGTCTTGATTTATCATAATCGGCCTATTTAATTGGTTTGGTCAAAGATCGCTTAAAAATGGGTCAACAAACCGATTAATCGAACAAAATCGGTCTAATCGGATTAATCGGACAAAATGGCTTAAAAATTGGTCAACAAAATCGCTTAAAAATCGGACAAATCATTTAAAAATCGGTCAACAAACCGATTAATCGGACAAAATCGATCAAATGTCGCTTAAAAATGGTCAACAAACCGAGTAATATTTATGTTTGACTTTGAACTTTGAAGAATTATGTATTATGTCTATATTTGAACACTTGAAAAATTTGAACTTTGATGCAATACGCTTATCTCATACATATAAAATAATATAATATCTAAAATTACATTTTTTTTTATAAAGATTCAAATCCGATTAATCTCCGCTTAACCGATTAATCGCTATGTCCTACCCAACCGTCTCACTAACGCATATCGATTTTTACAAACTTACTCCCAAGTAAGCCCAAAGTTCGGAGACGCACACGTGTTTTGCGTGTACCCACGAGGTGCGCTGGTTCTCCACAATTGCAAGTTTGAAACTATTATTATCTTTGTTTAACTGACAAACCTGTTTCCACTAGCAAATAGGGGTGTTCATCGGTTCGGTTCTCGGGTTAATCGGTTTATTCGGTTCAGTTTGTTCGATTATTTTTTTTTTGGTCATAACCAAAAACCGAATCAAACCAAAAATATTTGTAACCGAACCGAACCGAACCGAAGTTCGGTTATGGGTCAAAACCGAAAACCGAACTTATATATTTTTTTAATTTAATTAAATAGATTTTGGCAAAGAAAAAATTTATTTCAAGTATAAAAAGTGATTTTTTATATTAAGATAAAATTTTAATGGTCTTTTTGTGTATATAAGTATATAAAAAAATATATAAAAGTGTTTTTAAATATAAATATATAAAAAAATATATATATTTATATAAATTCGGTTTTCGGTTCAAGTAGCCAAAACCATATCCAAACCGAAAACCGAATTTTTAGTTCGGTTCGGTTCGGTTTTGACAAATTCGGTTCGGTTACAAGTTTGGTTCGGTTTTTTTCGGTTCGGTTCGGATTCGGTTTTCGGTTTATTCGGTTATTACCCGACCCATGAACACCCCTACTAGCAAATATGCTAGAATTATTTCCTTCCTCGTTATGATAAATCTATTCAATTGGCCCCAATCGTGTCAAATATAACACATGAAGCGTAAAAGTAAGTAAGGGGCTGTTACTTTTTTTTTCCTGCTGCGTGAGAATGCATAATTTATTTATGTGTGTGAGCGTGCCTTTCTTTTTTTGACAAATTTCAACATAAAATGTCTAGCTCAAAGTTTAGTGACTACTTGTTAACAAACTACTAGTTTTGTCATTGATGATTATACGATGACTAGACTTTTGTACCGAAGTTCGTCAAGAAGTTCGTCACTATATCGGCCTGTTAGTGACAAACTAATATGATAAGTCACAAAAATTCTCTTCACCACAGACCATTTTTCTTGTCGAGAAATAACACATAAATTATTGGATTAATTATTACAATTAAAAGCTTAGTACATATCCTTAAGACAATATCTGATTCAAGGAGAACTGAGAGAAGAAACAATGACAATATTCTCACATCTTATTATTGAACCAATAGACACCTTTCTTGTTGCTGCCACCTTCGTCAGCTTCAACAAAGAAGCACTCATTAGCTTCTCTCCACATTGCATTAAATACCGAGGTGTCGTCAAACTGGTAGTATTCTCCTAAGATGGGTTTGATTGCTTTTGTCGCTTCCATGGCATGATAATGAGGAATGGTAGAAAACAAATGGTGCACAACATGCGTGTCTGTGATGTGGTGAAGAACTGTGTTCAAAATGCCATAATCTCTGTCGATCGTTGACAACGCTCCCTTTAGCCAGTTCCACTCGGTGGAGTCATAATGGGGCAGTGATTTGTGAGTGTGGTTCAACCATGTGATGACGGCCAAGTACCCATAAACAATAACTAAAGGAGCAAAGTAAATCATCACTAGCCATGTGAAACCTTGCGCCAATGCCAATTTGTATAGCCCATAGCTTGTTACTATAAGTCCTATGTCAGTCAGGAGTATTTGGAAACGCTCACTATCGTTATAAATAGGACTTTTTGGATCAAAATGGTTGGCAAATTTCTCATACTTCTTTCCAGCAACATTAAAACAAACGTACAAGAGCCAACCTATGGTGCATAAAATCACAAGTCTGAAGAGACGGCCAGGTGGGGTGTTCAGAAATTTGGAAAATGTACTTAGGCTAGATTTCTTTCTTGGGACAAAAGATTCATCGTTCTCGAGTGAAGCAGTGTGAGAATGGTGACGACTGTGACTGTATTTCCAAGAAAAATAAGGAGCTAGCAAACTAGTGTGTAGAAAGTAACCAATAGTGTCATCTAGCCACGGGTAGTCGCTAAAAGCGTGATGACCACACTCATGTCCAATGATCCACAAACCCATTTGAATACTGCCTTGAAGAATCCAATAAACAGGCCAGGCCACGTACAAAAGGGAGGTTGGAAGGCGAGCGATGTAAATGGCAGCCACATAGTATAACAAGAAGGAAAGAAACAAGTCAATGAAAAGGTGGGATGAAGATAGGAGAAGGGACCGATTGAAACAGTGTGGTGGTATGGCTCTCTTTATATCACTCAGAGTGAATGGTGGTTCCGAAGATGGTGCCCGCTTGACAACCTCACTTTCAAAGTTACTTCTCTCTGTTGCACAACCACCTGATGCCATCTTGCAATCTTGTTTTCCCTGAAATTTTAGACAATTTTTTTTTTTTTTACTTCTAATTCTCTAACTAAAGGAACCAAACTTTATAAGTATACTAACATATGTGAATATCAATACATACCCGTAGGCAAGAACTGAGAAGTGATGTACAGTTGTACACTATTTTGTTTTGCCCTAAAGTTTATTGATTTTTGAGCTAGAAACTCACTGCTGGTATGATTCTCAAAGGTGAGTTCTGTGGTTATTTATACTGCTAGATCTCAACATTTATAATAATAAACATAGATAAAATCTGGTCATTTTTGACAAATCATGTGCGAGTTTCTGTCTAAAGTTTCAATATTCCCCGGAACTTGCTAAAATACTGGAACACGCTCTAAAAAATCTATCTGTTAAATTTTGCATCGTATAAAATGTATGTTACAACTTTAATACAGTTTTTTTAAAAGCAAAATTCATTAGAAAACAAAGATATAAAACCGGGTTTATTTAACCATAGGTCATAAAAAATTTAAATTTCTTAATTTTACAGAGCAAATGGTGAATACCTGTTTGGGTTGCTGTGTATTCTCATAGAAAAATCTGGTCCGTCCACTATACAAATATAAATGAAGAATAAATACAATCAAATATGGAGTTCAAGCTAAAGGATTTCGAATGCTCAGAATGGACGTAAACTCGTGAAGCAACCGCGAGGGTAATTATTTAATGAATATATTTGCAAACTAGTATGTGGAATGTACTTGGAGTACTCAAACATGACCAAAACAAAAAGGGTGAAATGTAAATGACGTTAACGTCTTTTTTAATTACACATCTAGATCTACTAATATATTTTGTGAAGGTCAAAATTTATTTAACATACTTTCAAATTTCACTCGATCTAGCTAATATGACCTGTTGGTAGTAGGTTACTGTGTCACCTTGGCGAAAAATTTGCTGATTACTCTTCTAGGACTAACGACCGTTAGCTAGATGATAACGACAAAAAAAAAAAAAAAAAAAAAAAAAAAAAAAAAAAAACTTTAAAATTTTAAAAAAAAAAACGTAAACTTTTATAAAAAACATAAAAATATAAAAAATTTAATTTTTAAAAATTTTTAAAAATGTAATTTAAAAAAAAAAAAAAAAAAAAAAATTTTTAAAAAAACATAAAAATTTTTTTAAAAAACGAAAATTTTAAAAAAAAAACGAAAATTTTTTAATTTTTTTTTAAATTAAAAAAAATTTTAAAACGTAAGATTTTTTTTATAAAAAACGTAAACATTTTAAATTTTTTTAAAATTTAAAAAAACGAAAATTTTTGAAATTTTTTATAAAAAAGTAAAATTTTTTAATTTTTTTTTTTTTTTTTTTTTTTTTTTTCGTTATCATCTATCTAACGGTCGTTAGTCCTAGAGGACTAACTGCAAATTTTTCGCCAAGGTGACCCGGTAACCTACTACCAACAGTCATATTAGCTAGATCGAGTGAAATTTGAAAGTATGTTAGCTAGCTTTGACGCTAACAAAATATATTTAGATGATGAATTCGAAAAGACGTCACAGACTTTAATTTTCACCCAAACAAAAATGCTCTCTCACTAAAGGCCCGTTTTGTATGCAAAATATTTTTGGCTGAATTTGAATCTAAGGAACTAGAATGTTAAGGAATTGAATTAGGATCTAAAATCTGAAAGAATAGAAATTTGAAAAAACAGTAGAAAGAAATCAAAATGGAATTTTCAAAATAATTAATATATTAACACATTCAAAAATTTATTATAGTTAACTTTGATAATGTATAATACTTATTAAATTTAAACTATAATAAAATTATGGAAAAAGATATGATTATAACGCTTTTACAAAAAACTCGTTATGTTTATCTACTTCACTTATTGTCATAATAAATAACCGCTTTCATTTTATTCGGTTATTTTCATCCGCTTTTATCTTTTCGTGAATCGTCCATTTTATCCGTTTTCATTTTAATCGTCCGGATAAAAGCAGATAAAAGCGGATAAAACGGATAAAACCGCTTGTATTATCCACGCCAAAATGCATAAAACGGACGTAAAATATTACGCATAAAACGGATAAAACCGCTTTTATTATCCACGCCAAAACGGATAAAACGGACGGAAAATAACCGAATAAAATGAAAACGGTTATGTATTATGACAATAAGTGAAGTAGATAGAGAGTTTTTTGTAAAGTACGTTATTAATTTATAGCTTTTTTCCTAAAATCTATTATATATAATAAAATAAGCTTTTGTACAAGCCTACTAAGCACCTTGCATTAAAAATTGGTTTAATGCCCTACCTTATTTAGCTTCTAAGTACAATTAGTTTATGCAAGACGTTTTTAAAATGAATGTATTGAAAGTGCTAATTTTTTATTTAATGTGTTTCATGTGTATTCTTCTTTTGTACGCTTCCTTCTCAATTATTTTTGTAAATGATTCAATAACATTCAATGTCTCCACAAATCAGTTTCAACTTAATTTTGTGATATACTCATCCAATGTATTCTTCTCCAAAACGCTTTTACAAAAATCATCGGATATCACTTCGAAATCCATTGATCTCACCAATTCAAAAAACACACATAAAACTGATTGCATCTTATTCACGATTCAACATCCTTGAAAAAACATCTATGCCGGTGGGTTTTTGGTGTCCATCTCGGTAAATATCGCATATATTCAAATTCAATTTAGGGATTATATTTGAATCACATACTACAACATCTCTTCATCCTCTACTTTTGCAATTCTTTATTCTCTTTTACATGTGGTTGTAATTTGGATACAAAGTTGAACCTGAGATGCATTTGTAATGAATTTTATGCACACTATGTGTTTGATAAAAGTTTGAATAGCTAAATCCGTTATTTTTTGCATTTTTTAAAATTGTTTTTAGGTTGTTGATTTCACTCATTATCCTGATATGAAGCATATGAAGCGGTTCTATGAAGAGCGCACATTATTGTCGATGATGGTAAATTTCTTACAATTTGAATGAGAGATTTGTTGTTTTGTTTATGGGTGTTTAGATAAATCTTTGTCCACTTCCACTTACCCGCCTGTTTGTAACTTTTGCAGCATTAAGAATGATATTTACTGGTGACTAAAGTTAGGGCCTTCCATATGGAAATATGAAGCCGAAGGTGTTAACTTTGAAAACTATTCTTTATAGTTGTTGATTGGTTACATTAATAGAGAAGTGGTTCTCATGCAGGAGTATCTAGGATTTGGAGTTTGTCAATCTGTGGTCGATTGGGTTCAACAGTTCAATGGTAATATTGTGAACCTATCATATGTAATATATCAGCATCTAAGTTTCAATGCTAATTATTTCTCTTATTCATACTAATAGAAGTTCATTTAAATATAATCTTTTAATAGTATATACATTATTCATACTAATAGAAAGTTCATATTGGATCGTGATTGATGTATGATTGTTGCTACATTGCAGTTAACTATTTAGGCTGAATAGTTATATGTTTTTGTTAGGTTGAGTAGTTATATGCTTCGTTTCACAATTGTGTCGCTTAGATAAGAGGTTGAAAAGTAAACATTTGTTAGGTTGGATTGTTATATGCATTGTTGCATTTAACTATAAGTAATTTCCCTTCGTGTTCGCAGGTTACTGATGAGAAAATAAGGAACTTGCAATGATGGCTGAGGATTGACACTCAAACTAGGAAATTTGACATGCTTTTTTCCTTTCTGCATGATAACTGGTATGGCTTTACTTAATTGATAGAAAAAATTGTTGTACCAAATAGAAAAAAAGGTAGGATAGAATCGTATCTTAAAAGGCCAAAATTAGAATCATCAGATGTTCCGTTCTAATGGGGTGTGTGGTTGTGCAAAACATGTAACTTAGATCCTAAACTGTTCAAGTTTCGTTACCACCTCCATTACTTTGCACCACGTTCGTTAATTGTCGATTTGTTTGTTAGCTTATTGGTCAATGTCTGTGTCAATTCAAACATGTTATGGATTCGAGATAGAGTAAAATCTTATAAGAAAACCATATTAAGCTATAAAACTAATATATTAGCTTTGATTATATGGCGTTGCCTCAGATAGTTGTCCGATCTTTCGCATATTTGTCAGATCCTAAACTAATATAAATCAGTTCTCAGTTCTTGATCTTGGCACAAGATTTTGTATTCTTATAGTGACTTTTTTAAATTTTTTTAGCAGGTGATGATTACCTAAGAGACCTCCAAAAACATGTCAAGCTGTGACTTCAAGATTACTTTCCAAAGATCGGTATTAGCATTTAATGAAGAGGCAATCATTGAATTATATTCAGGTCATTTTTCGCTTTCTCTTATCCACCTTTCAGTAGTTAACTCAGGCATCTCAAAGTGGGTCATGTCGGTTGGGTTGATCTATTGAATTTCGTAGATATTTACTATGTCAAATAGGAAGGCGTAAACACATTGTAAGTTCAAATTGTAAAGCCTCTTTTCCCTTTTTTGCCAACTTCTATAGACACACAATACATTTATAAATTTATTCAAACGGGTGGATCATTTATAAACTACTATATGGTAACTCTAATGTTTGGTTTGTTAGATTTAATATTGGACTTGCTTGGTAATGTCATCTAAAACATTTTATTTTCATTAATTCTTACAGTACCGTGGAGGAACCAATTTTGGTAGGACTGCTGGTGGTCCGTTTATTGCCACAAGCTATGACTATGATGCCCCTTTAGATGAATTTGGTACGTTCAAGATTTAATAATATTGATATGTGCCTAAAGTAGTATGTAAAGGTGAAAATGGACGGGTTGTGTAAAATGGGTCAAATGGGTAAATCTTTTGTCGGGTCACAAGTCAAAACAGATTGGGCCTGGTTGGATTCACCCAAAACACCTTTGTATGACCAAATGATTATAACATATAGTAATAATTAACACCAAAAGGCCAAAAACATAATATTATGATGACAATACATTTTGAACATTTGGATTATTGGAGCATTTAAATGTGACTAAAGATGCTTATGACTACTTGTGGTACATGACTGAGTAATGCATGACGATCTCACCAATAATCTTCAATCAAGTTCATTTTGCGATGTTGCAAGGGTTCATTGTATGATCTGTTTGCTTATTTTCTATAATCACCAGTAATGCATGACGATCTCACCAATAATCTTCAATCAAGTTCATTTTGCGATCTCACCAATACCTTCCAGTCTCTGTCATATATCTGACATCATTTAACAGTTAATAACTACTTATTGTGACTATTTATCAGGCTCATCTCGTATTTCAGCGAATGAAAAACACTCCACCAGAGATGAATTTATGAACAAGTGGAAGATAAAAAACATTGTGGAGCTTCTTGATGTTGACCAGGTTAAGTAATTGATCTCTACACAAATTTACGATATCATAAACTGCTGTCATAAACTAAATATGGGAATTTGTTAATTTGCAGGGTAAACCAAGCGTTATCGTTGAAATTGTAATCGTGATTCATGAGGAGGAGGGCTGGTGGTACCTCGGTTGCAGGAAGTGTAACAAAAAAGTTGTAAAGGAAAGTCAGTTTGTTGATCTTGAGAACGAAACAAAAAGTAAGTTTGGATATCAACCAGCTAATGAGTGGAGATGCACGAATTTCAAGGCATCTTATAAATATTTTAATTCTATTTTCTGTTTATATATCGACTTCTAATTCGGGGTTCAGGATGAATCAGGGACAATATCTTTGTCTCTCTTTAATAAAGAAGTGAATGCAATGGTTGGTACATCTGCGTTTAAGCTTTGTGAAAAGTATGGATGCAAGGTATGTAGAATATTTGAGGTACTGAAATTGTAAAGTTTAAGGTTAATAAGTGTTAATGTTTGTCACAAAATTATTGTTATCATGTAGAATGCTGAAGATTAGATTTTCCCATCAGAAATCAGTAATTTGGTTGGCAAGAGGTATGCCTTCAAAGTGAAAATGGATGAGGTAAACGCGAAAATGCTACTGCCTGTTTTCACTGTGCTACATCTCTCTTACGATTATGAGATTCTCAACTCTCTCATTTCCAAGTTAACACCAGTTAAGGTAATTATTGTACAACATTTGTTTTATAATGCATTGTTTATTGTGGAACGTTTTGTGCATGCTTCAACATTTACCTCCACGTTGTATAGGAGAATGAGGCTACCAGTTCAGCATTACCTGAAATCACTCCATTCGTAAGTTTAGCCGCCTCTTTAGTAAGATCTGAAATCTCAAACTCATGAAGATACTACACCCGTGGAGAAAAATAAGAGTGCTAAACGTGCATCAGATTTGGAACCATCCAGTGATTGTTCGAGCATTAAAAGACAGCTTTTGGTGATGAAGGTGGAGAAAGACGATTGAAGAATGTGCACTTCCTGCAATGCGATGGTCGGATGAAAATCATGCAAGGAGCTTGCATTACATACACTTTAAAACACTATTTTAAGCCATTATTATGGTTTCTTTGTTTGTGTTTGGGTAGTCCGAATAATTTTGAATTCGGCATTTTGACATTGCTTTTAGACAATATTCATGTTCCCATGGATTATTTATCCAATGCAAATGGCCACTTTTAGACTTTTTTCTCCAATATAATATTTGATTTGTTATGTGATTTTTGGATGATGATGATGATTTTAGTATTAACATATCTTAGTGTTGACATAATCAAATCAACTCAAGTTATCAACATGTTAGTTGTTCACGAAATACACATGCACTATTTAAGTGTTTAACGTCGGCCGCATAGCTTTCCCTTTTAAGACTATCCACCAATTGAAACAGATGACACGTGTACGTTTATTTACAAACCAAATTGTTTATCGTATCATTGACATATTGCTTATTAATTCTTTTCATAAAATAATGTAATATATTTACATTCTTTGATGTTTGTTAATTTATTCACACACTTATCTCCCTTGATGATTATTTTTTTCAAAAATTCCCGTGATTCCGCGGGTTTAATAAGCTATATCAATATATTCATCACTAAATGGGCTGAAATTATTACTTTATCAATATGTTCTTCAATCTTATTCTCGCCTTCACGTAATTATATGTGTTCTATTTAAGTATAACAACCTAACGACTTAATTTAAATGGGACATATGACCTCTCACTATTCCAGGTTGGTGTTGATTGGAATTAGAATCAAAGGTTCATCATATTCTATATTTTTACTTGGAGGTCATAATATTCTAACATGTACTTTCTTATAAACTGTTGTTACTTAGCATGTCCCCATGCTTTTGATTCTGCAAAATACTCTAAAAAGTTTAAACGTGAGATATAATTGATCAACCAACATTTTGTCTTTTTAAATGTACAAATAAAAAATTTATAAAAAAAATAGTTAGTGAAGTCAAAATTTGTTGGTTTGTCAAGATTTGTTGGTTTGTCAAGATTTGTTGGTTTTTGTAACTTCAAATTTGATCAAACATGTATGTATACTAGGGGTGTCAAAAAAACAGAGGAACCAAAAGAACCGAAAAACCGTACCGGTACCTACCGGAATGGGACTATATATTAGAACCATGGTATGGTTCTTGGTTCCTAAAATTCTAAAATTTCGGTTCTCGGGACGGTTCAGGTCGGAACCGTTCGGTTCCGGTACTTTCCCGAAAGAACCGACTTTTATGAAAATATGTAAATTTATAGGCTTTGTTTGGGACATTGTGTACGTGCAAGTAATTGGCCTTTTAGGAAAGTAGAAAAAACCTTACCTAAATATAAAAACCCATTAACCTTAATATTTAATCCATTGATTCCATTCAAAGATTCAAACATCATTTATCAACATTAAAGTAAGTTTTTCTAAACCGGAATATCGAGTATGCGCATAGCCGCATATTGAACAATTTTATGTTGCTGATAAGGTTTTAAAATGTACCTTTTTGAGGGGTCGTTTAAGCCCTTATTTGATCACTTTTGTATCCGTTATTACTTAATATCGCTCCTTTTCACTTTTAGGTCTCTTGAAGGCAAATTGTCAGAATGGCACTTATTTGGACTAAAAGGCGCGGATATCGAAGAAAATGGCCAAAGTCAAGAATCGAGACACTCCACCGCTGAAAACACAAGGTGACGGGCATCGCTTAATCGCGACGCCGTCGGAGGATTTTGTGACGGACGAAGCCAAAACTCTTATTTTCAAGCGACGACGCAAGTTATAAAAGAGTAGACCGTCGCAACTCGCACGGCCTAGATTCAATCCAGACGGCCGAAAGTCGAAGAGGACGCGCCACAAGCACAAGGTGACGCCGTCGCAAGACTAACGTGGCCAAGACGAAACCCTAATGACGGCGACCCGACGGCGTCACACAACATAAGGTGACGTCGTCGCATATGTAATCTTATATATAAAATCCGAATTTTTCAGTATTAGTGTGTAGTCTTTTGGAGTAAAAACCTAAACCGAACCAAGGCTGTCTTGTACAGTATTTTAGGGTTCCAAACCCTATCTTACATCAAGATAAGTGATTTACTTCATTAATACAATTATGTCGTTGATTGATTGTGTGTATGCTTGCATGTTTACCATGTCCGGCTAAATTACTTGTGTGTTTGCTTAGATATATGAAACCTAGTTGTTAATTATTGTTAGGTTGTCTCTTATCTTAATTGTAATTGGCTTAGGAGTGCAACTAGGCTATCGTTGTGTTTAATACTTGATAAATCTTTGATAGTTTATGAATGACTTAGTGGATTTCGTTTACTAAACCCAAAGATAACCTCAAAGTTAGTTTATGAATGACTTAGTGGATTTCGTTTACTACACTTAAAGGTGACTTCAAAGAGTTAGGGAATGCACACCTTACGACCTTAGAAAACACAACGCAATTAAGAATAAGGACGTGACAATTCAACTACCAATAGGAGATAATTAAGGAGTAGTAAAACCTAAGTAAACACATCTTTAAACTATCATACGAGCACACAATAATTAGACATAGACTACATACACCTTAGATTAGATAATTAGATAAGTAGAGTAAACGGTAGCAATACCAACCCCCAAATTCAAACCCCGAGATTCGTACCTTTCCATTTCCTAAAAAACATAAAAAGATAAAAATAATCTTCCTCAACCCCAACCTTAGCGTTGTAACTTCTCACTAGCATTCCTATTCCCTAGAGAACGATATCAACACCGTGGCTTACCCTAATACTACACTACAACGATTAGGTTCATCGCTTAGGTGTTATAAAACTTGCTCAAGAAAAGGAAGTTCCTTTGACCTCGAACGACGCGTGTAGCGTTATCAAGTTTTTGCGCCGCCGGGAATAGAATAGCTAGTTAGTAGTCCACCTCGCTTAGGTTTCCTTTGCTTGATTCCTATCAAGTAAATTTTTCTCATTTTTAGCTTTCATAGTCTATCCCCTTCTTTGTGACCTTTGTTCGTAATCCCATCACTTTTCATCATGGAAGGTGATAACCACCCACCATTCATCAACCCACCACCAATTGACCTCCAAGAGCCTGTATCTTGGTGAATACTCAAGACCAAGCCACCTAGGCTATAGGAACACCATTGAGCTTCCCGACCAAGCCCAAACTACGGCCCTGCGATCCGACACCATCCGGTTGGTGCAAAACAGATGTGCATTCCATGGACTTCGTTCCGAAGATCCAAATCAGCATCTAAGGGATTTCCTTAAAATTGTCGATTCCATCGACCTTGATGCTACTACTCGGGAGACCACGCGCCTTTGTCTCTTCCAATTCTCTCTACGGGACCAAGCTAGTAATTGGCTTGAGCGACTTCCCGCCGGATCCATCTCAAGTTGGGATGATCTCACCTATCGTTTTCTTGCTCAATTTTTCCCACCGAGGAGAACCACTAAGCTTAGAAATGACATCTTGATGTTCCAACAACGTCAAGGTGAATCTCTCTACGAAGCATGGACTCGATTCAAGGACTTACTTCATAAAGTCCCTAATCACGGCATTGATCTTTGGCTCCAAGACCAAATTTTTTATGATCATGTCAACTTCCCCACCAAGCGATCCATTGACCAAGCGGCCGGTGGAAAACTTAGTGATCTCACCGCGGAAGAATCATGGGGAATAATAGAGGACCTTGCTCTCTATGACAACGAAGTTGGAATGACCCCGTGAGTTGCCCAAAACCGTTAAGGCAATCTCCTTGCCTCCCATTGACTCACAATCTTCCGATCAGGATGATCGAACTTGAATATCAAGTTCAATTCCTAATGAGTTCCTACGAAAATCCTAAGTCTTCACATCAAGTGAATAAAATCACTCTTCCTGTGAGTTATGTAGTGGTCCCCATGACACTCGTGATTGCACAAGACTCCCGAACAAGCTTTTATGGACTACGCATCCATGCGATCGATGGAGCGGGAGAAAAGTGGTACACTTTAAGCCCGAACAAAACAACTTAGGAAACTCTTACAACCCCTCATGAAGAAATCACCCTAACCTTAAGTGGAACCAAAACTCAAGCACACCCCAAAGCTCATCTATTCCACCTAATAGGTTCAATTCTCTAAACACCAGGAACCCCACTAATCTTGAGGCAATTGCATCTAGATTCATGTCATCTCAAGAGACTCGAATGACTAAGCTTGAAGCCGATTTTAAGTGAAGACAATGCGAGATGACAAACAAGCTTGATGCCCTCTTAAAAGCCTTTAATGAACGGGAAATTGGAGCACTCCCAAGTGATACTATCAAGAATCCAAAAGTAAGTTCGATTTCATCAAATTCATGTTCTTGTTCACCATGGGAGAATGCACATCCATGCCCCTAACACCCAACGGTTCACTCGGTAAATGCTATCAACAAGGGTTCCAAGCAATCTAAAATGAGATACCAAGGCCCTACACCATTGGTAGAACCTACTCTTGAGAAACCCGTCAACCAAGAACCCAAACTTAATCTAGAGGAGGATTACAAGGAACTCCATCAAGAAAAACCGGTTCTTGAAGTCTTAGCTCATGCACCTTATTATAATGCTTTAAAAGAAAAATATGAGTTAGAACTTAGACTTGGAAAACATGGGTCCGCTTTTGTGCGAAATAATTTACCTAAGAAGTTAGACGATCCCGGCTATTTACTCTTCCGTAGGCTTGGAACTTCCAAACCTCTCGATGCTCTAGCCGACTTAGGATCATGCATCAATCTTGTTCCGTTGTCCTTCCATAGAAGCCTTAACTTAGGTAAAATAGAACCAACGAAACAATCTTAGGTCTAGCGACGGTAGTGTTGCACATCCGTAGGAATAATAAAAGACATGGTAGTACACGAGGAGAGTTGACTTTTGGCCGACTTTCATGTGCTAGACATGAATAAGGACCCGACATGCCCATTACTAGTAGGAAGAGGATTCTTAGCTACCGCTAGTGCCATCATCGATTGTAAGATGTCCAAGATAGTGGTAGAAGAGGGGAGTGCTAGGTCAATTTACGATGTCAAAAGGCATACGTACTACAAAGAAAAGGAAATCCCACACGAGATTAGGTTGGATAGGACGCCTTCTAGATATGGACCTTGGATAGATAAGAACCTCATAGGTCCCCAACGACCTTTCTACTTAGATGAAGCCTTTGCTAGTAAAGCAACCTTCCATGAAAAAGAGATAGCTATGGACATGGAAGTGAACCCATTCGAGGACGCCTTAGTATTTAGGAAAACGACCGAGTTCCTAGGAAGCTTGCCCGTCAACCTTGTCATGAATAGGTGGAAAATTGAAAAGCCTAAACATAAGTGGGATTGGAATAGACCACCTAGTGATGGTAATGGAGAGTGGCACATTAGAATAACAATCTATGATCCCGATGGAGAGAAGTTTGAAAAGGCATATCGAACCGAACGTACTACTAGGAACTTAAATGATAAGTTTGATCCTTATGATATTGTTAAGGATAGGCTTACTTATATCGGAACGTAGGAGCACGACTACGAGTCTAGCTACAAGACTCTTAAATAAAGAAAAGCGCTTCGTAGGAGGCAACCCATGCTTAATTGTTTGATTGTTAGTGTCATATATCTTTTATTAATTGTTTATTCTCATGTTTAAATTTGTAAAAATGCTTTATTTTATTTTTAACCTCGTCTTAACTGCATATATAGGTATTTTACATAAAGGATAAGTGTAGGGAGGATTACACACGTTTTCAAAAGAAACGTAAACATGAGAATAACAATTCATTAAAAGATATATTTGTGTGTTTGTTCGAGTCAAATGCTTGTATCGAGTCA
Organism: Chrysanthemum lavandulifolium; assembly: GCA_022545495.1. NCBI lineage: Eukaryota > Viridiplantae > Streptophyta > Magnoliopsida > Asterales > Asteraceae > Chrysanthemum > Chrysanthemum lavandulifolium. The sequence goes on from CM040243.1 coordinate 130,234,529, forward strand.
TAATGGATGTTTTGCGTAAATTTTTCCGATTCTAAAGATATAAATTTTCCGTAAATTTTTCGAAAATCGCACCGCTTTTGTGTCGATAACCGACGGCGTGAAGGAGTAAAACAACAGATTACATTTTTTTTTCTCGTTTTCGAGCTACTTATAAATTTTGGAATTTTACAGGTCTTAATTTTCCGTAAATTCAGTAAACATCCATTCCACAAGCATTATATCCTAGTCTAATCGAGTCTTATATATATTATTACCGCCGATTTTACGCGAAGGTTTCGTTTGTTTTCTTCGAATGTGCAGGTTTCATTTATCAAGAAGAAGAAACAAAAGATTGGAAGGAACTTTTCACGCATACATTTTTCTTGAAAAGGATTTAACCACCACTTCACACGGATCCTACCGAGCTAATCAGGGGAGTACTAGTTTCTTTCGTTTTTAATTACCTTCCATTATCATTACTTTGATACTTTCGGGAACATTGGGGACAATGTTCGGTTTAAGTGTAGGGAGGAAAATAAAACGAACTTTGAAACTATGCTTATCCTTGATTATTTGCTTTGTCCAATTGTATTTGGGTAATAAACCATGAGAAAATGTCGGTTAGGGTAATTTTGGCACCAAATTTAAAATTTTTCATGATATATAGGAGTGGGCCATTAGTCTTAACAAAAGCGTCTCACGGATAGGAAGTTATATGACTAGCACAAAAAACCCTTTACCACTTAAATTCCACCCAAAATGTGAGAATCGCCCTTAGATTAGTAGGAATTAAAGCATTCATCTTTAATGCTTAGTGTGTGAACCGGTAGTATATTAGATTCTAGAACTTGTTTTGTGATGCATTCCGAGATCGTTAGTAAGACTACACTTGTGTAGTTAGGAATAACTAAATGATAAGAGGCATTAGGATAACCCTTGTTTGATACCGTAATATAATTACTTCTTCCACATCGGTTGAGTAATTCCCCACACCTTTGCGTTGTACTCATCTTTAGTACACGATACCCCTAGTTAACCCCTCATAGCCTATCCTTTTCGCGGTTCTCGTGATGTTTTGGTTTTTCCGGAATATCAATGAAGAGCATTGTTTACACCCCACCCCCAAATATACACCCAAATCGCCTTAGCCTACCTTGTATGTACTCACTTTTAGTGCATTATTGTTATCACCCTAAACCCTTAGTTCAATTATCAAATTACTTGCATGAGTTGCTAAGTCGAGTCATATCCTTTGTACACAGTTTTGGGACGATTGGGACTCATGGGAAAAAGTTAAAGTTTAAAAAATGATTGGAAGGGAACGTTAAATTCCCTAATTTGTGTAATAACGTACCCCAAGTGTTTTGATCTTTTCAATTCGGGTCAAATTAGTGTTAGAGTAATAAAAACTCAAGTGTAGGGATGTGCCTTTAAAACCCTATCAGTTTGATGTTACCATAGAGGATGGTAGAGTAAAAGTGTAAAAAAAAAAAAAAAAAAAAAAAAAAAAACATCCTACATCTATCCTTTAAATTTATGTTTGTTTGTTTCAGTTATTTAGAGTCTAGAGTGTCGAGTCTTTGCTTAGCAACGCCATTCTTCAGATGCTTGTAACATAAAAGATTTTGACCGCCACCACTAAATAGCCTATCCCACCAAACCCTTTGTTTCCTACCGTAAGCCTAACATTACAACCCTTTAAAGACCTCTTTGATAGTCTTTCCTAGGTGCTTACGCCAAAGCGATGGAGGTTTGATCTATTCTCAAGCCTATGGTAATCTATGTACTAGGACCGGTTAATGAGTGTTTATCTTCCATTTCCAACTTGTTATATTTCATATACACCCGAGAGATGTGAGTATCCAAACACCCCATGTGAGGTGCTAGTATGTAATTTTCGTGCTTGTTATGACTTTTGTGGGGCTTATATGTGTTGTGGACTGTTTTAAACCAATGCTTCATGACCCCTAACTTATAAATTAATTCGCTAAAGCACATTTGCTTGAGGACAAGCAAATACCAAGTGTAGGATATTTGATAAGGTTTTAAATGTACCTTTTTGAGGGTCGTTAAGCCCTTATTTGATCACTTTTGTATCCGTTATTACTTAATATCGTTCCTTTTCACTTTTAGGTCTCTTGAAGGCAAATTGCTGTAATGGCACTTATTTGGACGAAAAGGCGGATATATGAAGAAAATGGCCAAAGTCAAGAATCGAGACACTCAAATGCCGAAAACACAAGGTGACGGCGTCGATAACGCTACACGCGTCGTTCGGGGTCAAGGAAACTTCCTTTTCTTGAGCAAGTTTTATAACACCCTAGGCGTGAACCTAATCGTTGTAGTGTAGTAATTAGGGTAAGCCACGGTATTGATATCGTTTTCTGGGGAATAGGAATGCTAGTGAGAAGCGAATCTCGGGTATTGGATTTGGGGTTGGTATTGCTACCGATTACTCTACTAATATCTAATTATCTAAGCTAAGGTTGTGATAGTCTATGTCTAATTGATGTGTACTCGTATGATAGTTTAAAGATGTGTTTACTTAGGTTTTACTACTCCTTAATTATCTCCTATTGATGGTTGATTTGTCACGTCCTTATTCCTAGTTGCGTTGTGATTCTAAGGCTATAGGGCGTGCTTGTTTCCTAACTCTTTGAAATTACCAAAGGGTCTTGTTTACAAATCCTCTAGTGATTTATAGACGCCTACTACTACGGTTGTCCTTGAATACTTTATCCTACAATTACCTAGATAATTATATTCTAAAGTTCACAAAGAAAAGTCAAGCATTAAGTACACAACTAATAATCTAGCGCACTCTAGATCATTAGTCAACTAAGATAAGTATCAACCAATCAATATTCAATAATTAAGTTTCATATTCCTAAGCAAACACACAAATAAATTAGCGGGACATGGAGAAATGCAACACACACAAATAATCAAAGACATAATTAAATTAATGAAGTAAATACTTACGGTTTAGGTTTTACTCCAAAAGACTACACACAAAACCGAAAAATCGGATTCTATATATAAGATTTATGACGCCGTCTTGGTCGCATCTAGGCCGTCCCGAGTAACGACCTACTACCCTTTAGAACCCGACGTCGTCCCTTGAAAACATGCAATTTCAAGCCAAAATTCCTTCCGACGCGCGTCGCAGATATCTTGATGACGCCGTCGCCTTATGTTTCAAAGACTTTGAGTGTCTCGATTCGACTTTGGCCATGAGACGCTTTTGTTAAGACTAATGGCCCACTCTTATACGTTATGAAAAAATTTTAAATTTGGCTAAAATTACCCTAACCTACATTTTCTCATGGTTTATTACACAAATACACTTGGACAAAGCAAATAGTCAAGGATAAGCATAGTTTCAAAGTTCCGCTTTATTTTCCTCCCTACTTAAACCGAACATTGTCCCCAATGTTCCCGAAAGTATCAAAGTTATGATAATAGAAGGTAATTAAAACGAAAGAAACTAATACTCCCGATTAGCTCGGTAGGATCCGTAAAAGTGGTGGTTAAATCTTTCCAAGAAGAGTTTTTGCGTGAAAGGCTCCTTCCAAACTTGTGTAACTTCTTCGACAAACTAAACACACCAGAAGAAAACAAAGCGAAACCTTCGCGTAAAATCGCGGTAATAATATACATAAGACTCGATTTAAACTAGGATATAATGCTTGTGGAATGGATGTTTACGTAATTTGTTTTGAAAGTTAAGATCCGAAAATTCCAAAATTTTACAAGTAGCTCGTAAAACGAAGAAAGTAAGTCGATGTTTTATTCCTTCCGACGCCGCTGGTTGCAATCCGACGCCGTCGGTTATCTGACAAAAACCGGTGCGATTTTACGGAAAAATTCGGAAAATTTACATCTTTAGAATCTGAAAACTTCTTGCAAAAACATCCATTATGACTCGATACAAGCATTTGACTCGAACAAACAAACATATATATCTTTTAGTTAATTGTTATTCTCATGTTCGTTTCTTATGAAAACGTGTGTAATCCTCCTACACTTATCCTTTATGTAAAATACCTTTATATGTAATTAAGACGAGGTTAAAACAAAATAAAGCATTTTACAAATTCAAACATGAGGACAAACAATTAATAAAAGATATATGACACTAACAAGCAAACAATTAAGCATGGGTTGCCTCCCACGGCGCTTTTCTTTATTTAAGAGTCTTGTAGCTAGACTCGTAGTCCTACTCCTACGCTCCGATATAAGTAAGTCTATCCTCAACAATGTCGTAGGGATCAAACTTATCATTTAAGTTCCTAGTAGTACGTTCGGTTAAATATGCCTTTCAAACATCTCACCATCGGGATCATAGATTTGTATCCTAATGTGCCACCTTCCATTACCATCGCTAGGCGTTCTATTCCAATTCCACATGTGTTGGATTCTCAACTATCCATTTATTCATGACAAGATTAACGGGCAAGCATCCTAGGAACTCGGTCATCTTCCTAAATACTAAGCGCCCCTCGAACGGGTTCACTTCTATATCCCTAGCCAATTCTTGTTCTTGGAAAGTTGCTACACTAGCAAAGGCCTTATCTAGGTAAAAAGGTCTTTGGGGCCTATGATGTTCTTCTCAATCCAAGGTCCATATCGAGAAGGCTCTCTATCCAACCTAATCTCTTGTGGGATTTCCTCATCCTTGTAGTACGAATGCCTTTGACATCGTAAACCGATCTAGCACTCCCTCCTACCACTATTTTGGACATCTTACAATCGATGATGGCACTAGCGGTAGCTAAAAATCCTCTTCCAACTAGTAATGGGCATGTCGGGTCCTTATTCATGTCTAGCACATGAAAGTCGGCCAAAAGAGTCAACTCTCCTACATGTACTACCATGTCCTTTATTATTCCAACGGACGTGCTATACTACCGTCCGCTAATCCTAAGATAGTTTCCGTTGGTTCAATTTACCTAAGTTGAGGCTTCTATGAAGGGACAACGGAACGAGATTGATGCATGATCCTAAATCGGCTAAAGCATCGAGTGGCTTGAAGTTCCAAGTCACGGAAGAGTGAATAGCCGGATCATCCAACTTCTTAGGTAAGTTGTTTCGCACAAAGGCGGACCCATGTTTCCCAAGCCTAAGTTCTAACTCATATTTTCTTTTAAAGCATTATAATAAGGTGCATGAGCTAAGACTTCAAGAATTGGTTTCTCTTGATAGAGTTCCTTGTACCTCCTAAACTAGGTTTGGATTCTTGGCTATGGGTTTCTCGAGAGTAGGCTTTACCAAAGGTGCCGGCCTTGGTATTTCTTGGATGACTTGGAACCCTTTTGATAGCATTTACCGAGTGAACCGTTGGGTGAGAGGGCATGAATGTGTGTTCTCCATGATGAACTAGAACATGAAGTCGATGCAATCGAATTCACTTTGGGTTCTTTATGGTATCACTGGGAGTGCTCAATTTCCCGCTCATTGAAGGCTTTTAAGAGGCATCAAGCTTGGTTGTCATCTCGCCTGCTTTTGCTTAAACTCGGCTTCAAGCTTATTCAATCGAGTTTCTTGGGATGACAAAAATCTAGATGCAATTGCTTCAATATTGGGGTTCCCGGTAGAAGAATTGAATCATAGGCGAACTAGATGAGCTTTAGGGTGTGCTTGAGTTTTGGTTCCACTTAAGATTAGGGTGATTTCTCCATGAGGGGTTGTATGAGTTTCCTAAGTTGTTTTGTTCGGGTTTGAAAGTGTACCACTTATCTCCGCTCCGTCGATGCGTATGGAGGCGTAGTCCGCAAAAGCTTGTTCGGAGCCTTGAGCAATCACGAGTGTCATGGGGACCCTTGCATAACTCACAAGGTTGAGTGATTTGATTCACTTGTCGTGAAGACTTAGGATTTTGTAGGAACTCATGAGGAATTTAACTTGATCTTCAAGTTCAATCATCCTACGGTCGGGAGGAGGCAAGGAGATTGCCTTGACGGTTTGGGAAGTTCACGGGGTCATCCCAACTTTCGTTGTCATAGAGGCAAGGTCCTCTATTATTTCCATGATTCTTCGCGGTGAGATCACTAAGTTTTCCACCGCCGCTTGGTCAATGGATCGCTTAGTGGGAAAGTTGACATGATCATAAAAGATTTGGACTTGGAGCCAAAGATCAATGCCGTGATGAGGACTTTATGAAGTAAGTCCTTGAATCGGGTCCATGCTTCGTAGAGATTCACCTTGCGTTGTTGGAACATCAAGATGTCATTCCTAAGCTTAGTGGTTCTCCCGGTGGGAAAAATTGAGCAAGGGCGAGAAGTAAGATCATCCCAACTTGAGATGGAGCCGGAAGTCGCTCAAGCCAATTACTAGCTTGGTCCGTAGAGAATTGGAAGAGCCGCAAGCGCGTGGTCTCCCGAGTAGTAGCATCAAGGTCGATGGAATCGACAATTTGAGGAAATCCCTCAGATGTTGATTTGGATCTTCGGAACGAAGTCCATGGAATGCACATCCGTTTGCACCAACCGGATGGTGTCGGATCGCAGGGCGTAGTTTGGGCTTAGTCGGGAAGCTCAATGGTGTTCCTATAACCTAGGTGGTTTGGTCTCAGTACTCACCAAGAGTACGGGCTCTTGGCGGGTCGTTTGGTGGTGGGTTGATGAGTGGTGGTTGGTTGTCACCTTCCATGATGAAAAGTGATGGGACTACGAACAAAGGTCACAAGAAGGGGATAGAGTACGAAAGCTAAAATGAGAAAAATTTACTTGATAGGAATCAAGCAAAGAAACCTAAACGCAGGTGGACTACTAACTAGCTATTCTATTCCGCGTGGCGCCAAAACTTGATAACGCTTACACGCGCGTCGTTCGGGGTCAAAACTTCCTTTTCTTCGAGCAAGTTTTATAACACCATGGCGGTGAACCTAATCGTTGTAGTGTAGTAATTAGGGTAAGCCACGGGTATTGATATCGTTCTCAGGGAATAGGAATGCTAGTGAGAAGTTACTACGCTAAGGTTGAGGTTGAGGAAGATTATTTTTGTATTTTTATATTTTGTAGAAATGGAAAAGGTACGAATCTCGGGTATTGGATTTGGGGTTGGTATTGCTACCGATTACTCTACTAATATCTAATTATCTAAGCTAAGGTTGTGATAGTCTATGTCTAATTGATGTGTACTCGTATGATAGTTTAAAGATGTGTTTACTTAGGTTTTACTACTCCTTAATTATCTCCTATTGATGGTTGATTTGTCACGTCCTTATTCCTAGTTGCGTTGTGATTCTAAGGCTATAGGGCGTGCTTGTTTCCTAACTCTTTGAAATTACCAAAGGTCTTGTTTACAAATCCTCTAGTGATTTATAGGCGCCTACTCTACGGTTGTCCTTGAATACTTTATCCTACAATTACCTAGATAATTATATTCTAAAGTTCACAAAGAAAAGTCAAGCATTAAGTACACAACGAATAATCTAGCGCACTCTAGATCATTAGTCAACTAAGATAAGTATCAACCAATCAATATTCAATAATTAAGTTTCATATTCCTAGCAAACACACAAATAAATTAGCGGACATGGAGAACATGCAAGCATACACAAATAATCAAAGACATAATTAAATTAATGAAGTAAATACTTATCTTGATGTATAATAGGGTTTAGAACCCTAAAATACTGCACAAGAAAGCCTTGGTTCGGTTTAGGTTTTACTCCAAAGACTACACACAAAAGCGAAAAATTCGGATTCTATATATAAGATTACATCTGCGACGCGTCACCTTATGTTTTGTGGCCGTCGTATCGCCGTCATTAGGGTTTCGTCTTGCCACGTAAACTTGCGACGGCGTCACCTTATGATTGTGACGCCGTCCTGCTTGACTATGACGCCGCCTTGTCGTGCATCTAGGCCGTCCGAGTAACGACGGCCTACTCCTTAGAACACGACGCCGTCCTTGAAAACATGCAATTTCGCTTCGACCGTCATAAAATTCCTTCCGGCGGCGCGCGAGATATCTGATGACGTGCCGCCTTATGTTTCAATGACTTTGAGTGTCTCGATTCGACTTTGGCCATTTTCTTCGTATATTCGCGCTTTTTCGTTCAAATAAGCATCATTCCAGCATTTTGCCTTCAAGAGACCTAAAAGTGAAAAGGAACGATATTAAGCAATAACGGATACTGTAGTGATCGAATAAGGGCTTAAATGACCCTTAAAAGGTACCTTTAAAACCTTATCGCCATCGCTTAATCGCGACGCCGTCGGAGGATTTTGTGACGGACGAAGCCAAAACTCTTATTTTCAAGTGACGACGTCAAGTTATAAAAGAGTAGACCGTCGCAACTCGGACGGCCTAGATTCAATCCGGACGGCCGAAGTCAAGAAGACGGCGCCACAAGCACAAGGTGACGCCGTCACAAGACTAACGTGGCCAAGACGAAACCCTAATGACGGCGACCGACGGCGTCACACAACATAAGGTGCGCCGTCGCATATGTAATCTTATATATAGAATCCGAATTTTCAAGATAGTGTGTAGTCTTTTGGAGTAAAACCTAAACCGAACCAAGGCCGTTTTGTACAAGATTTTAGGGTTCCAAACCTATCTTACATCAAGATAAGTGCTTTACTTCATTAATACAATTATGTCTTTGATTGATTGTGTGTATGCTTGCATGTTTACCATGTCCTGCTAAATTACTTGCGTGTTTGCTTAGATATATGAAACCTAGTTGTTAATTATTGTTAGGTAGTCTCTTATCTTAATTGTAATTGGCTTAGGAGTGCGACTAGGCTATCGTTGTGTTTAATACTTGATAAATCTTTGATAGTTTATGAATGACTTAGTGGATTTCGTTTACTAAACCCAAAGATAACCTCAAAGTTAGTTTATGAATGACTTAGTGGATTTCGTTTACTACACTTAAAGGTGACTTCAAAGAGTTAGGGAATGCACACCTTACGACCTTAGAAAACACAACGCAATTTAGAATAAGGACGTGACAATTCAACCACCAATAGGAGATAATTAAGGAGTAGTAAAACCTAAGTAAACACATCTTTAAACTATCATACGAGCACGCAATAATTAGACATAGACTACATACACCTTAGATTAGATAATTAGATAAGTAGAGTAAACGGTAGCAATACCAACCCCCAAATCCAAACCCCGAGATTCGACCTTTCCATTTCCTAAAACCATAAAAGATAAAAATAATCTTCCTCAACCCCAACCTTAGCGTTGTAACTTCTCACTAGCATTCCTATTCCCCTAGAGAACGATATCAACACCCGTGGCTTACCCTAATACTACACTACAACGATTAGGTTCACTGCCTAGGGTGTTATAAAACTTGCTCGAAGAAAAGGAAGTTCCTTTGACCCCGAACGACGCGTGTAGCGTTATCAGTTGCTCAGTAACAACTAACAAGAAGTTGTAGTTAAATGTAGGTATTTATTGTTCATTAAATGTAATGATAAAATTCGAGAAATAATGAACGATTATGGCATCATTGCATGATGTTATATCAAAGTTTTACTTTTTAGAACTATAATGTCATATGAGATAATTATTCACTTTGTAAGTATAGGTAAATCCTCTTGAAATGGAGAAGAAGTACACATCAAATACCATCATTAGAGAGGTATTTAAATTATATATATACTATATTGCAATAATGTCATTTGAGTATAGTATTCACTATGCTCTAGCTAAACAATAAGTACCAGGCGTCGACATTGAAACCATTGGTAATTTAGATAATATATAAACGAATTTGTTATCAATGACCTTAGCCAGGGCAGTTGGGCCAACGGTGATTATTGATATTATCAAAAAAAAAAAAAAAATTATTATTATGCCTATTGAAGCTCACTACTAATACTATCATGCCTATGGATATATATTAGGATGGATTGAAATTCTCAGGTGTTCGAAACCACAGGCTTGCTTTAAAAGTCGGAGTGTCGATTATGTTGTTAAGAAACATAGACCAATCAAATGGTTTATGTAATGGTACAAGACTTCAGGTACTTAAATTAACAAGAACCTCTATTCAGGCGCAGATCATTAACGGAACCAACTTCGGATTGTCAGGAAACAATATCCGATATTAGTATCTTTTGCCATGACAATTAACAAAAGCCAAGGGCAATCGCTTTCTAAAGTTGGTTTGTACTTTCCCGTCTGTGTTCACATGGACAATCAGACGCTGTCGTATCAAGAGTAAAAAGCAAGCGGGGTTTGAAAGTTGTCGTTTGTGATCAGGATGGTAATCTCTCCAAAACCACAACAAATGTCGTGTATAAAGAAGTACTTGAAGGTCTTTGAACAAGGTTCATGTTATATCATGTATGTATCATTGGTGTAATCACGTTATATTATACTATGATTCATTATTTTTAATGTTACAAGGTTTGTTAGCAACTCAATTGATCATTGAAATCACACATCATTTTATGTTCGAGTCAATCTATTTTAGATTGGCAACGCGATGGTTGTAAATCGATTGTGACTCAAACATATTTTATATTTAACAAATTTACGTTATTACTTTTATTATCATCTCATTTATCTATTTCTTTAAAAACTAACCCGGTGTCAACGAGTCTCTAAGCTAGTTATTAGATATAATAATAATAATAGTATCATCATCTAAATAAATAAATTAATATAATCTAAAATTTAATATATTTAGTTTTTAATTCAATAAGTAATTATTTATCAAATCTTTCCATATATATTAGACATACCTTGCCAACTCAAAAAAGCCACATCACCATGAAGAAAACCAACTTAGCAAAATTAAAGCTACATATGCACACAAAAAGCCGCCAAAAAAAAAAAAAAAAAAAAAAAAAAAAAAAAAAAAGGACCTCCACTATACCACATGCCTTTCTCATATCTTATTTTTCAAAACAAACATATTTTCAAATCAGTCAAACCCTAACCGAAATCTCTCACAAAATCAAACTATTTTTTTGTTAATTATTCAAAAAAACAAAACAATCTCCTTACCACTTCACAAAGATTTCCCTTTATTTCTGCCAAAGATTTTGTGATAAAACTAAGTTTGATTAGAATACCCTAATTCAAATCAATGGTTAACCTAATATATATCTCTACTATCTAAAATGGAAAAACCCTCAAGAGGAAATGTGAAAACTTGAAACTTGAAATTGAAAGTCAAAGTTTTTCAAACCTCTCAAATGTCACAATATAGCATGAGTCTTACGTACAACACATACAACACAGGAAAGTCACAATATTAAAAAGATTTTGCATGGAAAGAGTCAAATGATTGTGCATGGAAAGTATTCTTGAGATAAGTCAAAGTTTTTCAAACCTCTCAAATGTCACAATATAGCATGAGTCTTACGTACAACACAGGAAAGTATTCTTGAGATTGTGCATGGAAAGTATTCTTTGTGTTAAAACAATTGATACTACACCAATTTACACAAACAAAAAGTGGGAATTTTCAATTTTCAAAATGTAAATAAGTTTTGCCTATATAAACAACCCTCAAGAGAGTTGATGCTACACGAATTTACAGAAAAAAAAAAAAAATGGAGATGCAAAATGAAAGAAATGTTGATGATGATCTTGAGGTTAGAAATCGATTTTTTTGATGATCTTACGCACTTGATACTCTCTTTGTAATGTGCATTGACACATCTTGTTTGTTTCTTGTTTGTTTTTTTATTACAGCTTGATCCACCTCCTCCTCCCCCTCCTCCACATCATGTTCCGTTTTATAATCCTCATTTTATTAACTGGAATTGGGATGACGTCATTGTCATCTCAAGTGATGATGAAGATGATGAAGAAACAAGTCAACCTATCAACATTGGTCGTAAACGAATTTATTGATTGGTTGATCAAAGTGATGACGAAGATGAAGATTAAAAGTTATGTTTTCGTTTTTTTTAAAACATCTCGTTTTACAATAAAGATATGCGATATTGTGGCTCAACTAGGGTGGCTTTCGGTGCTGAAATGGATGAAGATTAAAAGTTGAAGATCAGTGTGCGTTTGGCGGTTGTAATGGACTGGTCTGGGAGAACAAATCGAGGCTCAAAAGGGTGGCTTTCGGTGCTGAAATGGATGCAGGTGTTGCTGCGGTTAGACGCTGAAACGGGTGGGTTTGGTGGCTCAACTAGGGGCTGAAATGGGTGACTTTGGGTTTTGACACGGGGATTTAGTTCGCCGCGTTTGGACCTGAATTGAGGTCTAAGATGCACACGTTTAAGGGCTGAAATACGCAGGTTTGGAGGCTGAAATGTGGTTAGTTTCGAGAGAAGAAAGCAGAAAGCTTTTCAACAATTTAAGCTCACGGTTTTAGAAAGTGAATTTGAATTTGGGTTTGCAATACTTTTGTTATTGAAACAAAGTCTTCTGCAATAGCCGATGCAAATCTGAATGTGAAGTAAATAGCATAACAAAGCGAAGGTTTGTCTCATTGAAAGGTGAGGATACGATGACGGTTGTTATTTAGTCAATTATAAAGAATTAAAAAGACTTCAGTTTTTAGTTTTATAAACGCGTATTTGGGTGTTTATTACAGGCGGAAGATGTAATGGAGTCTGTACTAAAAGAACCAGTGACCAAAAACCAAGATGAAAGCTAGGCTAAAGATGAAAAAAAGGAAGAAGAGAGTAATTGTGTTACTGAAACATTTATTTCTATTTGGATATGTCTAGGGTTACTTTAGTCATGTTATATTTTTTATTGGAGGATTTGAACTTAGTGAAATTCTATTGATTTTGCTCATGCATTACTATATCTTCTGTTATGTTAATCAAGTAATGGACTTATTTAAAGTGACTAAAAGTTTATGGCTTCGTCGCATATAATACGGCTTCATGCATTGTAATGTCTACGACTTGAGATTCAAAGAAGAAGTTCAATTGATTCGGAGGACTTGAAGCAACAATGGTGTATGCCTCTAATACAAATCTACTGGGCAAATATGTAATAGGCATACTAGCTATTTACTAACTATATGTAATATAATGATGATTTTTGCTCGATGGGTATTATTTAGTTTTCAAGAATTGATGATTTCGTTCGGGCTCGGATGGCAAGTATTATTGAACCTAATCGTTTAGTGTAGTAATTAGGGCAACACGGTATTGATATCGTTCTCTCAGGGAATAGGAATGCTAGTGAGAAGTTACTACGCTAAGGTTGAGGTTGAGGAAGATTATTTTGTATTTTTATATTTTTGTAGAAATGGAAAAGTACGAATCTCGGGTATTGGATTTGGGGTTGGTATTGCTACCGATTACTCTACTAATATCTAATTATCTAAGCTAAGGTTGTGATAGTCTATGTCTAATTGATGTGTACTTATGATAGTTTAAAGATGTGTTTACTTAGGTTTTACTACTCCTTAATTATCTCCTATTGATGGTTGATTTGTCACGTCCTTATTCCTAGTTCGTTGTGATTCTAAGGCTATAGGGCGTGCTTGTTTCTAACTCTTTGAAATTACCAAAGGGTCTTGTTTACAAATCCTCTAGTGATTTATAGACGCCTACTCTACGGTTGTCCTTGAATACTTTATCCTACAATTACCTAGATAATTATATTCTAAAGTTCACAAAGAAAAGTCAAGCATTAAGTACACAACGAATAATCTAGCGCACTCTAGATCATTAGTCAACTAAGATAAGTATCAACCAATCAATATTCAATAATTAAGTTTCATATTCCTAAGCAAACACACAAATAAATTAGCCGGACATGGAGAACATGCAAGCATACACACAAATAATCAAAGACATAATTAAATTAATGAAGTAAATACTTATCTTGATGTATAATAGGGTTTAGAACCCTAAAATACCGCACAAGAAAGCCTTGGTTCGGTTTAGGTTTTACTCAAAAGACTACACACAAAACCGAAAATTCGGATTCTATATATAAGATTACATCCGCGACGGCCACCTTATGTTTTGTGACGCCGTCAGATCGCCGTCATTAGGGTTTCGTCTTGGCCACGTAAACCTTGCGGACGGCGTCACCTTATGACCGTGACGCGTCCCTTCACCATGGCGCCGCCTCTGGGGCTGCATCTAGGCCGCCCGAGTAACGACGGCCTCCTTTAGAACTGCGTCGTCCCTTGAAAACATGCAATTTAAGCTCGACCGTCATAAATTCCTTCCCGACGGCGTCAGCAGATATGCAGATGACGCCGTCGCCGCTTTATGTTTCAGCACTTTGAGTGTCTCGATTCGACTTTGGCCATTTTCTTCGTATATTCGCCTTTTCGTCCAAATAAGCATCATTCCGGCATTTTGCCTTCAAGAGACCTAAAAGTGAAAAGGAACGATATTAAGCAATAACGGATCACAAGTGATCGAATAAGGGCTTAAATGACCCCTTAAAAGGTACCTTTTAAAACCTTATCAAATATCCTACACTTGGTATTTGCTTGTCCTCAAGCAAATGTGCTTTAGCCAATTAATTTATAAGTTAGGGGTCATGAAGCATTCATTCAAAGCGGTCCACAACACATATAAGCCCATAAAAGTCATAACAAGCACGGAATACATACTAGCACCTCACATGGGGTGTTTGGATACTCACATCTCTCTCGGTGTATATATGAAATATAACAAATCGGAAATGGAAGATAAACACTCATTAACCGGTCCTAGTACATAGATTACCATAGGCTTGAGAATAGATCAAACCTCCAGTCGCTTTGGCGTAAGCACCTAGGAAAGACTATCAAAGAGGTCTTTTAAAGGGTTGTAATGTTAGCTTACTAGTAGAAATGAAGGGTTTGGTGGGATAGGCTATTTAGTGGTGGATAGTCAAAAATCTCTATGTTGCAAGTATACGAAGAATGGCGTTGCTAAGCCAAGACTCGACACTCTAAAACTCTAGGCAACGAAAATAAACAAACATAATTTAAAAGATAGATGTAGGATGGTAGCCCGTATGGTTTTGGTTTTTTTTTTTTTTTTTTTTTTTTTTTTCATACACTTTACTCTACCATCCTCTACGGTACATCAAAATGATAGGGATTTATAGACACATCCCTACACTTGAGTTTTATTACTCTAACACTAATTTGACCCGAATTGAAAAGATCAAAACACTTGGAGTA
The DNA here is from genome assembly GCA_022545495.1 of Chrysanthemum lavandulifolium. NCBI lineage: Eukaryota > Viridiplantae > Streptophyta > Magnoliopsida > Asterales > Asteraceae > Chrysanthemum > Chrysanthemum lavandulifolium. The sequence continues at coordinate 130,249,593 of CM040243.1, forward strand.
CATTATTATGCAAACAAAGGGAATTTGAGTTTAACGTTCTCTTCCTATATTTCATAAACTTTAACTTTTCCCATGAATCCCAATCATCCCAAAATCGTACACAAAGGATATGACTCGACTTAGCAACTCATGCAAGCAACCGATAATTGAACTAAGGGTTTTGGGTGATAACATAAATTTGCACTAAAGTGAGTGCAATAAAGGTAGGCTAAGGCGATTTGGGTGTATATTTGGGGTGGGGTGTAAACAATGCTCTTCATTGATATCCGGAAAACCGAAACATCACGAGAACCGCGAAAAGGATAGGCTCGAGGGGTTAACTAGGGTATCGTGTACTAAAGATGAGTACAGCGCAAGGGGTGTGGGGGAATTACTCAACCGATATGGAAGAAGTAATTATATTATAGGTATCAAACAAGGGTTTATCCTAATGCCTCTTATCATTTAGTTATTCCTAACTACACAAGTGTAGTCTCACTAGCGATCTCGGAATGCATCACAAAACAAGTTCTAGAATCTAATATACTACCGGTTCACACTCTAAGCATTAAAGATGAATGCTTTAATTCCTACTAATCTAAAGGCTCCTCACATTTTGGGTGGAATTTAGGTGGTAAGGGTTTTGTGCTAGTCATGCAACTTCCTATCCATGAGACGCTTTGTTAAGACTAATGGCCCACTCTTATCGTCATGAAAAAATTTTAAATTTGGCTAAAATTATCCTAACCTACATTTTCTCATGGTTTATTACACAAATACACTTGGACAAAGCAAATAGTCAAGGATAAGCATAGTTTCAAAGTTCCCGCTTTATTTTCCCTCCTACACTTAAACCGAACATTGTCCCAATGTTCCCGAAAGTATCAAAGTTATGATAATAGAAGGTAATTAAAACGAAGAAACTAATACTCCCCATTAGCTCGGTAGGATCCGTAAAAAGTGGTGGTTAAATCTTTTCCAAGAAGAGTTTTTGCGTGAAAGGCTCCTTCCAAACTTGTGTAACTTCTTCTTGACAAACTAAACCGCACACTAGAAGAAAACAAACGAAACCTTCAGCGTAAAATCGGTAATAATATACATAAGACTCGATTTAAACTAGGATATAATGCTTGTGGAATGGATGTTTACGAATTTGTTTTGAAAGTTAAGATCGGAAAATTCCAAAATTTTACAAGTAGCTCGAAACGAGAAAAGTAAGGCGATGTTTTATTCCTTCTGGACCGTCAGTTGCAATCTGACGACCACAAAGTTATCACGACAAAAAGCGGTCCCACGATTTTACGGAAAAATTGGAAAATTTACATCTTTAGAATCTGGAAAAACTTCTCAACAACATCCATTATGACTCGATACAAGCATTTGACTCGAACAAACAAACATATATATCTTTTAGTTAATTGTTATTCTCATGTTCACGCTTATGAAAACGTGTAATCCTCCCTACACTTATCCTTTATGTAAAATACCTTTATATGTAATTAAGGCGAGGTTAAAACAAAATAAAGCATTTTACAAATTCAAACATGAGGACAAACAATTAATAAAAGATATATGACACTAACAAGCAAACAATTAAGCATGGGTTGCCTCCCACGAAGCGCTTTTCTTTATTTAAGAGTCTTGTAGCTAGACTCGTCGTCTTACTCCTATGTTTTCTTAATCTTAAGGGCCCATTCGATCTCTTTAACTCTTCTCTCATCACGAATATATTCAGCCCCGTTCAAGACAAGCGTGTAGTAGACTTTGTTTTCCAATCAACCTCGAATGCGGAATGTTATCTACATCTAAATCATCCATGCCTCATAATTCTTATTTTTATGGGGCATTATATATTAACACTCTCGCTTCATTTGAGAACTCAATTATCCCCGCCTCTTTATCATAAACCATCTTAGACTCTTCTATAAATGGTTTCCCAAGGATTACATCTCCTAAAACCCATCAATGATGCCTTAACGTTTTCTAAAATCATGAAATCACACCTATATGTGAAGTTACCTATGAACATGTAATCCCTTAATCCTCCCCACATAGTTACTTGCTTTCCTAGGCGAAAGGGGTCCCTCATAGGCTCTAGCTTTTTGCTCATGATCCAATTATAATAGAGCCTAGACATTACATTCATGGGTGCCTTATAGTCAATGTAGGTGTGATCCTATATAAGTATCCAATCATACACGGTACCTTGATGTTTTTAGGTTTCCCTCCTTCATGGGGCTCGAAGGGTGGTCTTGGAAAATTAACCACGTTATGGTGATAAGTGGTTTCTTTTCCTTTAGGGTATGAGTCAAAGTACCCCTAAGTTCTTCCTCCTCCTTGTCACCCTCCATAATTTCTAACACCTTATAATCTCCTTCCTCTAGATCATCATCCGAATCACTTGTGGTCAAATCACTATCTAAAGGGCGATCAGATTCTTAAGGGCTTCTTTGAGTGTATTTTCAATTATCATATTTAATTTCCTAAGCTCTCCGATTTAGCTCATGATCTGGGCTCGAAGTTGGTTAGCGAGAGGTGGGTCAGCGGTGGTATTTGTTTGTGGTGAAGTATAGTTTGGTGGTTGGTTATCACCTTCCATGGTGAAAAGTGATGGGTGTTACGAACAAAGGTCACGAAGGGGATAGACTAAGAGAAAGCTAAAAATGAGAAAATTTACTTGATAGGAATCAAGCAAAGAAACCTAAACGAGGTGGACTACTAACTAGCTATTCTATTCCCGTGCGCCAAAACTTGATAACGCCACACGCGCCGTTCGGGGTCAAGGAAACTTCCTTTTCTTGAGCAAGTTTTATAACACCCTAAGCGAGGAACCTAATCGTTGTAGTGTAGTAATTAGGGTAAGCCACGGGTATTGATATCGTTCTCTAGGGAATAGGAATGCTAGTGAGAAGTTACTACGCTAAGGTTGAGGTTGAGGAAGATTATTTTGTATTTTTATATTTTTGTAGAAATGGAAAAGGTACGAATCTCGGGTATTGGATTTGGGGGTTGGTATTGCTACCGATTACTCTACTAATATCTAATTATCTAAGCTAAGGTTGTGATAGTCTATGTCTAATTGATTTGTACTGTATGATAGTTTAAAGATGTGTTTACTTAGGTTTTACTACTCCTTAATTATCTCCTATTGATGGTTGATTTGTCACGTCCTTATTCCTAGTTGCGTTGTGATTCTAAGGCTATGGGGTGCTTGTTTCCCTAACTCTTGAAATTACCAAAGGGTCTTGTTTACAAATCCTCTAGTGATTTATAGACGCCTACTCTACGGTTGTCCTTGAATACTTTATCCTACAATTACCTAGATAATTATATTCTAAAGTTCACAAAGAAAAGTCAAGCATTAAGTACACAACGAATAATCTAGCGCACTCTAGATCATTAGTCAACTAAGATAAGTATCAACCAATCAATATTCAATAATTAAGTTTCATATTCCTAAGCAAACACACAAATAAATTAGCGGGACATGGAGAACATGCAAGCATACACACAAATAATCAAAGACATAATTAAATTAATGAAGTAAATACTTATCTTGATGTATAATAGGGTTTAGAACCTAAAATACTGCACAAGAAAGCCTTGGTTGGTTTTAGGTTTTACTCCAAAAGACTACACAAAACCGAAAATTCGGATTCTATATATAAGATTACATCTGCGACGGCGTCACCTTATGTTTTGACGCCGTCATATCGCCATTGGGGTTTCGTCTTGCCACGTAAACTTGCGACGGCGTCACCTTATGACCGTGACGCCGCCCCTTGACTATGACGCCGTCTTGGCGCATCTAGGCCGTCCGAGTAACGACGGCCTACTCACTAGAACTGGCGACGTCCCCCGAAAACATGCAATTTCGCTCGACCCGTGTAAAATTCCTTCCGACGGCGTCGCAGATATGATGACGCCGCCGCCTTATGTTTCAAAGAGACTTTGAGTGTCTCGATTCGACTTTGGCCATTTTCTTCAGATATTCGCCTTTTCGTCCAAATAAGCATCATTCCAAAGATTTTGCCTTCAAGAGACCTAAAAGTGAAAAGGAACGATATTAAGCAATAACGGATATGTAGTGATCGAATAAGGGCTTAAATGACCCCTTAAAAAGGTACCTTTTAAAACCTTATCAGCAACATTGTAACGCACATGATACTTTCGTAAACAAACAAATACTATGAAAGCTTAAAAAAAACTTTAACAGTCACTGTGTTTTAAAAAAAAAACACTGCTAAAGATATTTAAACAACCCAAAAAAATTAACAAACTCTCCGAACTTAGTACAACGTATTTGTGGTCTCAAAAAAAAATTAAAAACTCCGACGCAACGCGGCGGGGTGTTTCCATCTCGTTTTCATAAAGCTTGAATAAGTATCCTGAGTTGTATTTTAACTTTTTAAGGCATTACTATATTATAGCGTATGACACGCTTGCGCTATAAACTTTTGAGCCCAAAACGTGATGCCTTATGCCAGAATATAACTTAGAACAAAACATTGAGGACACATACTTGATTTTCGATATGGAAGTAATAAAATAAAATAAAACACTAGAACAAATATTTTTTATTTGAACACACTAGAAAAAATATAGCAAAGGTTAACTCATGCCAGACGTTAAATAGTTGTTAAACAATCAACTGACCAAATTAAAGCCGTCCGCAAAACGACCCAGAAAGGACCCGTTGGCACCGATTCAAATTGGTGAATCAGGTCTCATCGAGATCTATTTCTCCCAGTTATTAAATCACGGTACCCGCAATAAACGCTGCGGGCACCCGCTATATACTATATCTATACTACATAAATCTATATCTATATCTATACTACATAAAATGTAAAAATGGTTAAGCGGGAATTGTTGAAACTTGAAATGTTGAAAAAAAAGTCAAGGTGAAAATTTAAACTTGATAAAGCTCAGGGCCAAACAATTCCCGTGCGCTTTAGCTTTGCGATGACTATTAATAGCTCAGGGCCAAACAATTCCAAATGTGGGTGTCTATTTGCCAGATTCTGTTTTCTCTCATGGCCAGCTTTATGTGGCATTGTCTAGAGGGATATCTCGTAGAACAACAAAGGTATTGGTTAAACCAGTCAAAGAGTTCCGTCAAGCAGGAATCTATACCTCAAATGTCGTGTATCAAGAAGTTTTACGTGACGAGTAAAATGTGTTGTTAGTTAATATTTCATAATTGATGTAATCTTTTATTTTAAGTTTCATTAAATATTTTTTTATGTTGTTTGATATATGTTAAAGAATTTTTGCTAGAGTTGAATTATCACATGTTACAACAGTTTGTAATTACATTTTCATCCTTTTTCACGTTCTATTTTGAACGTTATACAAAACACTTACCACAATATCGTATATCGTTAATTATCTGCCGCTAGAAAACCGATGCCGCTAGGCACGGGTACTCGCCTAGTCTGTATAAAGGGAACGATTTGCAGTCTTTAATCCATCAAACAATCAATGTTTCGAAGAAAGAAAAATATCATAATGTCAAACTCAAAACTTCAAATACCCTATGATTCTAATAATGTAGATTTGTTTTATTTATAAAGAAAAAGACTATGATTCTGAATTTCTGATAAGGAAGATGTTGAAGAAAAAATCTATAATTTTGATAAGTAAGATGGTACATACAAAAGAGATATTGGTAATTTTTATGATGTGATAACGAGAAATAATATGATGTCAATATTTTTGCAGAACATTAATTAAGCAGTTTAAACAAATGAAACCTTTACAATGATAATTTCCATAATATTCATCATAAATAATATTTAAGAAACCACTACAAAAAAATGTGATATTTGGCACTACTTTCTCGTGCCAAAAATGCAAAGGAAGTTGACCCAAACCCATGTCGTGCCTTTTTGGTAGACCCCTTTTTGTTGACCCAAAAAAAATTGGCACGACACACCATTTGAAAGTTTGGCACGACAAACTTGTGGGGCCCAAAAGGATTTCAACCTGAAAATACAGTTTGGCACGACAGTTTTATGCAAAATGGTACGACAATGTCGTACCAATTTATTTATTTATTTATTTTTTTTTTATCTTTTTAAAATAATAATAAAACGAATTTTTAAATACAGAAAGGCACAACAAAGTCGTGCCAAATAGTAATTCCACGTGGCATACGATACAAAATGGGATGATCCACGTGGCCTTGTGGTTCAAAATGGGACGACCCTTCCTGTGTAATTTAGGGACGACAATGTCGTCCCTAAAAATTCTGGGTGGGCAAAAAAAATGCAGCAAACTGCAGTTTTTCCATATTTTTCCGGAAAAAATCTACCAAAACAAATATAACCTATAATCAATCACAATCCATAATACCAATTTGACAATATGATACAATACCAAATTACTAAACGGATCGAATAACATTCCACAATTCCACGATAACATTCAACAAATACGATACAAAGTAAACTACTCTTAAACTATACAAGGCGCAAATTTCCTAAATAACATGTCTCAAACTAACAAGTCACAAGCTTATAAAGCTAACATGTCTCAAAGTTATAAAGTTAACATAAATCCACGATAACATTCGACAAATTCAATACTATTCCACAATATTAACAAGTCTAAAATTCACAAACTAACTTCCCGCCTACTACTCATAAAACTCGCCGCCCGAATCGTCGCCCGCCTCATTATTATCCTCACTATTATCATCATTATTATCCAAATCATTATTGTCAACATGATCATTTTGGCGCAAATGAGGATTATTTTGTGAGTTGCACTGGTTAAGGTCTGGTGGCGGCATTGCATGGTTCGAACTAGAACCCGGGCACGTAGTAGAGTTGGGAAAGGTGGGGCGATAACAACCGACAAATGTATTATTGGGGTCGAAAATGGGAGCTTGGAAACCATAAGGGCCGGGAATGGGACGTTGGAAACCAACAGGGCCGGGAATGGGAGGTTGGAAACCAACAGGGCCGGGAATGGGAGGTTGGAAACCAACAGGGCCGGGAGGGGGAAAAGAGCCAGGAATGGGTACCGGGGGAAAGGGAACAGGAAATGGGTTACCTTGTGAGTTGTAGTGGGTGAAAAACTGCTGAAGGTAAGATCTGAATACCCCAACTGCGGAATAAGCCGCGGCAGCCTGTTCCCTAGTCGCGTGAGCGTCTTCCTCAGCCTGACGAGCCCATTCTTGAGCAGCCTTGGTTTCCCTCATCGCCTCTGTCATATGCTCCCTAGTAACATAATCTTGAGCAACATACCCACGTGTGAACCTGCGAGAGGTTGAGCCACCACCAGGTAACCTCCTGCCCCTGCCTGCCATGTTCTGGCGGTTGTCACTCGGAACTATACGCTCCAATATTTCTATGATGCTCATGTACGGGATGACACCGGCTCTGACTTGCTCTTGAAGTGCCCTCATCTCATTATGTGTAATTAAAAAAAAAAAAAAAAAAATTAAGTTAGGAAAAAAAATAATAAATGAGAAGTAACTTAATATAATGACGCATGTTAAGAGATAAATTACTTACGTAAGACGTCTCGTTCTCCCTGTTCTTAAATGTGCCATCTTTTTTTGAATGGCCCTTCCTCCAAGTTTCAATCAGGTCTTCATTTTGATTGTTATTGTTGACCCTCTATACATACAATATAAAATAAATTAATAACGAGTTAAATATAAACAATACAAAAACCTTTAAAAATCACAAAAATTATAACGAGTCTTACATAATGGTTTCGTCCTTGAACGAACGACTGTCGACCTTGGTGAGTTAAAATCTTGTTTTTAGATCGATTTTCTGCATTTTTTGGCCGATCTTGCCATCCGTTTCTCCCATTGCTCTTGGGTTCTGTTCAGCCAGGCTTTCGGGGGTGGCGGATATGCCCTTGCCGCCGCGGGCGTCTCGTGGATATCAAAGTATTTAGACTTGAGCATGTGTTTGTATTTTCGGTATAGCGTCCTCTGCTCTAACCATAGCCCAAGTCCTACCCTTTCCCCCACCGTATAAAGATTATTTCCAACTTGGATATGTTCTCGTTATTCAACCAAGGCGCCAGGTTGAAATAGGTCTGCAAAAAAGTATACGCATTTAAACAAACACACAATTTAAATATAACAAGCATATCTAAACGGTCAATAACAATAAGAATAGAAATAAAATAAACAATATATATACCTATTTCGTGGCTGAAATACAGGAAGTGAAGAAAAGAGGGAGAGAAAAAGAGGTGGTCGCTCGACCCGGCCTGACACGGCTGACCCCGACGGTCCCGGCTGTCCCAAACACTACACATAAAACCATATTTAAACAAACCATTGTCGTCCCAAAACACATTGTCGTACCAAATTAATTAATAAAAACTTTTTACGACGACATTGTCGTACCAAAACACATTAACAAACAAAAAAAAAATCACTATACAACACAAACGGTGGTGAGCTGCTGCTGCGGCGGTGGTTCACGGTGGTGAGCTGCTGCTGCGGTGGACCTTCTAACCAACACAAACACAACATAAAACCATAGTTAAACAAACCATAATTAAAGAAATTAAATTAACAAACAAAATTTAAAAAAAAAATACCTTTAAACAAAACAAAATAACAAAAATTATACAAGTTGTGCACAGTGGTGCGTGTGTAATTGATGGTTACGAGTGATAGTAGTGTTGTGGTGGTGTCGAATTGAAGAAAATAGCGTTTTTTTGGGATTTTATGGCTTTTTTTTCAATTTTAACGAACATTTTTTTTTTTTTTTTTAAGTAGTGAAAGAGATGAAGATGAGATCTGGTGTCAATTATTGATGTAAAATTGGGACGACACAAAAAGGGACGACATAGTCGTACCTTTTTTTTTTTTTTTTTTTGCGAAATATTTGGCGGGTTTTTGATTTTTCGTGAAAAATTTTGGTAAAAAAAGGGTACAACATATGTCGTCCCTTTTTCTTTTTTGTTTTTTTTTTCTTTTATCTTATGTATATTAGAATGTGTCTAAATTATTTAATTAATACTAAATAAATTAAATTTGTTATAAATTTTTTAAATAATTTAAAAATTAATTAATTAGTTATAAAAAGTTTAAATAAATTAAAAATAATTTAAATTAGTTATAAAAAATTTAAATAATTTAAATTAGTTATAAAAAAATTTAAATAATTTAAAAATAATTTAAATTAGTTATAAACTATTTAAATAGATTAAAAATGATTTAAAATTAGTTATAAATTGTTTATATAAATTAAAACGTATGAAATGTTAAACGAACGACTCAAGATGATATCGTTATACATGAGATGTTAGACGAATGATTCTAAATGACATTGTTATATCTGATATGTTAAACGAACGAGTTAAGATGATATCGTTATACATGAGATGTTAGACGAATGATTCTAAATGCCATCGTTATATATGATATGTTAAACTAACAAGTCGAGGTGATATTGTTATACATGATGTTAAACGAACGAGTCTAGGTGATATCGTTATACACAGGGCCGTCCCGTGGTTTTTGGAGGCCCTGTGCGAAAATTAAAATGTGTCGAAAATTTTAATGCATGCCTCGAAAATGAAAACTTTATGCATATGTAAAGGTGTTTTAGTGAATTCTAAACAATAATAAAAATAAAAGCAAATAATCTAAATTTATCACTTTAATAATATGAACCACTTTTAAAACCCTCCGACACATGAAATATTCGGTCATTTTAAAACATATTAGGCTTTTGGTATTGTTTTCTTAAATATTGGGTTGAAAGCTGTCTTTTTGAAACTAGCTAGGAGAAAAGCTAAATAACTAAAATAAAAAAAACTAGAAGGGGTTGAATAGTTTACCGATTAAAAACTTTGTTTTGAAACTTATTGAAAGATCAATTGATGTTGATCTTAGATATGTTAGTGAAATATGTAAACAATATATAAAGAGTAGATAAGGAAAGAAACAATCAAACCACAACAAGTTGTTTATAGTGGTTCGGTCTACAAGGACTCTTTTTCCTTGCCCTACTCCACTCCTCGAGTCTCACACTCGAGAGTTTAACTTCACTAGTCAACAATCTCCTTTCACCGGCGGAGAAACCTTTACACTTCGCTTACACACTATTTCCGACACTAAGCTAAATGTCGAGTTCTTTTCAAGGGTACAACCACTCCCACACACAATGTATTTTAAGGACTAAAATACTAACCACTCACACTCACAAGATTATGATGGTTTGGTACAACAATGAAGTATGAATCAACACAAGATCATACAACAACAAACAAACAAGACTTCCAACTTCTCGTTGAAGCTTGAATGTGACTTGATCTTCTTTGCTACAAAAGAGATCACTAATATGATATGAAACTGAGTTAGAAAGGTTAGAGAGAAGGAATGTATGAGAGTATGATAGAAAGGGATGAAAAACTACTTGGTTTGGCTTTGCTATTTATAGCCAAAACACTCAGCAAGCACCACGGACCACGGAACCCTTTAAAGGGTTCCGCCCGTTATAATATTTGGTGCCGCCGAGGTCTGACAGCAAGATCTCAAAATCTTGCCAAAGTCAACCATATCTATGCAAGATTGTGTAAGATATGTAGAGCCTAAATCTACACAAAGAATCTTGTGAAATCTTCCAATGATTTCAATGATGCATCACATGATGTCATGTGTTTGTTTTTCTATTTTTAGAAATATGTAAATACATATGTAATGTTTAGTTTTTAAGAAACCAAAACATTCTAAAACTCCTATCATACATTATGGTTTAGAGTCATATCAAGATATGATTAATCACAATGTAAATGCTTGAGTGATGAAGATATTATTTGAAAAAGCTTGTTTTAATATCTATTAAACTTGACAAGCTTTAAGCTTTATAAAATTAAATTTACTTTTGTCGTTAACAAAACTTAGGTAAAGATCAAAAATATAAATAACGTTTAATGACGATATTTGTATTAACAATCTCCCTTTTGTTGAGGACAAAACATAAATTTTATTTTTATAAAAGATGTAAAGATTGTACAAGAGTTATAAAAATATTAGTTTTAGAACTTGAAAGAGAAATGATAATGCAAGTATATGATGTTTGACTTTTTCAGAAAGTCAAAGTCTTCACTAGTTGAAGCATGATGTTGACTTTTTCAGAAAGTCAAAGTGTGCAGTTGACTTTTTCAGAAAGTCAAATATTACCAATGAAGTATCATGTTGACTTTTTCAGAAAGTCAATGTATGCAGTTTGACTTTTTCAGAAAGTCAAATATAACCAAGTTCTATATATTTCTCCCCCTTTTTGTCTCAACAAAAAGAAGATGCGAGGCGGAATGTGTAATGAGCCCTTAGCCATTATCTCCCCCTTGACCAATGCTCCCCCTAAATTGGGTGCCAATGGAAAGATACATGGATTGTGAAAAAGCTACAAAAAGAATTGTTAGTAATAATCATCATCACAAGCATTTCCAAACACTATGTAATAAGCAACAACAATATAGAAAACACCATTCATTCGTTAAAATTTTTCATGATTTAAGAATCATGAAAGGAGAACACAATGAAGTGTTTAATACAATGAAAAAGAAATTATCCTAGAAAAATAAAGAAATACAAGAAAAATCCTAGAAAATAAAAAATGCTTAAAAGAGATAATCTATGACCCTCCTATTGAGGTGGTGGATGAGCAAGAGCATTTAGGCGCTCGAGGATGTGATTGAGGATGAACCTCATTTCCTCTTGGAACTCATGGACCATCACCCGGGTCCGTTCGGTTGTTTGGGCGGTTTGCTCACAATTTGAGCAACCATGCCTAGGAGGGTAGTATGGTTGATGATTTTGTGGTGGTGGAATGGTGGAGGTGTTGGTGTTGGTGTTGGTGTTTGGTGTGGTGATTATGGAGGCTAGCAAAGCACTTTGCATTTGCATAGCATCACTTACATGAGAATCCACCATGTTTGAAAATTGGTGGAGATGTTGGAGTTCGGCTTGAATCTCCTCTCTTGTGGGATGATCTTCTCACACATGGACTCCTCAATGTCCTCTATGTGAGGAGACATTGATGTAGGGAGTGGTTGATCCCATACAAAGGACCATGGATGTCCTTGTGGATGGGGTGGAAGAGAAGAGGTCTTGGCCCTAACGGGGCGTTTGGGTCAAATGATGGTCTAGGAGACTCATGAGCAATCCGCTCAATAGTACCAAATGATGGCAGTGGTGGTGGATGATTGGGCCTAGGAGGCAAATCTTCCAAGTCCTCCAAGAAAGGATTTGGAGAAGTAGGTGGTGTGAAAATAACTCCAATGGGATGAGTGTTGGAGATTTTGGAGGTGATGGTGTTTTTGATGTTTGGATGGGAGCCGGTGGTGGTGAGCTTGGAGTCTTTGTTGGTGGTGGAGTAGTGATGGTAATGGGTGATTGTGGAGGTGGTGTAGGAGTAGCTAAAGTGAGGTTTGTGTCATCCCTTATGGGAGATGAGATGGTTAGTGGAGATGACTCGGAGGAAGAGCTCAAGTTGACAAAGCAACAAGGTCTTACGCTAATCCTAGCGGTTTTCTTGCAAGGCTTGGTTGATGGTGAAGTTTTTGTCATTTTGACTTAAGCTTTTGCTAGTAGATGGTAAGAATTGAGAAGGTGTGAAGATGATCATGGTAAAACCTCTTAATTTATAGGAATGGAGAATTATGGAGAAGTGTGTTTGATTTGATGTTAAACCATAGAAGAGATGAGGTTTCTAATGATTTTGAAGTGGGTTTAATGCTAGTCATATCACCCAAGTCAATCCATACAAGAAGGATGGAGTGAAGAGGCAAAGATTTGCAATAAATGTGTTCTAATGATTGTGAGATCCTAACAATCGATTACCCACGGATTGCAAGGAACCAAATTTTGGTTCCTTCCTTTATCAAAAGGGCTCCTTGGGTGGATTTTTCAAAATTTTGAATTTTGGTGGAAATGGATTCCTATATGCCTAAGTATGTTATACTAGTTCTAATATGGGTAATAACTAGTTAAGATTAACTTACAAGCAATGTATGGTAATTTGGAATGTCGAAATAAGCGAAATTGAGAAAATTACCGTAGGATCCACGACACCAAAATTTTACAGCGGAACCAAAAAAATGGTGCCGCTGGTCCGCTGCATGTGCACGGCGGTACCAAATTCCATAACAGACGGTACCAAATTTTTGGTGCCGTCGATCCGTGGACACCGAAATCACCACGAGCAAGTTTTTAAGGGTGGGGACTTTTCCGAAACACGAAATTTTGCTCAAAACATGTGACATTAATTATTTCTAGTTAGGAAAAGTAAATAACACATACACAAACATAGTGGAGCATAGACTTTGACAAAGGGCTAACGATTTTCACATTAAAGTGAAAATGGGTAAAATTTGATAACACACTTGTGCTATCCCCCTGCATGAGATTGTTAGCATACATCATTGTTTTGAGTTATATTATAATCCTACAAATTAAAAACAACCAAATTGTATCAAACATTAAAGTTAATGTCTTGTTCCAAACACTCCTTAAAAGGACCCTCACTTGTCCAACTTCTTGTAAATCTTGTTCATCATCCTACCAAGGCACTTGAACATCCCCTTGGTTTGCTTGAACTCCACTGATTCATTCTCAATCTCGGGAAGAGACGCATAATACTCATGAGGTGGAAGGCGAGAATTTGGAAGACCATCCTCGGAGCTATTTGATGATGATGATGATGGAGTTGGAGGTTTTGCTCTTTTGCCTTTTGTCTTAGCCACTCGCTCGTCACTCAAGGGCACAAAGATGTGAGGGATGAGCTCATAGTCAAGCTGCAACCCTTTTGGGCTTGGTGGAATTGGTGCAAAGGCTCTATAGAGACGGGTGAGAAGCATCCCGTAAGGAAGAGCAACCGATCCTTGAGTTGGAATATCAATCATTCTCCTAGCAATGTAGTAGGCTAGATTGAATGGTTGATGGGTGGACAAGTTGTAGAGCATGTGACAAAGGCAAGCGTTGATATGATCCCTATTCCCTATGGTGCTAATGACGTTGGCTCTAAGTAGTTCCTCCCATTTCTTAAACTCGGGCTTAAGTTCATTGAGCTCCATTCCATATGGATCTCGGTTCACCTCCTTTCCCTTTCGGGTGACACGGGTGTATCACCCTTGGGGTAAATAGGCGCTCACGGATGACATCCTTATCCGCTAAAGGAGTTTGGTAGGGAGAGAGCGGTCATTGATTGCATCAAGGATGGTGAGTGACCACTTATCCGAGTAGACACATGTCCCTCGGTTGGGAATTCCTAGCACTTGAGCAAATTGGGTTAAGGAGATGGTGTAGTCGTTTTGATTGATCTTAAACCTAAGGCTAAACTCATCTTCTTCATCAATGAAACCGGTGACACTAGCATAGAACTCTAACACAAACCTAGGACAAATAGGTTCATCGATGTCAAGGAGACAATCGAATTGAATAGCGGCTAGTTCTTGACGGAGATTGGTATTGTCGACAAAAGAGGAGTGAATGGTTCTACCCTCATGGAAGTACCTTGTTTCTAGACTCTTAAAGATTTCGACTTGTTCCTTGGAAAGTCCTTTGGTTTTGTGATGTTTGGGAATGTAGTTAACGGTATCCTTGTGATCATAGAATCTTGCGGCTACCATGGTTATTCCTATGAGCAAGAATTTACATGTTAAAAATGAGAATAAACTTAACGTTTTGATTCTAGTGTGTGCCTATATGAAAACGATTTGGAGTTGCGGTTATCTCGACTCATTTTATGCATAAAATAGTCTTTAGTGGGGTGTTTGGCAAAGCGGCATGAGATAACCCAAACGCTCCTAATTCAATGTGGCTTCATTTGAATATACCCAGGAATGCATATTAGTTATGCAATACCTTTAGTATTCAAGAGCATGCAAGTGATGAAAATTTAACGTTTCTATTTGTATTAACAATGAAAAATTATTTTCCTACAAGTGAGAAGCTTTTCAATTTTTTTTTGACATGGGGTGTTTGGTTATTTGAATAAAACCTTATAGTCATTATCTTTTGATTAGTGAAACATGATTTGTTTATGCAATATGATAATGTAGTACCTAATTTCAATAACTAGTTATGCAATTTGCCAATTGAATCCATGTTTTGTACAAGAATATACACAAACCCCATGTAATGATTTTGTGCACAAATTAGAATCCTAGACTCAGAATTAAGAGATAAAATGTAGTTAGGATACTTACAATGATGTTATCTCCAGTGATTAGTGGGTGAGAAAATGTCAACAATGAGTTAGGTCTAATGTTTACACGTTTTGGTAAAGTGGGTTGTGAGGAAGAAGATGTTTTGTAGGTAGCATTTTTGCAACTGTAGTCACCACGGACCAGACGGCACCAAATTTTTGGTTCCGTCTTTGTTGTCGTTTGGTGCCGTGGGTACAGTAGCAGGTTCAAAACAAATTTGTTTTGTTTTGTTTGTTCTAAGGTTTAGGCTATGTTTTACCTACATGTTTGGTTCCATTAACCCCAAACCAAGTCTAAGAAGATTAAATGGTTCTCGTTTGAGAGGCTTAGTTAGAATGTCGGCAATGTTGTCTTGGAGGATACTTTCTCAATTGAGATGTTTCCTTTTGAACATTGTCGCGAAGAAAGTGATGACGAATTTCAATATGCTTTGTACGAGCATGTTGGACGGGATTTTTACTGAGATCAATAGCTCCTTTGTTGTCGCAAAATATAACGATATCGTTGAGATGAATTCCGTAATCCACGAGAGCTTGCTTCATCCAAAGAGCTTGTTGACATGCTTTTCCGGTGAGACGTACTCGGCTTGATGAGTTGAGATAGCTAAAGCCGTTTGCTTCTTTGCAAACCATGAGGTGAGACAATGTCCGACAAAAGTGCAAATACCACTTGTACTTTTCTATCGACATAGTCACCGGCATGATCCGAATCGGCATACACTATAGTTTCTACACCGTTCCTTTGGGATACCATAATCCTAAACATGTCGTTCCCTTAATGTATCTAAATATCCTTTTCAAGGCTTCTAAGTGTGATACCTTTGGATTTTCTTGAAAGCGAGCACATAGACAAACACTAAACATAATGTCGGGTCTACTAGCCGTGAGATAGAGTAAGCTACCGATCATTCCTCTATATTTAGTGTTATCTACCGATTCACCTTCCTCATCCTTGGTGAGTTTAGTGTCCGAAGACATGGGTGTCTTAGTTGGTTTTGAATCTTCAAGACCAAATTTCTTAAGCATATCTTTTATATATTTAGATTGGTTAAAGAATATGCCATCTTCTAGTTGTTTAATTTGGAGTCCTAGAAAGAAGTTTAATTCACCCATCATACTCATCTCAAACTCATCGTGCATGATTTTAGAGAAATCATCACATAGCTCTTGACAAGTTGATCCGAATATGATGTCATCAACATATATTTGAACAATGATAATGTGTGACTCCTTTTCTTGGTAAAAGAGTATTATCTACTAATCCCATGGTGTATTTGTTTTCAACAAGAAAAGTCTTAAGTCTATCGTACCAAGCTTTTGGTGCTTGCTTAAGACCGTATAATGCTTTCTTGAGTTTGAAGACATGATGTGGTTTCTCAAAGTCGGTAAAACCGGGAGGTTGAGCAACATATACTTCTTCGTTAATAAACCCATTAAGAAACGCACTCTTAACATCCATTTGAAATAATTTAAAGTCATAAGCACATGCATATGCAAGTAAGATTCTAATAGACTCGAGCCTAGCTACCGGTGCATAAGTTTCATCATAATCAATCCCCTCTTGTTGATTATAACCTTGTGCGACAAGCCTAGCTTTGTTTCTAGACACTACACCATTTTCATCCATTTTATTTTGAAAAACCCATTTCGTTCCAATTATAGTTTGATCTTTAGGTTTTGGAACTAATTTCCAAACATCATTTCTAACGAATTGGTTTAACTCTTCTTGCATAGCAATTACCCAAGATTCATCTTTTATTGCTTCATTTATGTTTTTCGGTTCGATGGTAGACACAAAACAAAAATGATTACTTTGATTTTGGGCTTGTGATCTTAAGGTTCTTTGATTTAGTTGTCCTATGACCTTTTCTAAAGGATGACTTTTGGATTCTTTGATGTTTATAATCTCATTATTTAATGGTTCATCTTCCTTGTCATTTTCAATTATTTCTTGACTTTCTACAAGTTGACTTTCAACTAAGTCATCATCTACCAAAGGTGATGTCTTAGAGGGAGGTGGACTTTCGTCGAATGTTATGTTCAACGATTCCTCGACTCTCATTGTTTCTTTGTTTAAGACAATGTAAGCTTTACTAGTTTGAGAATAACCAAGAAATACACCTTCATAAGACTTTGGGTCAAACTTGGTGAGATAATCTTTAGTATTAAGAATGAAACATTTACATCCAAAAACTCTAAAATATCCTAAAGTTGGCTTTTTACCTTTATAAAGCTCATATGGTGTTTTGTTTAAGAAAGGACGTATTAAGACTCTATTTAAAATATATGTAGAAGTGTCAACGGCGTTACACCAAAACTTTTGAGGAATGTTTTGTTCATTAAGCATTGTTCTACTCATTTCTTGAATTGTTCTATTTTTACGTTCTACGACTCCATTTGATTGAGGTGTTCGAGGAGCCTGAAAAGTTATGTGTTATACCATTTGTATCACAAAAGTTTCCAAATTGTGTTTCATTGTCAAATTCACGACCATGATCCGTTCGGATCGACACAATTTTAACACCTAGTTGATTTTGAATTTTCTTGCTAAGAATTTCAAATTTATCAAAAGCTTCATTTTTGGTTTTCAAAAACAACGTCCAAGTAAACCTTGAGTAATCATCTACTATGACCAAAGTGTATAAGTTGCCTCCATAGCTTCTTATAGCGGATGGACCAAACAAGTCCATATGCAAAAGTTCTAGACACTTAGATGTGGACACCATATTTTTAGACTTATGACTACTATGGGTTTGTTTACCAATTTTGCAAGCGTCGCAAAAATGTTGGTCATATTTAAGTTTTGGTAAATTCCTAACTAGCTCTTTTGAAGATAGGTTTTGTATAAGTCTCATATTAGCGTGACCTAAGCGTCTATGCCAAAGAGTTGAGCTATCATCTAATGTTGTTAGACAAAGTTTGTCATTAGATGTTTTATCTATTTTCATAACGTATATGTTATTTTTCCTAACTCCTTTAGCTATGGTGATACCATCTTTTAGTATTTTACTACCATTTTCTTCAAATAGTACTTTATACTTTTTATCACATAATTGGCTAATACTAAGTAGATTAAATCCTAACCTATCGACATGAGCAACATTTTCAATAGTTAGGGAGTTATGAGCGATCGTACCTTTGCCAATGATTTTGCTTTTGAGATTGCTACCAAAAGTGACATTACCTCCGTCATACTCTTGGTATGATGAGAAGAGACTTTTGTTGCCCGTCATGTGTCGTGAGCATCCACTATCTTTTATCCACTCATCAGGTTCCAATCCAACTTTCAAGCATACCTAAGAAGCAAATAACTCAAGCGTTTGGTCCCCAATATCTCATGGGTCCGTTTGGGTTAAACATACCATTTATTTGATTCATGTATGGAAACGATGGGTAAGGGTTCCATGACATGTAATCTGGAGTTTGATATGGTCTAGGGAAGTTTTGATTCCAACCGTTATGTTGATAGTTGGGTTGTATGTTGTGGTTGCTCTTAGGAAAGGCGTTTGGCAAAAGGTGTTTTATGTCGTTGTTGAGTAGTTTTTATCTAAATTCATTTTAGCAAGTCCTACTCGATGTAACAACGAGGTTTTAGTTTAACACTATCCTTGGTTTTCTTTGTTACTTTGACAAATTCGCTACGGTCCGTATCACAAACATTTGTCTCTTTGAAGTCCCCACGGCACCATTTTTTACAACGGACGGAGCCCTTATTTTGGGTCCGTTCGGTCCGTCTTTGTCTTCGCAGCAGATTTTGATGATTTGTTTGTCTTTTTCGGCCGTTTTGTTTTGACTCTTTGGAATTAATACCTCATTAAATCCTAGCCCATTCATGTTTCCTGGTGTTTTTTGAATTCTAACTATTTCATCGGCACAAGCGATGTTTTTGTTAAACCTTTTAAATTTAGAATTATGTTCGATTAGAACATCTTGTGTGAGCTTTAGTTTTTCTATTTCAAGATTAAGCTCTTGACATGATTTGCAATCATCGTCATTTGCTTTTCCCTTTTCTAATCATTTTGCCTTTTCTTTTAACTCATAGACTTCATTTTCTAAAAATTCCTTTTAGTATTTAAAAATTTATATTTAGTTATGATTTTTAGACTTAGCTCACACAATTGATTGTATTGTTTTTGCAAAGCGTCATCATCAATAGAAGAATAAGATGAGTCGGAATGTACCTCATTTGACTCATGTGCCATTAGAGCGATTTCCTCCTTGCTTGATTCTTCATCATCTTCACTATCACTCCAAGCACCACTTACAAAAGCTCGTTGAGTTTTGCTTTTAGGTGGCTTGGGACAATCTCCTATTAGATGACTTGCATCACCGCATCTAAAGCACTTTCTTTCACCTTTACCCTTTTTGTCATCCCGATCTTTTCGGAATGGCTTCTTTTCTTCTCGAGGTTGTCTTACAAACTTTCCTCTTCTTCTAAAGAACTTTTTGAAATCTCTAACGGCCATGGCATACTCTTCATCTTCACTACCGGAGCAAGATTCGTCATCATCACTTGATTCCGTTCTTGCTTTTAGAGCAACGGATTTGATTTTCTCTCTTTTTCCTTTGATGATTTCCGAATCTTTCTCCATCACCATTTCGTGTACTTTGAGGTTTCCGATTAGCTCGTCTAGTGACATTTTTTAGAGATCTTTTGATTCTTCAATGGCCGTCACTTTAGCTCTCCACTTCGGATGGAGTGCTCTAAGAAATTTCCTGACAAAGTTCTTACTACGAAAAGATTCATCAAGTGCTTTAAGTGATGTAATAATAGTATTAAAGCGAGCAAAGCCACAATCAATGGTTTCATCTTGGGGATAACAAATTGTTCATATTGTTGAACAAGAAGATCAATTTTGTTATCCTTGACTTGTGAATTTCCTTGATGTGTAACAATCAAAGATTCCCAAATATCTTTGGCGGTTTCACACATAAAAATTCTTTCATATTCTTTTCTAGGCAAAGCATTATAAAGCATCATTTTAGCTTCATTATTTTTAGCAATTAATTTCTTTTGTTCATCAACGAAATATCTTTTGTTGTAGAACTAAAATCCCTTTAACAATAACAAACCAAAGATCTATATCTTTTGATTTTACATATGTTTCAAAACGGTTTTCCAATAGATAAATCCATTGGTTTCAAAGAGTGGTGGTCTTTGCATAGATTGCCCTTCTTTAAAGTTTTCGAGAATCCATGGATCGTTTCAAGTTTATAAAATACAATATATTTTAGAAATTCTTGAGCAACGAGGCTGGTACCAATTGTGGAAAACTAGAAGGGGTTGAATAGTTTACCGATTAGAAACTTTGTTTTGAAACTTATTGAAAGATCAATTGATGTTGATCTTAGATATGTTAGTGAAATATGTAAACAATATATAAAGAGTAGATAAGGAAAGAAACAATCAAACCACAACAAGTTGTTTATACTGGTTCGGTCTACAAGGACTCTTTTTCCTTGCCCTACTCCACTCCCGAGTCTCACACTCGAGAGTTTAACTTCACTAGTCAACAAGCTCCTTTCACCGCGGAGAAACCTTTACACTTCGCACACACTATTTCCGACACTAAGCTAAATGTCGAGTTCTTTCCAAGGGTACAACCACTCCCACACACAATGTATTTTAAGGACTAAAATACTAACCACTCACACTCACAAGATTATGATGGTTTGGTACAACAATGAAGTATGAATCAACACAAGATCATACAACAACAAACAAACAAGACTTCCAACTCCTCGTTGAAGCTTGAATGTGACTTGATCTTCTTTGCTACAAAGAAGATCACTAATATGATATGAAACTGAGTTAGAAAGGTTAGAGAGAAGGAATGTATGAGAGTATGATAGAAAGGGATGAAAAACTACTTGGTTTGGCTTTGCTATTTATAGCCAAAACACTCAGCAGGCACCACGGACCACGGAACCCTTTAAAGGGTTCCACGCGTTATAATATTTGGTGCCGCCGAGGTCTGACAACAAGATCTCAAAATCTTGCCAAAGTCAACCATATCTATGCAATATTGTGTAAGATATGTAGAGCCTAAATCTACACAAAAAATCTTGTGAAATCTTCCAATGATTTCAATGATGCATCACATGATGTCATGTGTTTGTTTTTCTATTTTTAGAAATATGTAAATACATATGTAATGTTTAGTTTTTAAGAAACCAAAACATTCTAAAAACTACTATCATACATTATGGTTTAGAGTCATATCAAGATATGATTAATCACAATGTAAATGCTTGAGTGATGAAGATATTATTTGAAAAAGCTTGTTTTAATATCTATTAAACTTGACAAGCTTTAAGCTTTATAAAATTAAATTTACTTTTGTCGTTAACAAAACTTAGGTAAAGATCAAAAATATAAATAACGTTTAATGACGATATTTGTATTAAAAATACTCTTGTATAACCCTCACTTGAGGGTTGGTTGTTCATTTTATTCATTCCTTTACACCTTTACGCATAACCGGTTTAGCTTTATACGTGTGTGTGTGTTTAACGTGTTCAACCGCCTCTCTTCTCTTCTCTATTTCTTTCATTGATGCTTGTGTTTGTAAAACTAGTGACCTAACAGTGGTATCAATCACCTACTAGTTGGGTGAATCGTTATTGCTTTTGAAGTGGGTTTATTGGTCCTCGCGTAGAGCTAACGAGATACTTTGGTTCGCTTAAAACACGTTTTTACATTTTTAATCCAAGATTCTTGTACTTTCAATGTTTTAAGGTGTTAAAATAACTGTTTTTGGCAAAAAGTTTCAAACTTTATGCGTGGAGCATAGTTTTTAAGCTAGTTTTTTGTTCGAGGGTTTCATCCTACGCGTAACTGTTTTAGAAGTTTTGGATCATCAAGTTTCACACTTTTGTGTTATATTAGTGATATTGAAGCTATCTCATCACAAAAATCTGGTTTAGAAACATCTTTGGGCAAAATCATTTTTTACGAGTAAAGCTACGCGTATCATAGTTCTACGCGTAACTTTATCCGTGGTTTGATATTTAGTTTCGTGGTTTACTCCGTGTTTTCTTGCTTGGATAAGCCTGAAAATACGTCGACTTTGGATATCTTTTGCACTGTGATAGTGTAAAAGATCATTTGGGCAAAACCCTAAACTTACGCATAAGCATAAGCTTACGCGTAGAAAATCCTACGCATAAGATTCATCTTACGCCTAAGCCTAGTCTTACACATAAGATAATCCTACGCCTAAGTTTCTACGCCTAACTTTGTGTATGCGCATAACTTTAGTGTCTTTTCCCTACTTACGCGTAAGCTAAACTTACGCGTAACTTTGGTGTTTTTACTTGGTTTATTGTGATTTCTACGCCTAAGGACACTTCATCAACTAAGGTTCATTCGACTACAAAGATCCATTTTATAACACAAGTTTTCAACATGTCACAACCACCATACTCTAACTATTTCCCTTACACTTATTCTCAACGACAACAACAACTAAGTCCACAACATCAACAATGGAATCAACAACAAGCAATTTATCAACAACAATTTAATCAACAACATACTCCACAACTTGGAGCAATTCCTCCACCACAAATAGTTCAAACACCACCAAGTCTTCAAGTTCAACCCTACATAAACGATTTCAATCAACATCCATCAAGGAACACTATGAAGGAACCCACTTGGTTTGCAAAGATGTGTGAAGCTTTAAGCGACCAACAATCAATTCATGAGGTTGGATCACTGATAGACCTCCAATGCTCACTCCGAAACTACGATCAATGGGTGATTAGGTTCTTTAGGTTTTGTGATCTAAAGAAGCCACATGGAAAGTTCTTAAAGAAGGTTATCTTGGAAGGTCCATTTCGGATGCCTCTTGTCATTATACCCGGAGATCCAAATGCTAATCCACCAAGAGATGAACAATCAAACATTGCTCTTGTTGCGAGACTGAACCCGGAAGAACTTCTACACTATGAAGGCGATGAGCTTGCAATGCAATATATCCTTTTAGGATTACCAAACCCAATTATTCAAAGTGTTGATGCTCAAAAGGCGCAAAGGCAATGTGGGAACACATTCATCTACTTATGGAAGGATCTGCACTCAATCGGGAGGATATGGAATCCAAAATTTACTTGGCTTATGAACACTTCTTGATTGAACACGAGAGACATTAGAGTCTTATCATCATCGATTCTCGGACATCATCAATGATTTGGATAAACACAACATCATCATGCCAAGAATTGCGTTAATACTAAGTTCTGAGTAGTCTTGGTCACGAATGGGAGAAGTATGTCATTTTTCTTCGTCAAGCAAAGAACATGCATCATTCTACATACGGTTGTTGTATGATTACTTGAAGCCTCATGAAAAGGAAGTTGATAGGAAAGGATTCTCCGTGCTCAAATTGCTTCACTGCACATCCGGAAAATCAACAACTTGCCTTGTATGCTCAAAGCAGTTATCCTCCTCAACCAAAGAACTCAACCAAGCGCCACTACCACACCAAATGATCAATCACAACAATCTTAACATAATCAATTGGTTCCATACAACAACAACAATGCTCAAGCATTTGTCGATGAAGTTAATGAGGAATCCGATCCGTTGAAGCATTGCAACAAGGATTTGTTATGATTGCTAATGCTTTTAGCCGTTATACCAACAAATCCAACAATCGTATTCGTTCCTCATCTAACACACGAAATCATTTGTTGTGAACAATAGACAAGTTGAAGTTCGAATCGTGGTTATGGTCGTCGGATGGGCGATGGTCAAGGGTTTAATCTTGTGGGTAGGAATAACAACATAGCTCAAGTGGTGGAGCAGAAATGCTCGAATGGGTTGAATGGTCTTGATGCTACAAGCGCAATGAGAAGGGGACACTGGCTAATGCATGCCCAAAGCCGAGGACTAGGGGCGGTGCTTATCACAAAGAGGCTCTTCTTTTGGCTCTTAAGGATGAAGTGGTGGAACTCTCACGGACAAAGAACACGACTTTATGGCGGATCTGAGACTCGGATGATGATATGGAGGACTTGCGAGGCCAATGCAATTGTTATGTTGATGGCTAATATGCATGAGTTACACATGAGTGACACGGGCCCAGTGTATGACAACGATGGCTTGTCTCAGTACCGAACAAACCATATTTATCTCGATCTAATATCTCCGCCAACATCCGAATCCGCAAGGCTCGGAATGTTCAAAATGAGTCATCCACATCTCATTCGGCGATTTTCAATTAGACCCTGTAGTTACATTTGACGATCAAGATGACCTTATGGTTTCCATTGATAATCAAATTGATTACGTGGTTATACTTGAGGAACTAAGTAATGATCATGTTGTGACTCACGTTGAAACACCGAACTTTGCCTCATCCAGTTTTGCTCGTTTAATACAAGACCAACAAACAATAGTGAAAGAATGTCGTGCAATTAATCGGGACTTAAAAGTAAAATGCCTTTGTTAGCCAAGGATTTTGAATGTTTACAAAAGCAACTCAACTTTTTCAAAACTCAAGAAAAGCGTGAAAAAGGTTTTGAAGCGACCTTTACTAAATCTCATCAAAGCGAAAAATACTTAGAGACAGATCGTGATCTAGCCGCTTGAAGAATGCTTTGTTGTGCGAAATAGAACAATGAAACATGAACATAAAAAGCAAATTAATGCTCTCACCTTGGAAAATCAAAAAGCTAAAGGTGAGTTGTTAACTTGTCAAAAGCAGTTCTCTGCATACAAAAAGCATTCAACGAAGCGAATAGATGATCATCTTGAAGAAATCATCGGCTTGCAAAACAACTTAAAGAGTTTAAAACTTTTGTTTATAAACATGGTGAGTCGGTCATGACTATTGAAAAGTTTACTTTAAAACCCAATCCAAATGGATATGGACCGAATCTTGCGATTACAAACCTAAGCTTTCAACCAAAGCATTCAAACCAAATCACAAGTTTCCGGTCACGAGAATATAAAATTGATAATTCTATTATGAGTGTTGTCGAATATCATCGTCAAGAGAAATTAGATCAAGACGAGAGTCGATCAAAATTAGAAGCGTTGTTTACAACAAACCTTTTAAATATTCAAAACCGGTCACTTTCGTCACACCAACGGATTCTTCTAACACACCAAGGGTTATCATAAAAATGTCCGAGTCTTCTAATGTTAATCCCCAACCAGATTATGCACAAATTTATGGTCCTTACGTTCCATCGGTGAAGTAAACTCAAAACACGAAAATCGCAAAATTCTTAGATATTTTGACATTTTCATGGTCGACCTCAAAACTTTACAACATGAGATAGAATATCATTACGAAATCAAAGTTCAACATTTTCAATCGCCTCGCACGAGAACAAAGAGACATTTTCGGAAAAATCTTTTACCAAATGTTAAAAATTTGAAAAATTATGCATTGTCTTGGGAGCAGGACTTTCATAAGGAACTTGGAGTGATGAAGGTCGTTTTCGAAAAGCGAAACATCTATTTCTAATACTAAACATAAAAGAAAATGTTGAGAAAAGATGTTGATGGACTCTTGAATGATGTTATCATCTTGATATCCATAATGTTGTGTTATTGAATTTTGTGTCATATGCATCGATTATATCTCGCTAATATTGTTGATAATGTTGTAGCTGATGAGAATCACGATAATGTGCTTGGATCGAGTCTTTAAAAGTTGAAAGCGAGCGTCTCTTACGAGCTTTCAAATGCAAAACGTCGTCTTCAATGGTGTCAAAAGATTGTCAAAATCGTGAACTTGCTTTGCAAAACAAAATCCACCGGTTGCAATTAAATCCAAAATCGAGCAACCGGATGATCAAAATGTGTCTTTGAAAAGTCAAATCTCAAAATATGAACAAGAACTTGTAAAAGTTAAGCAGAATATGGTGTCATATTTGATTTACTCAATAAGACTCGTCATGAAGCATCAAACGAACTTGATCACTATCTTGCACACACTAGAGAAGTAATGCATTTTCTTTGGTAACATTAGATTCGAAAATCAAGATTTGATTCACACTATCTCTAAGTTATGAGAAATGTTAGGCAAGTATGAACAACTTCCGCCTACCGTGATTAAGAGAATAGCACAGTAACACTTAGTAATCGTGAACCTAGAATGCCTCTTGCCAAAACACAAGTTGCTAACGTGCTTCCTTCTCTTGAAACAGGAATAGTTGCCTCTTTTCCAAACGTCCATACTTCACGACCTAGGAGCACTACATCGAAGAATAGGAAGTTGCGACCTAAGAAAAGATCAATAAGGAATGCTAAAGTAGAAGAACACCCTAGGACTATGAATAAGACTCACGTTGCTTCCACTTATAGATATTGCGTCGGCAAATGTAATCGAAATAGTAATGTAATGAATGCTAAACCTTTAAGTACTTTTGATATTCATCGATGCACCTTGTGTTATTTGTCGTAAAAGTATGAATTTTGATTGTCATGACAAATGTGTTGCTAAAGCTATCATCTCTCGTTTAAGGAATCCTAAGAATCGAATACCTCTAGGCCCACTAATCATTCTAAGTACGTGCAGTAGACCGCCTCTTTAGATTCTAAGAAGCGCATTCTTGTCCACTGTAGCTCCGGTTTCACCTCCTAAGAATGTTGTACCACCTAGTGCATTCACTAAGACTAAAGCAAATACTAGTTGGAGATGGCGAAATGGATATATAACACACTAGGATTTAAATGGATGCCTAAAGTTATTGATGTGTGTATGTCTACAATAGCGCTCGGAACCTCTAACATTTCGGGTTCCACATCTACTTCTATTCCATCTGTGTAAATGCGTGTGTAATGCGGTGATCTGATCATTCTCTAGATTGTTGATGATCCGTGCTAAACCGTCAAGTCTAACAGACTTAAAGCATTTTAAACACAAATGCAATGAAGATCGAGAATACATGGGATTCTCGGTGGGTTATGTCCCACGGAGACTCAATGGTGTGTTAAACAGCGATTCGAGACGATAGAATGATCACTAATGATAGCGATCGAGAAAGGATTAGGATAGGATAATTACACTCTTGAAAAAGTTTATAAATTAAAGCGACTTAAATACAAATTAAGAAAATTAAAAAGATAAAATCTATTAAATAAACGCTATCACTATTTTTACAATGATGTTTTTGTGATTTTATAAAATAAAATAACTTAAATAAACTATATTAACTAAAACGTAAACTCAAATTATCTAAAAACGTTACTTGAAACTAAGACGAGTGTTATGTACGAAAATTACGCTGAAGCGCAAGACAAAACGTAAAATTTATGAAATAAAAGGCCTACGAGTGTAAAACTAATTTTCTTACGTACTATATGACAAAAGAAAATTTTAGAAAAAAGATTTATATTTTTTAGACTTTTAAATTATTTATTATGATTTAAAAACTAAATTTAACTAAATTAATTATTAAAAATACTAAACGATTTTAGAAAAATCTGAAATTTCAACTAAAAATACTTTAGGTTATACTGGTTTTAAGAAAAATGAAAAAGTGGTATACTACTTTACGAAATAAGCTACTAAAAGCTAATAAGCTAACAAACTTAAAGCGCTATGATACTTTAAATATTAATTGGTGCAAGATTAAACCTGAAAAGACCCTAGGGCAGTTGGTTTGAGTGTGTTGTGTTGTGAGCGTGAGCAAGAGGTCCCAGGTTCGAATCCTATGGTACCTTTTTTTTTCAAACTATTTTTTTTTCAAATTTTTCTTTTTGCAACTTAATTGTAAGACTAAAACTAAACTTTTTTGTGAAAAACTTTTTTATAAAAACTTGGAATAAGCAGTTTCTCAACTGCTTATTTCCATCGATTAATGATGAGCAAAACAAACACCCTTAGGCGATTTTAAGCATAAAAGGATAACATAAGCACTTGGAAAAATGGGAATAAGCTAAAACATATAAAAGGGAATCAAGATAAGCTAGAGTACAGGATATAAGCACTAAATAGGGGAGCAATAAGCAGTTTTGGGACTTCCTAAGCTAAAAGGGAAATGAGCATAAAAGGAAATGATAAGCTATTCTAAGAAGCTAAATAAGCACTAAATAAGCATAACATAAGCTAAAAACTGGTACACCTAGTCTATGTCACCTAATAAGCACTAAGGTACATAAAATAAGCTAAAATGGAGCACTAAAAGCACAAAAATAAGTGGAAATGGGATTGCAGTCTTTGTGCGATTCTTGAAGTGGTTTGGGACGATTTGAGTGCAATTTTAACTAACTTAAAGCTATCCTAAGAGCAAATAAGCTAAAGCTATGTAAAGATGGGTATGTTGGGATGTGAGAAAAGCTATTTGGACAAGGTTTGGACCAAAAATAAGCCGTGGAGAAGGCTTGAAGCAATGAGTGGTGGTCATTGTTTAAAACGATAGAGACGAAAGCGATGGTGAGATTTTTTAGCCAAAACTTGTACACTTTTGTAATCTAAGCTAAATACAACTTTAAAAACTTGTTTAAACCTTGAACCACTTTGACTTTGAGAGTCAAAGTGGGTAAAAAAATGGGTTTTGACCTCAAATAGGCTTAAACCAAACACCCCTTTATGGGGTGCTGTTTGGGTTTTTGAAGGAAGAAAAGATTTTTAAGCTACAATTTGAAAAGTAAATGATGTATTAAGCTAAATATAAACTAAATAAGCATAAATGAACAATAAACAAGCAGTGAAATAGGCTATTAAGCTAAAAGCTATTTTTTTGTATTTTTGAAGTTTTTTTATGAAATTTTAAG
Source organism: Chrysanthemum lavandulifolium (assembly GCA_022545495.1). NCBI lineage: Eukaryota > Viridiplantae > Streptophyta > Magnoliopsida > Asterales > Asteraceae > Chrysanthemum > Chrysanthemum lavandulifolium. The sequence continues at coordinate 130,278,504 of CM040243.1, forward strand.
CTACTTGAGATAAAAGCAGTTTATGTGGACCAAAAGCTCCCAATAAGCTATATAAGCTTATATGAGCTTAATGTACGATAACGAGCTTGTAAATAAGAACTTGAGAATTAAGCAATAACAATGGAAACTTAAAATAAACTTGGCAATTTAAGTAAGAAAGCTGGAACTTGATTAACTTGAAATTGAAAATACAGAACTTGAAAGTAAAATGACAATAATTAAACTGGTTACAACTTTTCTAAAACATGAAAAATTGGACAACCTACTAATTGTGGCTAAGAGCCTTATTTATACAAGATAACTAGGGTTTTTTTCTTTCCTCTGTGCTTCATGTGTTGTCTTTGTGCTTTCCCACCATCATTTAGAGCCATTGGATGAGCTTAAGCCATTTTTGGCCATTTGATTGAATTTGGCGGGAAAAAGGTTTTGACAGATGGCTATGGTTGAGTGAGGGGGAGGAGATACATTAAATGATTCTTGTATTGTTGTTGAGGTGGGGGGACAAGGGGTTGAAGAGTTGAGCTGGGGGAATGGTTTGTGTTTAATGTTGCAGGCAGTGGTTGGGAGGAAGGAGCAAAAGCGGGCAGTGGTGGTTTATTGGATGGGTATAACCATTTGACCGGGTCTTGGGTGGGTTGACCGGGTATTGATATTGGACCGTGGGTTTGAAGGGTAATGGGCCATGTGGTGTTGGATTGGGTTTGTGTTGGATTTGGAATTAATAACATAAGGGTCCGGTTGGTACATGTAGTATACAAGGACCAAACATGAAAATCTGTCAAAGATAAAGGACTGATCATGAACTTTTTCCAATGTTATCACAAGGACCATACTTGTCATACTTAAATAGTTAAAGGACCATATTTGCCATTTTCTGAAATTTGAAGGACTAAACATGACAATTTTAAAAGTTTAAGGACCAAAGTTGTAATTTTGCAAATTTTACATTTCAAGGGTTTGTTTTGACAACTTTTGAATCCCATGGACCTTAAATGACATTTTTCTTTATTTTGATATACCAGGGACTGTTTTTGACAACTTTTGAAACTTGGGGACTAAAGCGCCAATTTTGCAAATTTGATCGTTTTCATCGATTTTGATATTTTGTATTTAAAACACATAAAACAACGATTTGTGATATTTTGATCATTTTGATGTGTTTCGAGTGTTTTCGAGATGATTTTGCGTTTATTTTGTACAAAAATGATGAGTATTTAGACACTCATCAATCCCCACATCGAGATATTGCTAGTCCCTAGCAATGATTTGAGAAAACATAATGGATTTTAATCTCTTTACCAAAAGCCATTACTTACGGAGTAGCCAAATGTTTGAGTTCAAGTAAGAACCATGGTACACCGATAACCATGTGATTTTGAGCAAACCACCGACTTTCAACGGATTTGATTTGTCTTTACGAAGCCGTACCATACGGACTAGCCAACTCTTAGATAAATTATCAATATTATCTTTGGTGAGTGATTACCAATTATGGTTTTCCACGCCTTTACCACAAGCCATAATCTTGCGGGCTAGCCAACTCTTCACTTTTTAGGATATGGTGAGTTGAGAACCATACAATTTTGGGCAAATTGCAAGCCATATAAGCGGTTTGAGAAATCTTTACCAAGAGCCGTTTGCTCTGGATTAGCCAATCCTTTAGTTTATTAGACAAGCGGATGATAACCAAATGAGAAAGTGTAAAACACTTACTCCAAAAAAATTTTGGCCAAAAACGGGAATTGGTATAATTATATGATAAAATTCGTGAGAATTCCCCACTTAGAAATGAATATTGCCCTCAATATTCAAAGTACCGCAGTTATGCGAAACAAAAACGTAAAGGGAAATACTACGGCCATTATTTAGAAAGATTTTTTTTTTTTTTTTTTTTTTTTTTTTATAACATGGGCAACTCCCCGCACTAGGTGGTAGGGTAAGAAGTCGTACACGGGTGAAAACCCATGTTTAGCTCTTGTTTTTGATTACCGAGTCGCTAGCTTGACTCGACCCCAATTCATTGGTTCATGGGAAGCAAAGTGGAAGAAGCAATCTCCATCGGACTTTCATTCAAGATGTTTGGACAAACATTTGAAGCACGTGAAAGTTCCACACCGATGAGATATACAGAGAAAGACAGACCCGGCTCACAGATGGTAAATGAAAATGCCGGGGTCAAAGATAGTGTCCTCACTCCCGAAGGAGAAAAGGGAATGAGAAGTCACACCATATGTGAAGAAAAGAAGGAGAATCATGATGATGATCATAACTAACTCCTCATTATCAGAAGGAGAATTCATGATTTTTGGATCATAAATCTCATCAGTGAGGATAGAATCATCATCACATGATGGAAGAGATAAGATAGAATACAGAGGTGGGACAAGTGGTGTGCTCTGAGAGCTAGCAATTTCCACCACTTCCGTGATGGTCTCTGTATCGACCTCGGACATTTCATCGAAAGAGGATTTACTTTCCCAAAAGTGTAGTCATTATGAAATTCAAAAGAGGATTTGAGAAAATCCGGAAGTAACCTCGAAATGTCAAGAGAATCACAAAAGGCAAATCACAATCACTATCGGATATATCCTCGGACTCACTTGGGATTGGGACAAGATCCTCAACACTAGATGATTCCGTTTCGAAATAGTCTTGAGATGATCATCCTCCATTATGAGAGAGTCTTTGGAAGCAATACTAGGTAAGATAGGTGTGATAGCAATAGGCGGGGAGTTGAGAAATAAGATCGTTCAATTGAGTAACACTCTCCTCGTCGTAATCATAGTATTCCTTCATTTGAATACTATCCTCATCATCATCGTCATCATATCGATTCTTATATTCATCTCTGAAGCTTACACACCATTCTTTTCATTTGCGGTTTCTTTCGAATGCGTATTTCTTGAACTTTGAGGAAGATTATACTCCTCGTAATCATTGAAATGATGTGAAGGCTCGGAAGTCGATGGTGATGGAATCTTGTGGGGTTGGAAATTGTCAAAGCCGGAGAATTGGAATTTTGAAAATTTTGATTCATCGGTTGACATTCAAAAGTCTCATGAGGACCCCATGATTCTCAATGAGAGATAATTGGAAAATAACTTTCACCAAAGTTCGATTGTAACATGGTTACGGCTCATAGACAAGCGGGACCCGTGGTGGACAATCAAAACCGTAATGAGAATCATTCCCACAAAACTCGCATGAGTAGGATTCGTATTGGGGCTGTGGAGGTAGGTAGGAAAAATCGGGTGTTTCATTTGAAATGGGATCGGGATTACCGACAAACTTGTCTCCGAAACCCACATTGGTACATCGCCGACAATTTCCACCGTTAAATGGACCTCCACACCAGGAACATGTCAAATACCATGACATAGAGAATTAAACGGATAAGAGGGATAAGAGATGAAGAATTAAACAGGTTTGAGGATAAAGAAATGTAGAATTAAACAGATTGGAGGATAAAGGATGGATATTTTTGGATTTTTTTGAAAAACATGATGATAAAAACAAAGAATGAAAATATTTTTGGGTTTGATAACACTTTAGGAAAAGTGTTAATAAACTTTTTTGGATTTTCTGAAAACTTTACAAAAAACTTTTTACAAAGGATGGGATATGTGCAAGAATGGGTCTGAAAATGGCTAAACACACGCTAAAGCCTCCCCGGCAGCGGCGCCAAAATTTTGATCCGTGCTAAACCGTCAAGTCTAACAGACTTAAAACAGCTTAAACACAAATGCAATGAAGATCAGAGAATACAGGGGATTCTCGGGTCGTTATGTCCCACGGAGACTCAATGGTGTGTTAAACACTGATTCAGACGATAGAATGATCACTAATGATAGCGATCAGAAAGGATTAGGATAGGATAATTACACTACTGAAAAAGTTTATAAATTAAAGCGACTTAAATACAAATTAAGAAAATTAAAAAGATAAAATCTATTAAATAAACGCTATCACTATTTTTACAATGATGTTTTTGTGATTTTATAAAATAAAATAACTTAAATAAACTATATTAACTAAAACGTAAACTCAAATTATCTAAAAACGTTACTTGAAACTAAGGCAGGCGTTATGTACTGAAAATTACTGTTGAGCGCAAGACAAAGCGTAAAATTTATGAAATAAAAGGCCTACAGTGTAAAACTAATTTTCTTACGTACTATATGACAAAAGAAAATTTTAGAAAAAAGATTTATATTTTTTAGACTTTTAAATTATTTATTATGATTTAAAAACTAAATTTAACTAAATTAATTATTAAAAATACTAAACGATTTTAGAAAAATCTGAAATTTCAACTAAAAATACTTTAGGTTATACTGGTTTTAAGAAAAATGAAAAAGTGGTATACTACTTTACGAAATAAGCTACTAAAAAGCTAATAAGCTAACAAACTTAAAACTGCTATGATACTTTAAATATTAATTGGTGCAAGATTAAACCTGAAAAGACCCTAGGGCAGTTGGTTTGAGTGTGTTGTGTTGTGAGCGTGAGCAAGAGGTCCCAGGTTCGAATCCTATGGTACCTTTTTTTTTCAAACTATTTTTTTTTCAAATTTTTCTTTTTGCAACTTAATTGTAAGACTAAAACTAAACTTTTTGTGAAAAACTTTTTATAAAAACTTGGAATAGCAGTTTCTCATTGCTTATTTCCATCGATTAATGACGAGAGCCAAAACAAACACCCCTTAGGCGATTTTAAGCATAAAAGGATAACATAAGCACTTGGAAAATGGGAATAAGCTAAAACATATAAAAGGGAATCAAGATAAGCTAGAGTACAGGATATAAGCACTAAATAGGGGAGCAATAAGCAGTTTTGGGACTTCCTAAGCTAAAAGGGAAATGAGCATAAAAGGAAATGATAAGCTATTCTAAGAAGCTAAATAAGCACTAAATAAGCATAACATAAGCTAAAAACTGGTACACCTAGTCTATGTCACCTAATAAGCACTAAGGTACATAAAATAAGCTAAAATGGAGCACTAAAAAGCACAAAAATAAGCTGGAAATGGGACTGCAGGCTGCTGTAGCAGTTACTGAAGTGGTTTGGGACAGATTTGAGTGCAATTTTTAACTAACTTAAAGCTATCCTAAGAGCAAATAAGCTAAAGCTATGTAAAGATGGGTATGTTGGGATGTGAGAAAAGCTATTTGGACAAGGTTTGGACCAAAAATAAGCCGTGGAGAAGGCTTGAAAGCAATAGAAATGGTCTTTGTTTAAAACGATAGAGACGAAAGCGTTGGTGAGATTTTTAGCCAAAACTTGTACACTTTTGTAATCTAAGCTAAATACAACTTTAAAAACTTGTTTAAACCTTGAACCACTTTGACTTTGAGAGTCAAAGTGGGTAAAAAGGTTTGACCTCAATAGGCTTAAACCAAACACCCTTTATGGGGTCTTTGTTTGGGTTTTGAAGGAAGAAAAGATTTTTAAGCTACAATTTGAAAAGTAAATGATGTATTAAGCTAAATATAAACTAAATAAGCATAAATGAACAATAAACAAGCGTTGAAATAGGCTATTAAGCTAAAAGCTATTTTTTGTATTTTTGAAGTTTTTTATGAAATTTTAAGCTCTTGAGATAAAAGCAGTTTATGTGGACCAAAAGCTCCCAATAAGCTATATAAGCTTATATGAGCTTAATGTACGAGAAACGAGCTTGTAAATAAGAACTTGAGAATTAAGCAATAACAATGGAAACTTAAAATAAACGTGGCAATTTAAGTAAGAAAGTGGAACTTGATTAACTTGAAATTGAAAATCTGAACTTGAAAGTAAAATGACAATAATTAAGCGGTTACAACTTTTCTAAAACATGAAAAATTGGACAACCTACTAATTGTGGCTAAGAGCCTTATTTATACAAGATAACTAGGGTTTTTTTCTTTCCTCTGTGCTTCATGTGTTGTCTTTGTGCTTTCCCACCATCATTTAGAGCCATTGGATGAGCTTAAGCCATTTTTGGCCATTTGATTGAATTTGGCGGGAAAAAGGTTTTGACAGATGGCTATGGTTGAGTGAGGGGGAGGAGATACATTAAATGATTCTTGTATTGTTGTTGAGGTGGGGGGACAAGGGGTTGAAGAGTTGAGCTGGGGGAATGGTTTGTGTTTAATGTTGCAGGCAGTGGTTGGGAGGAAGGAGCAAAAGGCGGGCAAGTGGTGGTTTGACTGGATGGGTATAACCATTTGACCGGGTCTTGGGTGGGTTGACCGGGTATTGATATTGGACCGTGGGTTTGAAGGGTAATGGGCCATGTGGTGTTGGATTGGGTTTGTGTTGGATTTGGAATTAATAACATAAGGGTCCGGTTGGTACATGTAGTATACAAGGACCAAACATGAAAATCTGTCAAAGATAAAGGACTGATCATGAACTTTTTCCAATGTTATCACAAGGACCATACTTGTCATACTTAAATAGTTAAAGGACCATATTTGCCATTTTACGAAATTTGAAGGACTAAACATGACAATTTTAAAAGTTTAAGGACCAAAGTTGTAATTTTGCAAATTTTACATTTCAAGGGTTTGTTTGACAACTTTTGAATCCATGGACCTTAAATGACATTTTCTTTATTTTGATATACGAGGATTGTTTTTGACAACTTTTGAAACTTGGGGACTAAAGCGCCAATTTTGCAAATTTGATCGTTTTCATCGATTTTGATATTTTGCATTTAAAACACATAAAACAACGATTTGTGATATTTTGATCATTTTGATGTGTTTACGAGTGTTTTCGAGATGATTTTGCGGTTTATTTTGTACAAAATGATGAGTATTTGACACTCATCATTGATATCGGATGTTCTGGAGCACATGACGAGCAATCTTAAACTGTTATCAAACTTTATCGCAAAGTTCATTGGCTTTGTCGATTCGGGAATGATCACTTCAGCGACTATCATGGGCTACGGAGACTATATCAATGGGAACATCGAAATTAGCGGGGTTTATTATGTGGAAGGCCTCGGTCACTTGTCTGTTTTCGATGGGTCGGTTACGTGATGGAGATTTGGAGGTTGCTTTCAAGGAGAAATCTTGTTTCATTCATGATCTACAAGGAAACGACCTTATGTCTGGCTCGCGTAACTCAATTCTTTACACAATCTCTATGCAATACATGGTTGCTTCATCTCCCATCTGCTTACTTTCAAAGGCAACATCAACAAAATCATGGCTATGGCATCGTCGTATCTCACATTTAAACTTCCAAACTATAACAATTCTTGCTCGGCACAAACTAGTTGAAGGACTCCCACGAATCCGGTATTCTAAAGATCATCTTTGCTCAGCCTGTGAACAAGGGAAAAGCACTCGTGCTCATTTTCCTTCAAAGGTGGAACACGACTCTCGACATGTGCTTCATCTTCTTCACATGGATTTGTGTGGCCCGATCTTGGCGTGCAAGCGATCAATGGAAAACGCTACATCTTAGTAATTGTTGATGACTATTCACAATGGACTTGGGTCTACTTTCTTGAAGCAAATACCAAGCTCGAAATGATCATCACCTTTCACGAAAATTCAAGTTGAGCTCGGAACACCGTTAGCCAAATAAAACGAGACAAAGGCTGAATTTGTTAACCAAACCCTTCGTGAATTTTATGAGAAAGTGGAATTGACATCGGACATCTATTGCACGTACACCGAACAAAGCGGAGTTGTTGAAAAGCGAAACCGAGCGTTAGTGGAAGCTACAAGAACAATGTTAATCAATGCTAAACTTCCAAATTACTTATGGGCGTGTGTATCTCGCATGCTATACTCAAAACCGTTCTATGATTAATAAGCGCCACAACAAAACACCTTTTGAGCTTCTCCACAACCATAAACCGAATCTCAAACACTTTCATGTATTTGGATCCCTTTGCTATCCGAATAATGATCGTGATGATTTTGGAAAGCTCAAAGCCAAAGTCGACATTGGCGTCTTTATTGGATATTGTGAGAATTCTAAAGGTTACGGATGCGGAATCGTCGTACAAAGCGGTTATGGAAGCGATTCATGCTCATTTTGATGAACTTACGGAAATGGCTTACGAGTATAACGACTTGGAACCCGGTTACAACCGCTTAAACTTCCTCAAACCCCATCATCGGTGAACAAAGCCCCGACTCACTCGTCAACAAATGGAAAGGTTATTTGCTCCTTTGTTCGGTGGCGATATTGATGAGCGTGCTCGGTGTATCCGCCATTTCATTGCTCAACGATACTACTCTTATACGATACACTGCTACAACAACAACAGTTGAAGAAGCACCACCGATTGACTCCACCACAGCAGTTGAACAAACCGCTTCCAACAATGATGAACCGACTAATGATGTTCTTAATGAAGTACCCCACTGCAGATTTTTATCCAAATGCGTTCTTTAACCCGTTTGCTAATGACAACTGCTTGCACACGATGTCGCGGAATCATCAACAAACAATTTGAATCCTCGAATCGCACAATGTATACCAACATCAACCTCTACACATCGATGGACAAAAGACCATCCTCGGCAAATATTATTGGCAACCCGAATCAACCGATCGTTACGAGACAACGTCTTCACACGAGATGGTGAGCATTGCATTTATGCACTCACCGCTCGCTAATCGAGCCTAAAAACATTAAAGGCGCAATGACAAAAGACAATGGATTGAATCCATGCAAGAAGAACTCAACCAATTCAAACGTCTTGAAGTATGGGGCGGTTGAGCGACCAACGTGGGTCTCGTCATTGGTCTCAAATGGATTTGGAAAAACAAATTGGATGCGAAGGAGCGTAATCGAAACAAGTCACGTCTAGTTGCTAAGGGTTATCGTCGGGAAGAGGAATAGACTTTGAAGAATCTTTTGCTCCGGTTGCTCGTCTTGAGGTCGTTCGGATATTTCTCGCGTTCGCGGCTCATATGAATATGACGGTCTATCGGATGGATGTCAAAGCTGCGTTTCTCAATGGACAACTTAAAAAGCGGTTTATGTCAGCCAACCAGATGGATTCGTTAATCCTGAGTTCCCGAACCATGTCTACAAACTGAACAAAGCTCTTTATGGTCTCAAAAAAGCTCCTCGGGCATGGTATGATAAGCTATCATCTTTCCTCATTGCTAATAATTTCACCTAAGGTTCGGTCGACCCTACTCTTTTTATACAATATCACGGGGCACATATCTTAATTGTTCAAATTAAATTGGATGACATCATTTTTGGGTCTACACATAAAAAGTACTCAATCGCTTTTGCAAAACTAATGAAGAAATTTTGAAATGTCCATGATGGGTGAACTTACGTTCTTTCTAGGACTGCAAGTTCATCAATCACCCCGTGGTATTTTCTTGAGTCAGTCCAAATATGCCCTTGAATTGTTAAACAAATTTGGAATGAAAACCTGTGACACTTATGCCACACCAATGACTCATACCAAGAAGCTAGGCGCTGATTTAAATGGGAAATTAGTGGACCCTACCAAATACCGAAGTATTATTGGGTCTCTCATGTATCTAACGACTATGAGACGATATTGTCTTTGCCGTTTATCTATGCTCCGTTATCGATCGCGACCAAGCGAAACCCACCTCTACGAGGCTAAAAGAATCCTCAGATACATCAAGGGAACCATTAACTTGGGGATCCGGTATCCGAAGGATTACGGTTTTGAACTAATCGCTTTTTGAGGACGACCACGCAGGATGCTTAGATTCACGGAAAAGTACTTGAGAGCACTACAATTTCTTGGTGATAAAGCGGTGTCACGGCAATCGAAGAAGCATGATTGTACATCGTTGTCATCAACCAAAGCGAATATGTAGCCATGTTGGCGTGTTGTGCTCAAGTCATCGGATGAGAACACAACTCAAAGACTATGGTTACGTATTTGACAAAATCCGATGTCTGCGACAATCGGTGCCATTGCGATCTCGCAACTCGATTCGACACTCGAAATCAAAGCACATCGATCTTCGCTATCATTTCATCAAGGACCACGTGGATTAAGTGCAGTTGAATTATACTTAGTGGAGTGCAGAATACCAATTGGTAGATCTACTCACCAAAGCCTTGCCTCCCGCTAGGTTTAATGAGTTGGTCCACCGGATTGGTATGAGGTGTTGACTCAAGAGGAACTAGATGATCTCTTAAAGCAGTCTTAAAAACATCAAACACCAAAATCTCTTTTGTAAATAATTTTCAAAATAAAATACAAACATATAAAACCCGATAAAACAACAAAAATATTCTTCTATCTATATTTCTTCAAACATGGCAAATACATTTCTTAGTCAACACTCAAATCTTTCAAAATTCGGTATTTTTCGATCAAGTGTTGAGGGGAGAAAATAAATTATTAAGCTTGTTTCAAAATAACCGTGTACTTGCATGTTGCCCTATCCCGGTTGTTTCTTTTATAACGGTGGTCACATTTCTGGTTTATGACACTCCTCGAACTAAAATTCATAACCTTTCATTATTTCTTAAGTCGAGGGGGAGTGTCGTCAAAGTTATTTCCTAAAATTCTTCGTTTGGTAACCAAAATGGAAGTTAAAAGGCTTTGGATGAAAATGAAAAGGTGGAGGGACTAAAACTGCCAAAAGCTTAAAGTTATTTTAATAAAACTCCCCACCTAACCTTTCTCTTCACATTTATTACACTAACCAAACAAATCCTACGCACAAAATTCATTATTCAAATCCGGTTATCTGATCTTCAATTTGTAAGTGGTTTTATGTTCTTAACAAGTTTTTAAACAATGGTTTTAAATTTCATGCGAAACCAACGGTTAGATATTAACCTATGGACGATTTTGTGTTCTACGCATATGCGTATGAACACATAATCTTGTTTATGTGTTTGTGGTTAAAAAGATAGTGTCAAAACGTTTTAATAACTTCAATGATATCTTTTCTATCCTCAAAATGCACCCAGATACACGAATTGATGAATTTTGAAAATTAGGGTTTATGCGTGGTTTTTGGTGTTTTCATATGTGAACGTTTTTGGTGATAAAGATAGTTGTATAAGGTTGTTTTCAAGTAGAATTAATCATATCTAAGCCCAGAAACTACTCAGAAACACTAATGATTCATAATTTGAAAATTAGGGTTTATGTTCATATGGTTTGGGTACTTTTGATTCTTGACATATTTGATGTTAAAACTTGGATAAACATACTCTATATGCTTCTTAGACCTCCCAGAAACACTTTGGTACAAATCCTATGGCTAGATTTCATATGCGTAACTATTGAACTTTAGGGTTTAAGTCTAAGCATAAGTTATCTTACGCGTATTCTGTTTGATAAAAATTCATGCCATGATCTGTTATAAGATGAATGTATGGGTTAATATTGATGATATGATGAATTTATTTCAGGTTTATTATAAGTGAGAATTCAGAATCAAGGTTCTAAGCAAACTACGCATAAGGATCACCTTACGCGTAGCATGTTATCTTAAGAGTAATCTTCACGGCGTGGCGCCCACGCATAAGGTTCTACAATGGGACTACGCGTATCCCGTGAAGGATATGCGTAACGATGACCTCTCGCATAAGGCCTACTCTTACGAGTAAGCCTTACGCATAAGGTTTTTATCGCCTCTGGCGTAAGCTCTACGCATAAGGTCCCCTGTTCCTACGCGTAATATTTCTTATGCGTAAGTCAGGATCCTACGCATAAGCTTTCATCTACGCGTATAACACTCCTGTTTATGCATAACTTTTCCACTTTTACGCCTAAGCCTTGATTGACCTTAATTATGAATTGTTACGCGTGCAAACTTGTAAATAAACAAATCATAACGTCACGAAACCAATAATGTCACTAATAAGCTTAAATGTTTAAAATGTTGTGTAAAATAAGTGATAACATAAACTTTAAAAGGTAAAGTTAACTAACTCACGAAACTTATCACAACGTCATTGGACTATTGGACACAAAAGTGACTTTGGACTCGTAACAATCATTGACATTGTACATTCAATAATTAGACAATAAAACCTTCTGTTGACTAACATAATGTCTTTCAATATGTTGGTTCTTTTGGCTAATGTTATTTCAGATCACGACATGGTCGCTCAAATGAATGTGGATGCACGGATGTTCTCACGATTGCGATATCTTTCCTAATGGCTATCAGGAAGATTGGAAAGAACAACCGGGTTGACTTTGAAACCCTCACTGTTCGAGAATCTTCTGTTTGATTCTTGTGGATATTCTAAAGAATCATCCTTATCGAACATGCTCTCACATTACGCTTTCTGATCAGGAGATCTACATTCAGATTACGGAATTCAATGCGAGGATCAAGGTCAAAGTGCGGTGATGGTGGCTCAATCACAAACAAGTCACCATCACACATGCGGACTTACGGGCTGTTCTTATCATCCACGACATCGAGCCAACCGAATTCTATGCCACACTTTGAAGAGCAGTTTTGCAATTCTTGATTGATATTGGCTATGATGAAGCTTGAGGAATTATCACTAAGCATTCTCATGTGGAGCTTAAGAACATTCCTCAACCGTGGAGAACTCTCTACATCATCATTACCAAATCTGTCTCGGTCGTGATAGAGGCTATGAGCATCCCAAGCTAATAAAGCGCAAAGTTTTGGTCATTAATCAACATGAAGCACATCGAGCTTGAAGCTACGATATGGGATGACATGATGTCATTTCTCAAAAGCTTGGCTCAAAGATTCCCTATGTCGGATACACTAAGCTGTTGATCCGAGAGCACTTGGACTTCATCACGATATTCTCAAGAGACTCAATGACCCAACAATCACGACATGTTGGTGAGCCTATTTTAGCTGTCGGAATCAAGGAATCGTCAACAAAGAAGCAGGTGCCGTGTTGCGGATCACCTTCTATCGGATGAACTCAAGCGACTCTACTCTTATAAAAGATATATGGTAGTTGTGAAAGAGAACAAAGTTGGCTTTCTTAATGAAAAATCTTCGGTACTCTGCAAGAAAAACCGAGAAGAGGAAGTGCGAGGAAGTGCTATAAGACCGAGAGTCGAGGAAGTTTCCCAAGAGGAATCCTCCTCGTAAAAGAATGTTCCTTCTAAGGAAGCTGGTCCTATTCCCATTCCAAATCTTGAACCACAAAGAAAGCTAGTGAGCAGCTACGAAGATACACAATCGGACGAAGAGGTCTTCTACTCGAATGCAACCGACGCACCTCCTTGAGAGCAAAACCTCCCGGTCCACCACTATCCAAGGAAAGGGAAGACTCGATACTTGTACCTTATGATGAAAGCTCAAGCTCGGATGAAGAGCAGCTGGATACATCCTACGGGAAGAAGTTTAAAATCGTTAGACACACGCAAAAGCTAAAGAATTTGAACAAGATCAAATCGTGGCCGGAGGGTCAGTGGTGGTGTCCACTCTTCACCAATTCACGATGCGGTTAATCAACCCGATAAAGGGGCTGGTGCCACCACTCTTGTGCAACGACAAAAGCTTGTGGAGGACTCTATTGATTATAACATTGAGGAACCGAAAAGGATAAGTCCGAGAAAGAAAAGACTAATGAAGGCCTGGGGCTCGGACGGAGTAAAAGCTAAATCGGACAAGATAACGAAGGAATTATGATGATTATCTTCTCAATCGTCCAATTCGTTCCAAGGAGGATACTGCACCTCCAAAGGACCACGAGCCTCCTCATGTCTCCTCATCATCGATTCATCATCTCATTCTTCACCACCACCATCTAAAGATCAACCAAATCAACATCCAAATCGGTGAAGAAGCCAACTCGATCTTGGTTTCTCATACTCATAAAGAATTGTGAATCTTTGTCAAACAAGTCGAAAGAAAGACATGCTCTGGGAAGATGAATTTCTCTGTTGATCGAGATCTGATATCTTCATGGCGAGAATGACGAGATGAAAGTTGAAAGGGAGTATGTTGAAGCTCATGAAGATGATCTTCAAGGTAAAATGGACGAAATGATCAAAGGTTACGATCACAATTACCTTCTTGACATTGTTCCTAAACTTACAAAGGGTTATTCACCAAACAACTCTATCCGAATCTACTTCATCGGCCAAGCGGACTATGAAATCAACACCAATGCACATGAACATCAATCATGTTGATCCCATAATCTTTTCGGATCTTGAATTAGTTGGTATTGGTAGCTCAATTGTCAAACGATCTGCAACACTTGCCTCTCACGAAGGTAAATTGCTTGAAGCATTCTTTGGAATACCAACTAAAATCGGCATGTAGAGAAGAAGGTGAAGGCGAAGCGTCAAGAGGCGATGATGAAAGGATAAGGATAAAGACAACGAGCCTGACGCCAGAAGAAGTCGGTGAATCATCTTCAATGCAACTTCCACCCCAACAGACTCGATTACAACAAAAGTGTCCTCCTAGCACCTGTTTGAAAAACCTCGAGATTCTTACGAGTTACCACCGAGACTCGGAAAACCGGTGATCACTTTGAGTATCACGGGTGGTGATGATGAGGAATTCCATGAGCCCCAACAACAACCCGCCTCTCCCGACAAAGTACGAAACCGAATCCTTATCTAGGCCTAAAAAAAAGAAGAAGGCGCCCGAGGGCGGCGTCGTATCATGGCTAGATGAAGATAACATGAAGAATTTGAATGGTTTTCTACACTTGTTAACTCCACCCCTATCCGGTGAAGGTCAAGATTTGGTGAGCGGTAATACATTGGAGCATGCTAAGATCTTGCAAGAAAAATTCGAGTAAAGAAGATGGCGAAATGCGAGTTGAGGCGAATCAAGAATGAAGCTTTTCAACTGTTAAAAGATAGCTCGGAAAGTGCCATCGGTCGAATATCACCTTGAAAACATTGCTCGAGCTATGTCTAACAACATGGATTGGCTCAACCCGAAGCAAACATCGACTTCACCAAGCGGGACAACCCTCCATATTACACCATTGGTCTAAACCTCTACCAACAATTGGCCAACCGGATGAGCCTAGGATTCCATTATGATATTTCTTCAACAAAGACTTGGAATTTCTTCTACATGGTGGCGATGGTTCAAGGAAATCGCTACATCTCGACACATCCATTCCGTGACCATATACTCTAGCGCATAGCCATCGAGGAAAGAGCTAACTACATGTTCTCCAACAATGTGGCGGTATGATCGTGATGCCTTGTATGGGATTCACCATTGGCGGGCACGAAGAATCTACTACGAAGTGCCAGTTCGAAGTCTCAACATGCAATGTTCGATTACTAAGAGTATCGTTGCCATCAAACACGTTGATCTTTCGTCCAAATGGGACTACACTTTTCTCAAGAATATTGTGGTCAAAGGCAAGACAAAAGGATTATGCATTCTGAAGTCGACTTTGAGAATTTGTCTATCAATGACATTGAAGACATGTACCTTGCCAAAGTGCGGTCGCATGAGACAATTTTCAAGCTGAAGTACAACGTGAATTCATCAAGTCATTGCTCATCTTCATCGACGCATAGTCATCAAAAGCGTGTAGAAGATCTTGACTTGCGGTTGAATCATATCGGACCGTGTCAACTTCACTCCACCTCGGCTAGATCTTCCCGACATCAACCGGCTTCCACAATACACACTCGTCCAAACCATTCGGCGTCGTTTATCGCGGTGAACTTAAGCGAAATTGCTTGATGGCGTGTAGAGATCTTCACAAGTTTTGGGATCACACTTTGAAGAAGGTTAGGGACGGATTGGCTTATCGGTTGAAGGCGATATATGAAGGCATAGGGTCTCAGCGATGGAACTCTCGGGACGGAAGGGATGTGCGAGAGGATCATCGAATGATTGATGAAAGGTTGTATCGGCGGGATCGATTGAGAACCTTGGAAAGCTTTGTTGGTGGTCGACCAGGATTAACATCACCGGCTATCAACGCCCGGTTCGCACTCTGGCAACATCACTAGACTTCTGGTACCCTTAAAGCGCTTCTTTCATTATTACTTTGGATGTGTGATTATATATGTCTATGGCTTGTGCACACATGTGATGTACAACCCGTTCTTGTCAAGAAAGGACCACGTAGTGCGCTTGATTGCCACAATCCTTATAAAAGGAGCGAAAGCTTCTTACTTTTGAGTAAAACCTATCAAACCTTTCACTTTTAAAGGTTTTGCTCAAAAGAACAAGTACTTCCCGTATGTTTTCAAAACCTCAACCGTTTATATCACTTGTTGAGGGGAGTATTTGAATTAAAACTTTGTTCTAAATTGTTCATAGTGGTCATCTTCCCCAACACTCGAAATGGTCATATTTATTCTCAACTTTTCAAAAATAACACTTTATATGCCATTTTGAGGGGAGAAAATTATGTGATAAGAAATATGTTGTGTAAATGCAAATGAATCTTTGTGCTATAGACTTAACCAATGAATTGACGATACTTAACTTTTAGTAACTCGAAAAGACTTGTCGGGACGGGTAATACTTTCAAGCTAGTTCGCTAGTGATGTAAGCGTGTCTCGCAAAGGACTTGTCGAGTAGAAAGTACCATTCGAGAAACTCTTGGTAGACATGAACTCGACGGTCGACAACCTTCGAGGCTTGTCTACACCTTCAATATAGTTATTAGAGCTAGTTGTCGCCTAAAAGGCGACAATGTAACTCTTTAACTATGCAACGTAACCGTGTCTCGCGGGGATTGTCTATCTTGAGTTGATCAATTCATAAAGTGCGCTCTTTCCTCCTTGTCTGATTTCCGTAAAACTCTTAAGCACATGTGGAGGGAGTATTCGCAAAAGATCAAACTCTTATAATGGTACAAAATGTTTTACAATCATACCCATTGTGAGAGATTTTCTTGAAAATTGGTTTTATGGCAACATAGGTTAGTCATGGAGTTATAAGGTGACTAAGGTTAGGAATAACGTCCTATGATCCGCTTGAGCCGGAGGGATCTACCCAAGGACATCACAAATAGTTAGTACTTAGAAGTCCTTAGGTGCGATTATGAAAAGGAGAAAATGAGAATTGGAGAAAGAAGGAGTTGAAGAATTAAAAGAAATGCAAAGAAAAGGGTGAAAAGAAAAAGCCCTCCAAATTATTCAACTTAGGAAAACACCGGGTTCAATTCATATACTCTTGGTTGTCACTTGATGGCCGGTATTGAAGAATAAAAGCCGTCATGAACCCGATGGCGCATGCACTATTCCTTCTTAGCCACTCAAGTCTCTCTCAAAAAGCTTGTTTCATTCTCACGGGAACCCTACATAAATTATTGGCTTTCTCTTAGAGATCATTGGTATTGAAGAAGGAGACCTCTCCTAGTCTCCTTCGGAAAACCAAAATGCACTATTGAGTCTAGAGCCACGAGATTCATCAAAAGATCTCTTAGGAACACTTGACATTTCATCACTTGATGTTCAACAATAAGAACATTAGTAGTGCGTTATCGAGTCCTTCACGGATCTTAGCAATCATCAAGAACATTTATGAGAGGTTCTGGCTGTGATCCTCGGTGATTGAATGGAAACTCTGCCGGGTCAACATCAAACACCACGGCGGTCACCGGTAACTCCCGTGGATTACGCTTAGTGTGTCTCAAATGGTCTACGATCGTGAGGTGATGCTTGGTGTACCTCGACTCATCTGAATAGATGTACTTGGTACATCGTGTTATCTCACTTGTGGGACTCGGTTCGAGAGCGGCCTTTGTGAAATTAGAGTTTGTTTTCACACTATCTTTGTTAACACTCGAAGTTCTAACTTGTAAGTGCGGAATCCGCTTATTACTAACCGTTTTAATGTTTTCTTCTTATGGAAGCTACGGAGGGAATGATCGTGCAGATTCTTCACATGCTCATGCCAACATCATCACTAATGGAAGTTCTATCTAAAAGCAACACAAAGTTATAATGATTCTTCGTCAAACCAAAGAATCTACAAAGTTAAAGACTTAAAGAACTTCATCGATCTTGAAATCCAACGTCAAAGAGCATGTGAGCATGTTGAAGAATGACGTGGAACACTGTAGCAATGAAGTAGACTGAGGCGGACTTGATGTAGACTACAACAACATACTATCACTACCATCACAAAGAACAATGATCAAAGAACAAAGTTAAATATGGCGTCAAAGCAAAGCTGTTTAAAGAAAACAATTTCTCTACTTTGGGAGATTGTTCAAATCAAGGCAATTCTTCTCACAAGAAAGAAGAATGTCGGAAGGCGTCAAAGCTACTATTACATCAACGCCTTCACGTTCATATTCATTCATCACCAACACTTAGGGAGATTGTTGGAATCACTCTAATCCTAAATCAAGTGTTAGTAATTCATATGTAATAGTTAGATTAATTATGGCCTTTATGTTTGTTATTAGCCTTAAGCTTATGTAGAAGGCCCATGAGCTTAGGCCCAAGCCCATAGGAGAAAGGAAGGGACTAGGAAGTGTTGCCCTAGCTTCCCTCCTATAAATACTCTTGTATAACCCTCACTTGATGGTTGGTTGTTCATTTTATTCACTCCTTTACACCTTTACGCATAACCGGTTTAGCTTTATACGTGTGTGTGTGTTTAACGTGTTCAACCGCCTCTCTTCTCTTCTCTATTTCTTTCATTGATGTTTGTGTTTGTAAAACTAGTGACCTAACACAAGAGTAAGGTTGCTTGAGGCAAGACTTGAAATGGCAAGGATTCCTGACGACCACGCATGTCAGTCGGATGCATTACTTCGTGAGTTGTTAGGTGACATGGAAAATCTTCGTATGTAGTAGTGTTGTTGTTGGTGTTGTTGTTGCTGCTGCGTTGTTGTTGTTGTTGTTGTTGTTGTTGATGAATATAGTTCTTATAAGAACTCATCTTTAATGAAGTTCTAATTGAATATTGTTCTTATAATACGTATGTTTCACTTATTACTATGTACCTTTCAATTTGACCATGTTCTAAGTTAACAAGATTATGGTTTCCAAACACCCCTTTTCCAATACTAAATTACACATGAATAAAGAAACAACTTGACAACAAAACGAAACAGATCAAACGAAACAACTCGGCAAGCAAACGAAACAACTCAAACGATATGATACACACGACATAGACCATAACAAACATCACCCATTCAAATTTTTTTCCTGCTACTTCCCGCTCTGCTAGAACTTGCACCATCTTTTCCCTTCCTTTGCTTGTGAACTGTTCAAACAATGCTTCAAGATTTGTTACCCTATTTCCGCATCATCAAATGTGTAACGAAGCGCTTTCTCCGACTCCATCTTTTTCTTCCTTTGCTTGTGTTGCTCAAACATTGCTTGACTTCAGTGTTTTCTCCTCCAACACCATTAGCTTCACGGTCCAAATACACCACAGTAGAATGGCTATTTCCTTAACCATTCGAATCGCGGTCTCTCATCAACGGGTCTATGTTCTTATAAGAACCATATTCATCATAAATTCGACCCATACGTATCAAGAACTCGAGTAAAGAGATATATCGACGATAAAACCAGTGACCACTCTTTTTCCGGCGTGTAATCAGCCATTATATTGTTACGTGTGTTTTGTGGGAATTGACGATTGGGTTGTTTATGTTTTGTCGGGATATATAAGGAAAACTTTGCGGGATATATAAAGTTGCAATTTGGCGGGAAAAATAATGGCGGGAAACTATTAGCGGTAAAAATAATGGCGGGAAACTATTAGCGGTAAAAAAGTTTGCTTGTCGAGTTGTTTCGTTTTCTTGTCGAGTTTTTTCGTTTGCTTGTCCGCGAGTTGTTTCGTTTGAGTTGTTTAAGCACTCTTTCACATTCACTCTTTCACATAAAATATCCACATCATGATCTTTTACTCTTCCACATTAAATATTTTTTTTAATTCTATAAATGTATTTTATTTTAAATTAAAGTATTTAATTATAAATATAAACTATTTAATTTTAATTCTATATTAAATAAAAGTATTTAAATTAAATAAAAATAATTTTTTAAAATTAAATAATTTAATTAAAAACTGGTTTATAATTACGTGACTGGTTTATTAAAAAGATTTTAAATTATAAAAAACAAATAATTACAAAAATTTTAAGTTGACTGCCCTTTTTGTTGAAAACGTGTGGGTCCTACCTGCATTTTGGGACTACATTGTCAACCCAAAAAAAATAGGCGTCCCCAAATTGTGATTTTGGTGTAGTGAACAAAGCTTCTACAATGTTGATGATAGATTGATATTAGTTGACTCTCAACGTTTATACATTTTATTAATTGATTAGTCTAAAACATGAATTCTTTACTATGTAGATGATGCAACATTTTCTAAGAAAGCTTCAACCAGTGCAAAAGGTAAAGGCGATGTTTCTGGGAACGATGAGCAACCCAGGATCATGTTGACCCTATGTTAGATGATATCAAAGTAAAGTCAAGGTGCATCTCGATCTTTATGGCACACCTATCCTGTTGGTAAGCCCAATCAAGCTAAAAAAGCTTGGATATGGTCCTGCAAGATGAACAAGTATGTTTTCAACTCATTCATTTTATTCCAAATAAAATATCCACATGATGGTGAAATTAACTTCTTATTCTAAAATGGCAGACAAACCGGATCCAATGCACAATAAGGAAAGATGCTATGTAGTGCTTTGAACCACTGTTGCAAGCGGGATAGTGCTATATCATATTGGTGAGAACAATAAGAAACTTCTATTGCTTCAACACAAATACAATATTACCTTTTTCAGGTCAACCATTGTTACCAGATTGACCCATTTGATGATGATTTATTTGGTTTAAGCTTGAGCCAATCAATGAAATTCTAAAAAAAAAATATCATGAGATGGATTTTGTTGGTAAGTTTTGCTCAGTCCAACAAATATTCTAATATTCTTAATTTTAACATAGTCCTTTAAAACCTAAAAAAAAATCATACAGGTGTTATCAATATGGGGAAATTGCATATATACCTACTAAAACTTAAAAATTTGCATATTTCCTCATAATACAAGTTTTTATTACATGATGTACAATGCATTTTAAGCAGGTTTTGGGTATATATGCAAATATGCAAGTTTTAGTGGATATATATGCAATTGACCCTATCAATATTGTTGTTGCTATAGGGGATATTATGACAGTTCCCACCACACTTGTCAAAAAGGTGAGAAGGACCGTGGTTATTGAAGACATTGAGTAAGTCATCAATAGCGTTCATACTTTATTTATTTAATCCCAAAAACGTTTTTGGTGGCTGCTTGTGCCTTAATATACATTATCTACGCTTGCTACATGTTGTTTATTAGGGTTTAATCCACCCTTCTATTTAGTTGTCGATCGATTCTGGTGGGGATTATTAAAACGCTGGTAACCCTAAGCGATTAGGGTTTTTTTGTTTGTGATCTTGGCGTTGGTCTGTATGCGGTTTTGAGGGTCTTATTGCTGTGATTTATTCATGATGGGGGTTACGAGAGAGAGAGGGATAAATGTGGGGGAACGTTGGAACATGATTTTTGTGGTGCTGATTACTACGCATCATTGAATGAGACTACTCCGGAAAAGGCTCCAGGTGTCGTTACTCCTGGAGTTGAGAGTCTTAGCATGGACACTACTGACACTAGTGTTAATTCTCTTAATCGCACCTCTGATCGTACTACTTTGGCTAGTAATCTTGATGATATGGCTGTAAGTAAATCTTTTAAAACTTCTATGCCTAAGGTGGCTTTGTTTGGTAATCCGAATGTGACTAAGGAAGGGGATGAGCAGGTCAACGATGGATTGAAAGCTCCAACATTTGCAAGTAAGGTGGGATCTACTTCTGCTACCCGCAAAATTAATTTCCGCGCTCTTGATACGGGCAAGCCTCTTAATGAGAAGGCCGAGATAAACATTCCTTTGTCATCTATCTTGGAAGCTAATTCTAAGTTTGATAATACTCTGTTCGGGTATTTTATTGGCAAGAGGGTTGCATTTCCCATAGTTGATAACTACGTGAAGAACGCATGGAAGGTGGTACGTTCTATGATGAATTCTAAGGGTTTATTTTTCTTCAAATTTGCCACTATTGAGGGATTAAATGGAGTGTTAGAGAATGGACCTTGGTTTATTCGATTCGTTCCTATTATTTTGAAGAAGTGGACTCCCAGGACGAGTTTTATTAAAGAGGATTTGGATTCGATCCCTGTCTGGGTGAAACTACATGATATTCCTATTGTTGCTTTTACTGAAGATGGATTGAGTGCCATGACTACCAAACTCGGTACCCCTATTATGCTTGATGCATACACGAGCTCTATGTGTTTGCAGTCATGGGGGCGTTTTGATTATGCTCGAGCTTTGATTGACATCAAGGCGGATCGGGATCTTAAGGGGACAATGGTTATTGATGTGCCAAGTTGGGATGGTGAAGGGGAGGTATTGCATACTGTCATAGTGGAATATGAGTGGAAACCACCTCGTTGTGGTGTTTGTATGGTTTTTGGCCATGATGAGACCCAATGTCCCAAACGTGTTCCTGTTGACCTTAAACATCAAGCACAAAAGAATGATGGGTTCCAAATGCCTCAAAGGAAGGCGTTTCGTGGTATTGAGGTGGGAAAAGGGGCTAAATTTAGCCCTTCTAAAAATAAGAAGCAGGTGTATCAGCCTGTGTCGAAGAAGCCGGATCTTGCAAAGAAGAAGATTCTTGAGTGGCTAGTACAAGTAGGACGAATATTGCTACATCAAATCCGTTTGATGCTCTTAATATGGTTGATCTTGATGAGGTGATATTCCTAATGTTCTTGTTGACTTGACCAAAGATGGTAGCTCGCTAAGGGTGGAAATGGTAGCACTAGTACTACTCCTATTGTTGGAAAATTGAGGAGCTTGAAAAGCTAATTATTGAGGGAAAGTTACTCTTGTGGATGATGATGGTAAACCTCTTAAAAGGTTGTTGGAAAATTGGTTTTGCAAAATGAGTTTTGCAAATTTTGGACACTATTTAATATATGTATATGTTATATATATTTATGTTTCTTAGTAGCTTTATGTTCTCCTCGACGAGAGCTTCAGAACGAGCTAAAGTATGTCCAAAATGGAGTTGAAATGAATGAGATATCGTGTCTCAAAGTGAGGCACTTGAAACATAAAACTTGGAAAATGGGAGAATCCCACATCGCCCAAAACAAGAAGTGGATGCTTGTTTATAAGGAAATTATAGTTTTGGCTATCAAATTCCTTTAGGTTGGTTATGCTCCCACTCCTACGTGCTGCAGGGGGTGCGAAAATGGGATTTCGGGTCAAAATGAGTTCAAGCTTCGAACTCATGCGAGCCGCGCGACCATGGACACGAATGCACTCAAGCCTCGTGACACGTGCGTATCTTTTGTCATAGCGAGTTTCATTTTTCCAATTTTCTGTAAATCTATTTTAGGAATAGATTGAAACTTATCAAGTAAGTTTACGTAAATCGGTTTATGTTTTTAAAAGATATGCAATCGGTTTTATGTATTAAAGATTTGCGAACTGCTTTTGATATAATGATTTTCGTTTATATGGTGGAATATTTTCTTGGAGGACAAGTTGAGTCTTCAATATAAATAAAGCCATATGTCTCATTCGTTTTACATATTCGTAAAACGTAGCTCCTTACCGACGAGTTCCAAGCAATCTTTTGATCGAAACACACGAGTTTTCAACGATCTTTCGTGCAAGTTTGTCAGTCCGACAGTAGCAATGCTTAGAACGTTGTACCGGGAAGCAGACGGCTTAACTGTTTTAAGGGAATCGTGTTAAACACGAGCCTCGTTCACGACCTTTATCGCTTTCGCTTTAATTAACGCTATAGTGTCTGTCTTCGCTTCTACACCTTCGTCTGCGTTTATTTATTGTTTTTTTACATTAATTTATATATTATTATTGTAATCGATTTTTATTATAATAAAAAGTGTACACCGCTTTCCCACGTCTTAAAACAGATTCGGTTTAACCGAATTTAGAACACTTTGTTATAAAATCGGATTAATAATTAACAGATTTTATAAACTTTTTTCGTCGAAACCTTGTTGAGTTTCTTTGGAAATCGTTTTTTAAATGCTTTATACATACGATTTGGATTGAACAGATCTATAACGTTTTTTAAGCGTTTTATTATCGCTTTAACGAAACCAAGATAGAGTTTCTATTAAATCGATTTACTCGATCCATCAAAACCAAGCTAGAGTTTTGTTGAATCGATCCGTACAAGTAGATACCATTTAAAACAGTTTGTTTAACTGTTTGTGTTTGTTTTTCGGGATGACAAACACGACTACCCTCCGTGACTACTACGTGAACGCAATCAGTGCTTGATTACCAACACGGTTGCTAATCATGCCGAGAAACCGAGAAATTCAATGGGCGTAATTTCAAGAGGTGGCAATGAAGATGTTTTTCTATCTCGACTACTTTGAACCTTGCGCGGTTCTTAAAAGAAAACCCACCTAACGTGGAACCTCCTGCGAAGGTCAATCCTCTAATCAACAGTCGTTCAAGCCTTGGAAGCATGGAAACATTCAGATTTTTGTGTCACAACTATGTTCGAATGGTTTGGTTGATTCTTTGTACAACGTGTATCGCAAGACCAAGACCGCCAAAGAATTATGGGAGTCATTGGAACGCAAGTACAAAACCGAGGATGCTTGGTACAAAGAAGTTCGTGGTAGCTCGCTTTTTGGATTACAAGATGGTTGATTCAAAGAATGTGATGAGTCGAGTTCAAGATCCGCAGGTTCGCTACACGACATTCATGTTGAGGAATGACTTTGAGTGAAACTTTTCAAGTTGTCGCTATTATTGAAAAGTTACCCAAGTCGGGTAGAATTCAAGAACCACCAAGCATAAGCGAAAGGAGATGAGTGTTGAAGACTTGGTTGTTCGTCTTCGTATTGAAGAGGACAACAAGTCGGCTCGAAAAACACGATACCGATTGATTCGCAAAGGCAAATATGGTTGAGCATGTTTCGTCATCTTCAAAGTCCAATGTCAAAGCTAAAGGCAAAGGAAAAGGAAAGAATGACAAGAAGGGCAAAGGAAGTCCGAGTACCTTGCTCCTAAAGTCGCAATTGTGAAACGAAGTTCCAAGGGTGTGTTTCAACCGTGACCACCAGTCACCGTGTCGCTAATTGTAAGATGCCAAGCGGGTGACTCCACGCCAGCTAATATGGTGAATGAAGATGTGGACATGATTGCTATGGTGTCGATGTCATTGCCATGATCTCGAAGTTAACTGGTAGGTTCCAACAATGTGGAATGGTGGGTGGATACTGGGGCTACCCGTCATGTGTGTGCCGATAAGAGTATGTTTCACTCTTTCGAGCGGTTGATAGTGGAGAGAAGTCGTACATGGGCAACTCGCAATCGCCGAAATCAAGGGTGAAGGAGATGTAATCTTGAAGATGACATCCGAGAAAGAGCTCAAGTTGACTAATGTCTTGTATGTTCCGTAGATTCGCAAGAATCTTGTGTCAGTTGGCAATTGAACAAGTTTGGTTTTCGTCTTGTTTTTAGTCCGATAAGTTTGTTCTTTCTAAGAATCAAGTGTATGTTGGTAGGGATATGCCCGAATGGTATGTTTAAACTCAATGTAATGGTTGTTAAGAATGATATCAATAAAATGAATTCTTCGCTTACTTGATTGAGTCTTCTAATATGTGGCATGGCCGTCTTGGACATGTAAATTTTAATTCAATGCGTCGCTTGATTAAATTTAATTGCATACCTAATTTCCATATTGACTCAAAATATAAATGTGAAACTTGTGTTGAAGCCAAACTTACAAGAGCATCTTTCAAATCGGTTGAACGAAAACCGAACCACTTGATATGATACACACCGACATATGTGATTTGAAATCACTACCCACAAAAGGTGGCAATAAGTACTTTATCACGTTTATTGATGATTGTACAAAGTATTGCTATGTTTACTTATCGAAAAGTAAAGATGAAGCTATAGACAAGTTTGTTCTATACAAAAACGAAGTTGAGAATCAACTTAGTAAGAAAATCAAGGTGGTCCAAGTGATAGAGGAGGTGAATATGTGTCTCCATTCACGACCTATGTGCGAAACATGGAATTAGACACGAGTTCACCGCTCCCTATTCACCTCAAGCAGAACGGTATTGCCGAAAGGAAGAACCGTACCTTGAAAGAAATGGTTAATGCCATGTTGATAAGTTCGGTCTAAGCCGGGACATGTGGGGAAGCCATTTTAACGGCTACTTATCTTTTAAATAAGATACCTCGTAAGGAAAAAGAAGAGACCCTTATGAATTATGGATGGGAAGAAAGCCATCATATCAAGATTTACGAGTGTGGGGTGTCTAGCAAAGGTAGCTATATCGACTCCCAAGGCCCAAAAGATTGGACCTAAATCATGGATTGTATATTCATCGGATATGCTAAGAATAGCAAGTGCTTATCGCTTCATTGTACATGATTCAAAAATCCGGATATACAAAAGGGTACATTAATGGAATCAAGGAATGCTTCATTCTTTGAAACTATATTTCCTTGTTTAACGAAGGAAACTGGAAGTTCATCTAGAATAGATGAAGAAGTTGTCCAAGATAAGAGACAACGAGATGATAATGATCTCCAAGATGAGAGACAAGATCAAACTGAGGAAGAAGAGGTTGAACCTAGAAGAAGCAAAAGGGCAAGAACCGAGAAATCGTTTGGACCCGATTTTGTTTCTTTTATGGTTGAAAACGAACCTACTTCATACCGAGAAGCGGTTACTTCCTCGAAGGGCCTCAATGGAAAGAAGCCATTAAAAGTGAAATAGATTCTATTTTACAAAATCATACTTGGGAGCTCGTGGATTTACCTCCGGTTGTAAACCACTAGGCTATAAATGGATCTTCAAGAAGAAGATGAAAGCCGATGGCACCATTGACAAGTACAAAGCAAGATTAGTAATCAAAGGATTTAGACAACGAGAAGGTCTTGATTACTTTGATACATATTCGCCGTTACGCGAATAACATCGATTAGGATGATACTTGCTATTGCCGCTTTAAGAAATTTGGAAGTTCACCAAATGGATGTGAAACGGCATTTCTAAACGGAGATTTAGAAGAAGAAATCTACATGAATCAACCCGAGGGTTTCATGGCTCTGGACAAGAGAACAAAGTTTGTAGGCTTGTTAAGTCATTATATGGCTTAAAGCAAGCTCCCAAACAATGGCATCAAAATTTGACCACGCCATGCTAGAGAGTGGATTCAAAATTAATGAATGCGACAAATGTGTTTATGTCAAAGACACAAATAGTGGATATGTAATCTTGTGTTTATATGTTGATGATATGCTTATCGTTGGCGATGAACGACAAGATGATCAAATCTACTAAAGACATGTTGAAATCAAAGTTTGACATGAAGGATATGGGTTTGGTGATGTGATCCTTGGAATAAAGATCATACGAACTCGTAATGGACTTGTGTTAAGTCAAGCACATTATGTGGACAAAATTTTAATACTCATAATGCGGGGATTCCGGCCTAGCTAGAACTCCAATTGACACCAAGAAGCATCTATCTAAAAATAGAGGCTTAGGTGTTGCCCAATTAGAGTATTCAAGAATTATTGGCATGTTAATGTACTTAATGATGTGTACCGACCGACTTAGCATATGTTGTTAGCGAGCTAAGTAGGTATACTAGTAACCCAAGCTATGCACATTGGGCGCTATGACTAGGGTACTTCACTATTTGAGATACAATCGCGATTATGGATCGCATTATGATCGATATCCATTGTTATCGAAGGATACGATGATGCAAATTGGATATCCGACATAAAGGATTCTAGATCGACTAGTGGATATGTGTTTACACTAGGAGGGCGCTATATCTTGGAAGTCTTCCAAGCAAACCGTTATAGCTAAGTCCACGATGGAATCGAATTTATCGCGTTAGATAAATGCGGACAAGAGGCGGAATGGCTACGTCAATTCGTAGAGGACATACCAAGGTGGCCTAAACCGTAACGCCATTAGTATACATTGTGATAGTCAATCGGCAATTGGCGAGCTCATAGCATAATGTATAATGGAAAGTCCGACATATCCGTCGTCGACATAATTCGACACGACAACTACTCTCAACAGAGTTATCTCAATTGACTATGTGAAGTCAAAGGATAACATCGCGGATCCGCTACGAAAGGCTTAAGCAGAGAGTTAGTAAGTAAGTCGTCTAGAGGAATGGGACTAAAGCCCTTGAAGGAATGAGTTTCTATGAAGGAAAACCTAACCCGTTTGTTGGAGATCCCAAGATCCGGGTTCAATAGACAACCTAATCATAGAAATGTGGGGAAGTCACGTCAATGTGGGGAGTTACTAAATATTGTAACTTTCCTAGTCCATTCCTATAACAAATGTGACTTGTTGAGAGGTTAAACATATGGCTTTAATGATTCGGGATGAAATCATAAAGCATAATGATTCAAGATGAAATCACAAAACATATGTTTTAATGATTCAAGATGAAATCACCTATGAGAGAGAAGTGGGGTCGCTCAAGGGAAATGTGGGGCGCAATTCCTAAGAGCTCTTGCAGAACGTGCTAGTGTTCATGACCATAACGAACACGACTATGAGGACTTGACAATGTCGGGAGAGTCTTGTGTGAAGTGTAATGTCGCTCACGTAAATGGATGATGAGTTCAAGGACATCGCGTCTACTCAGATCTAGGAGACTAAGTACATCTCACAAGGGAAGGTTCAAAGGGTTACACCTACCTATCCTATGCAAGACTTAACCGCAGAAATTTCACCGAAACTTTCGTGTGTTTTCGACCGATCTCCATTCATGTGGGGGATTGTTGGAAAATTGGTTTTGCAAAATGAGTTTTTGCAAATTTTGGACACTATTTAATATATGATATATGTTATATATATTTATGTTTCTTAGTAGCTTTATGCTCTCCTCGACGAGAGCTTCATGAACGAGCTAAAGTATGTCCAAAATGGAGTTGAAATGAATGAGATATCGTGTCTCAAAGTGAGGCACTTGAAACATAAAACTTGGAAAATGGGAGAATCCCACATCGCCCAAAACAAGAAGTGGATGCTTGTTTATAAGGAAATTATAGTTTTGGCTATCAAATTCCTTTAGGTTGGTTATGCTCCCACTCCTACGCTGCTGCAGGGGGGGTGCGAAAATGGGATTTCGGGTCAAAATGAGTTCAAGCTTCGAACTCATGCGAGCTGCGCGACTGCGGACACGAATGCACTCAAGCCTCTCGCATACGTGCGTATCTTTTTTGTCAGGTTTGAGTTTCATTTTTCGAATTTTTGTAAATCTATTTTAGGAATAGATTGAAACTTATCAAGTAAGTTTACGTAAATCGGTTTATGTTTTTAAAAGATATGCAAATCGCTTTTATGTATTAAAGATTTGCGAACTGCTTTTGATAATAATGATTTTCGTTTATATGGTCGCAATATTTTCTTGGAGGACAAGTTGAGTCTTCAATATAAATAAAGCCATATGTCTCATTCGTTTACACATTCGTAAAAACGCAGCTCCTTACCATACGAGTTCCAAAGCAATCTTTTGATCGAAACACACGAGGTTTTCAACGATCTTTCGTGCAAGTTTGTCAGTCCGATTCAGACAATGCTTAGAACGTTGTACCGGGAAGCAGACGGCGAAACTGTTTTAAGGGAATCGTGTTAAACACGAGCCTCGTTCACGACCTTTACCGCTTTTCTTTAATTAATTTTATAGAGTCATCTTATCGCTTCTACACATTTTTATCTCATTAATTTTATTTCTTATTTTTTACATTAAATTAATTTATTGAAATTGTCATTTCGATTTATTATTATAATAAAAGTGTACACAACAATTAAATACAATAGATGTAGGTGAGTCCCACACCTCAGCCCAAAAAAGCAAACCAAAAGCGCCTACAACGCTTAAGACCTAAACTAGCATAAGAAATGACATGTCATACTTATGCACACAAAAAAAAGAATAGCCTATCAAAGCTAACCATGGAGACTAATGTCATATGCATTAGCAAACTTTAATTATGTATCAGTCAGACCACAATCATCAAATTCATCATCATCATAAGGGTTTTGGTCATAGGTGTCCTCCTTCCACTGCTCTAATAAGCTCTTCAAGCCCACTTCACTACCACTTTTAGAATCGTCAAATGCCATAAAACTTGTGGTTTCATTGTAATCCTCAAGAAATTCATCATCATCACTATCACTATCCGAAATAACTAAATTATCAACCTTAGAAAACGGATTACCAACCTTTTTTTCCATCTATAACCATGCCATGTTTGTTCTTTGAAGAAGGAGCAACATTGGATGAAGTAGAGATGTTTTCATTTTTTCTACGTATCCTCCATCAATATTAGTATCAAAATTACCACTAGATGTTACATTAACAATAGCACCTTCATCCAAAGCAACAATAGGTGTGTTGGAATTACCACTTGGTTGAACATTTTCTATAGTAGAATCATCTTTCTCATCAAGAGCAGCAAGCGCATTAGAAGTACTAACCACATTAAGATCTTTTGTAGGTTGTTTAGAAGTAGACGCCATATTGGTTGAAGTGTTCACCACTTTCGCAACCTTCTTTGGTTGTCTAGATTTAGATGCCTCTTTTGTGTTATCTTTAGTAGGAGACGTCTTGGTATCGTTAGGAGCAACCGGTCGTTACTCAAATTTGTTCATTTGAATAGCATTGAACTTCTTAGTATTACCACATTTCTGCTTCCTAACAGTTAATCCATTATTAGAAAGCTTCTTAGATACAACCGAATGAATATCTTTGTTTTTACCCATCCCATTCACCATACGTTTTGGAGTGGCTTTAGGACAATCACCATTCGAATGACCATAGAGAAAACAAGTACTACACTGAGGTGGTTCCCACTCATATTCAATGCGAATAGTTTCCTTTGTATACCATTCCCCTACGGTTTAGGAAAAGCCAATATGATGCTAATTTTAGACTAGGTTTTAATATTTATAATTGCTCAGCTATCTATGGTCTACCTATGCAGTTACGCGTAGAGAACCCGGTCGTGTGTAGTGTAGTATTCGGTAAAGCCGAGGTCGTCTCAAGAGCTATGTGTGCGGATTCTAACTTAAGTCTCTAATGTCACTTAAAGGGGGGGTTTAAGATTTGAATTATATTAAACTAATGAAAACATAATAAAATGAAAAATAAAATGCTAGACAATCAGTGAGAGAGAGATGTGCTAGCCTAGTTACTAATATTATCATGTCATAATCTGGTTTTCTTATAAGTGCTTTCTAACGCTTCATGTGGGGGTAAGTTTTGCTAGACTCCTCTGGTCAATTCGCCTAGCCTATCACGTCATAATCTGGTTTTCTTATAAATGATAAGGATTTAAAATGTACATTTAGGGGGTCATTTAAGCCCTAAACTAATGTATTTATGATCAAATATTGCCTAAATTCATTTCTTTTCACTTTTTAGGTACTTTGGAAGCAAAAGCCGGAAATTAGGCATATTTGGATGAAAAGGGATGAAAATGTGAAGAAAACAACCAAGTCATGAAAAGTCTGGAAAAGGGCACCAGACGGCGTCACAACCCACAAGGCAATGCCGTCACTTGCAAATGATAATATCAAAACTTCCCAGATTTTACTAGAGACGGCTCAGTGACAAGTTAAAGAAATAACAAGTGACGCCGTCACTTGTTAAGAGAGCTGGAATTTTCTGTGGAAATTATAAATTGACGGCTTGGAAAAATCAAAGAACGACGGCATCAGATCATTCTGGACGGCTTCTGAAGGCATAAAGCGACCCCGTCACAAAGCTGACTTGGAAGAGACGAACCCTAATGGCGGCGACCTGACAGCGTCAAATCTATAAAGTGACGTCGTCGAATCTGTAATCCTATATATAGTTTTAGAATTTTTTGCATTTAGTGTGCACACTTGGAGGGTAATTGTGATGTACAAATTTTATTAGGTTTTTACAATAACTTTAGGGTTTTAACACCCTCATTCATTAAGAGATAAGTCTCTTAATTCATTTTATCATTATGTTTACTTCATGCTTAATTATGATTACTTGTTTCATTATCTTTTACATGTCTAGCTAATTCAATATAGTGTTTCCTTAGATCTAATGAAACATAGTTGTTAACTATTGATTTCCGTCTCTTGTTTAAGTGGTTGTTACACATTAGGTTATGAAAACTTGCTTCTTCCTTTAGTGTTGCGTTGTGTTTATTGCGTGAATTGCGATTTTATTCATGTCCTAGAGTGCACTAGTAGACTTTGTTTCTTCCTAAACAACGTATTCATGTCCTAGAGTGCACTAGTAGACTTTGCATTGTGTTTATTACGTGAATTGTGATTGTTGATAATAGGAGATTTGGGGGAGATAACTTAGGTTACTTAGAGATCCTGGTTTCTTAGAGGAGATCAATACATCATAGAGTTAGGGCATTTGACATCTCCCTACGAATAATAGAATACAACGTTAAATAAGGATGTGACAATTCGACTAATCAATAGGAGATAACTAGGGAGCAGTGAAATCTAAGTAAACACGTTTTTACCTATCATAAGAATCTCATTTAATTTACTTGTCATTTAGTTTTAATTATAAGTTTTAGTTAGTTTAACTACTAGTTTAAGAAAGTTGATAATCAAAACCCCCAATCAAATACCGAGATTTTAATTGCTTTTATAAAATATAAAAAGAATCATCCCTCACCTTAGACCTATTCGTCATACATCTCTACCTTCCCAAAACTATTCCCCTAGAGAACAATAAATCCCCCGAGTCTTACCTATACTACACTACAACGGTTAGGAACACAGCCTAGGAGGATTGTAAAACTTTTTCGGAGCTCTTACATCCGCCGCATCAAGTTTTTGGCGCCACTGCCAGTGAATAGTTTTGGTTTCTATTTCTATCACGTTTAGGTCTACTCACTAGATTCCTATCAAGTAACGTTTTTCTTTTTATTTTATTAGCTTTATTTTAATCTATCTCTTTCTTTGTGCCCTTTGTTCGTAAAACTGCTCATTTGTCACCATGGTGAATGAGATGCCTTTTCCGGTTTGCCCCAACCACCACAACACAATCAACCACCATAACATAACCAACCACAACAACACAATCAACCACCACAAGGCCTACCCATTCAAAACCAACAAGACCCGCCAAGAGCCCGTACTCTTGGTGAATACTCTAGACCGAGCCATCAGGGCTATAGGAATACCATTGAGATTCCACATCAAGCTCAAACTACGACCCTGCGATCTGACACCATCCGGTTGGTGCAAAACGGATGTGCATTCTATGGACTTCGTACCGATTTGTTCATAAGATCCCTTTTGACCGATACTCTTTATTAAACCTTTATTAGTCCATTTAACTTGTATATTCATAGTTGTCAATTATGAAATACCAAACATATACGCGTGCTAACATTTGGAATAAATCATCACGACAAATCCTTTCGACCTATAGATCTGATTATGATTTACCAACAAGTTATTTAGACGCATATCAATTCAAACAAACTCGTAAGCACAATCATATGTCAATATTGCCAAATACCAAACAACCCATATCAATTTCTACATCATTCCAAACAAGTAAAGAAAACTACTCCATATCAAGATTAATCCATAACCAAAGTACAACATGAATAGTAGAATTCAACATCATAAAAGTAACAAAAATGTACACAAAGTGAGATTACAATAGGTACGGATGAATGATTATAGCAACCTTCAAGCCTCCAATTGACTACAATAGTTCTACCAAGCCAGAAAGTTATATCCAAACGGCATCAATGGCCCTTGAAGACATTACACGAATTTGGCAGAGGTTTGTGGTCTTTTGGGAGAGATAAGTTGGTGAAAATCTGTCCTTGAGGGTGGAGGGTGAGTTTTCATATATAAAAACCAAGCCAAATGGTCTTATTTATAAGTAGAAGCCCCCCTTAGCCACCAAGTAAAGTTTCTTGGGCGAAAACTGTCATAAAGTAGCAGGTTTAAGAGTTATTAGGACCATATGACCGGACTTGTGGCTTAATGACACTTAATTAGGCATTAAAAATGACTTGGAGAGGTCAATATTATCTAGCCAATCGGCTATGAGGCCAAGCCGATCGGCTGGATGGGTTTTGGCTGAGAAATGGTTCCAGCCTATTGGTCGAAGCATCCAGCCTATCGGTCGAAGTACTAGCCTATCAGCTCTTTCGTCATTTTTTGGCTTTGGCTTCTGGTTGAGCTAGTTATGAGAACAATCGATTTCAGATCCAAGCGTCCATATTACCATCACATGCTGTAATTATTCAAACACAACAAAACAAAACAAACAAAATGCAAGCAATATATACTAAACATAATTAGCATGTAACACCCCCACAGTTAATATTTTTCAAGTTTTGAAAAACAATTTCCTTAGAGGGTGTACATGTTTATTTAAAACTAAAATTAAAACAAAAAATTAAAAGGCTCGGGTTGCCTTTCGAGAAGCACTTAATTTATTTCTGAGTCATTAGCTAGACTCTTCCTTTGATGATACGTTTCCAATGGGGAATTTTAGTTGCATACCAAAGATAGTGATACACGTCTTCGTCATGAGGAACCACTTTTTCATTCAGCTTCCACTCTTTGTTTGATTTCTTTGACACACCCTTGTTATCCTTCTTAATTTACTTCTTTGTTATCACTCCAATTCCAACGCCTCCATTTGCATTGAATTCCTTATTACCAACAGAGTTCGGTAATTTATCATGTGTAAACATCTTTTATTTTGCTGAACGTCCAGTGGCAGGGATATGCACGGTGCAATCCTTAAGAAAAGGTGATATGGTTGGTGAGTTAGACATGATTGGGCTCGGGTTAGGTATGGTTGGAATAGGTTCAATTTCATCCTCCTTGATAACTTCAACATCACCCTTATCATGTTCATTTCGGATTGAGGGTGGTTTGTAGACATATTCATGTCTTGAATTGGAATCTGTGGTATGAGGAAGGGATTCGGTAATCAGGACTTCATGTTCCTTATTTAATCCTTTTTTACTCACTTCCAAGTCTTGGATTATGGCTTGGTGGTTCCTTCTACCTTGATCAATCTGATGTTCCAATTCAGCCACATGATTCTTAATGTCCTCATTCACTTCCATTTGACTAGCCATCCATTCTCTCATCATCTCCTACGATGAGGCTTTCGGTATTTCGAAATATTGTAATGGATGTGGAATTCTATTTCATGGCTGATATCGAGGATAATTATGGTTTAGGTTATGGTTTGGATGGGAGTAAGAATTTTTGGAATTTTGGTCTTGATACCCTCCGTGATATCCTTCATGTTGGGAGTAGTATGCTTCGATAGGATAACACGTCGGCGTGTCATCACTCTCATAGATTTCCGAAGAGTGGTTTCCTCCATCGCCTGTATGACCGTCTCTCATCTCCTCCATCTCTCCTTTAATCTTTATGAATTCGAAATCAATACGTGTGGCGAGAGCTTTGACTTTCTCCATCAAAATGGCATGATTGGAATAGATGTTGCCTCCACCAGCGGAAACAACAGTTTTTGGTTTGGGTTTGATCAAAGAATTCTCTGAGAAATAGAGCTTGAATTGGACTTTGTCCTCGAGGATTTTGTAAACTTCGTTCGGAGTTTTATAAAGGAAGATTCCTCCGATCTCATTGTCTAAACCATGATAGAATGCTTGAATGATCTTTCCTTTCGTTAGACCATGTCCATGACAAGTTCAAAGCATCACTTTCATTCAGAGCCAAGCATAAACGAAAGTTTCGTGATTGAGTTGGTGAAAACTATGAATTTCACTTAGCAGACGTTTAAACTTTGCGGGAGAGAAAAGTATCGGCTAAAAAAAGCTTCTCTAAGTTATCCCACGTAGTAATCGTTCCTTCAATTAATTCGTTCATCCAAGTCTTAGCTTCTCCGGATAATGAAAAAGGAAAAGTCCCTAATTTAACCACTTCCTCTTGATTTTCACCATATTGGAATAGGTTACTAATCTCAAGAAAATCGGCTATGTGACGATGAGGATTGGACCGGATTCGCCCATCAAATTGATTCTCGTGAATCATTAAAATTGTTGGGAAGAGGACATTGAAAAGTAGCATAACTAGGCATTGGTGAAACGGTCCTAGTGCTTGACCAGATGGGTTGGTCATCGGGATCAATGACGGTTACGGGTGGGGAATCGGGTGGAGTCTCGACTTTTTCCTCAAACATGTCGAGTTTGGATGTCACAACTAAGAGTTATTCGATAAACGATTGTTTGGTACAAGGTTCGGGTGACTTGATTTTTATATAAGGCTCGGATTCGATCTCGTGAGTTACGTTTGGTGGCTTATCGGGTTTACGAGTCTTCTTTTTGAACTTACGTTTAAGCTCGTAAATTGGACCAGCTGAGTTGTTTACCCTAAGAACGTGGGTTTATACAAACACGGAGCGATTTGGAAAACGTCATATGAGATAAAAATAAAAAGAAAAACTAAGTGAAAGTTAAAAACAAAAATCGTTTTATATTTTTTAGATGACGTAAAAGAAAACCAATTAATAACTACACACACACACACACACACACACACACACACACACACACACACATATATATATATATATATATATATATATATATATATATATATATATATATATAGAGAGAGAGAGAGGTTGGATCAAATAAAAGGCTATTTCGATAGAAAGGATAAAAAGGGTTAAATGTGTAAAATGTGTTATTTAATTAATAAGGGTAATCTAGGTATTTAAAAACTCTTGTTTTAAATGCTCATCTAAGCCTTTTAACCACTCATTTATTGTATTTATATGACTACCATTACTATTGTAAATGCAAGCTTCACCACTTCTTATTTGAATAGATTTGCGGTTATAGTTCTTCTTATTTTAAGTAATCTTTTATTTGATCTAACTCTATATATATATATATATATATATATATATATATATATATATATATATATATATATATATATATATATATATATATATATATATATATATATATATATATATATATATATATATATATATATATATATATGTAGAATCTAGATCAAATAAGATCAAACTTAAAGTTGTTAAAATGAGATCCAACAAAATTTAACAAGTGACACTTTCCTTACAACAAAAATAATTATTTTTCAACTACAACTAAAATTGTTAAAGTTTCAATATAGATTTCTTTTAAAAATTCTGAAACCTAGGTGATACACTTTGATTAAGTGTAATGTGTATCGCTTTTTTTATGTGTATCGGGTTTTGGAATATTTATTAGTGTAATGTGTATCAGGTGTATCACTAATCCAAACTCATGTATCATTTGGTTATTAGTTGCTAAAATGTTAATTTGTATTAAAATATTATTTTTTGTGTATTATTGCTAAAATTGTTATTTATAAATGTTTTAATGATTTTTTAGACTAAATCTTAGTTTTACAACTTTAAGTTTGATCTCACGTTAACTCTCCCCTATAGAATCTAGATCAAATAAGATCAAACTTAAAGTTGTTAAAATGAGATACAACTAAAATTTGACAAGTGACACTCTCCTTACAACAAAAATAATTTTTTTTAACTACAACTAAAATTGTTAAGTTTCGATAGATTTCTTTTTAAAATTTACGAAACTTAGGTGATACACTTTGATAAGAAGTGTAATGTGTATCAAGGTTTGGGAGAGTTATAAAACCAAATGATATATGTTTTAATAGTTTTTTATCTAGATCTTATTTTCAACTTTAAGTTTGATCTCGTTAATCTATATATATATATATATATATATATATATATATATATATATATATATATATATATATATATATATATATATATATATATATATATATATCGAAACTTTATATATTACACTTTTATTTGCTATATAACCCACATCGTGGTTTGAACAACCCCATCGAAGCATGTTCTAATCGGAGTTGAAAGATTGGTTGCATTGGATCAACTTTTGTCGCCTAGAATAATCTAAAACCCACCATTTGGAAACCAAAAATCATAGCACATCGAAGATTTGACAATGAATAAATAAGTGTTGAGCCAATTTCATATCATCATCACATACACAGCCCATGCATAAGTCATAAGGCTTGTTTACTAAATTAAGTGCTTTAGAAATATTACTATATGAACCACTTAATTGAGAGAGAGATTTTAGTAGACCTCCCCACTAAGATGAAACAAATGATTAGGCCTACTCATTAAGTGAATAAGAAACACTCCGTCCATCTATTTAGACATGTCACCAAGTACGGTTTTTGATTTTTCTTCTTGCTTTTGTTTGCGGGTAAGGTTATAACTTATAAGGACCCTTAAAAAAAACCATTTGTACCCCCCTCATTTTTTATTTATATTATAAAACTGTGAAACGGAAAGTGCGGAATGAAAAATATAAAGTTTAACAAGTAAAAAGTATTAAACTGGGCCAGAGGTATCAATTTGTTTTTATAATTGTGTTTATATTATAAAACTGTGAAACGAAAAGTGCAGAATAAAAGTTATAAAGTTTAACAAGTCAAAAGTATTAAACTGAAAAAAAATACAGAACAAAAACTGATAAAAAAACTGTGTTATACTGTAAATATAGAGACAAAAAAATATTTTATACTTTTTTTTACTTTCTTAGTTGGCCAGGGTATCAATAACATATCCCACGTTTGCATTCCTTGTTCATTAATCTCCTTTTTCATTTATCTCCTCTCTTTCCATTATTGTCCGTTGGGTAAACGGACTCATTTTCTTGGTCACAATTGATCGCCATTGTGGCATGAAGGTCGCAGTTGGTCGACTTTTTATTTTCTTTGAATGGATCGTAGGTACGACCGATGTCGTGTGTTGGTCGTGTGTTTAAATTAAATTAAAATGTATTTTTGTGAGATATTTTTTTAATGTAAGTCGCTTTGATTCCGTAAAAAGTTATAGATTGTCAGAGAGAAAAAGCTGATGTAGTAGGCAAAATGAAATCGCCCATAGTCACTACTACTGTGCTTAGTCTTATCAATGTCGATGCAGTCTTATCGATGTCAGTTTAGCACCTGCCTTTCCATCATTGTCCTTTTTCGTTTCCTGTTTTGTTCTCCTTGTCTAACAATGTTAGTTCAGCTTTTCAATTTTCTTGTTGCATCATGATATGTAGTCTGTAAATTGGTCATTCGTGTCATACGTGCCACCATCTTCATGGTTCATTCACACGGACGGACTCATTTTCTTGGTCACAATTGATCGCCATTGTGGCATGAAGGTCGCAGTTGGTCGACTTTTTATTTTCTTTGAATGGATCGTAGGTACGACCGATGTCGTGTGTTGGTTGTGTGTTTAAATTAAATTAAAATGTATTTTTGTGGGATATTTTTTTAATGTAAGTCGCTTTGATTCCGTAAAAAGTTATAGATTGTCAGAGAGAAAAAACTGATATAGTAGGCAAAATGAAATCGCCCATAGTCACTACTACTGTGCTTAGTCTTATCAATGTCGATGCAGTCTTATCGATGTCAGTTTAGCACCTGCCTTTCCATCATTGTCCTTTTTCGTTTCCTGTTTTGTTCTCCTTGTCTAACAATGTTAGTTCAGCTTTTCAATTTTCTTGTTGCATCATGATATGTAGTCTGTAAATTGGTCATTCGTGTCATACGTGCCACCATCTTCATGGTTCATTCTTAGGCTGGTCGTAATGAATGGGCAACACACTGCACCCTCTCAATCACCACGAGTGTGCTTTTGTATTTAATATTTAAATGAGTACATATGAGGTACAGGCTGCCCCAGTCCTCTTACGGAACTTTCATTATTGGGTTAGCCATACACTTCACATGTTTTCAGCGATTCACATGGCATCATCAGATGTAAAATGTGAGCTGAATATTACAGGAGAAAAAAAAAAATAATGTACCCTAGTTGATAATTTTCCATATTAAGAAACCGGATTTGTTACTTAATGATAATCTCCACATAAATTACATCCCTTACAATTATTCATCAATCACATTACAACACGTTTTTAATCTCCAAATTCGTTATAGCTAGCTCGAAATGGCGTTAGTAGGTTGCACCGCAACCGGATTACTCATGTTTTTGACATCATTATTAGCATTATGAAAAGGATTTTTTTCAGGATTAATATGACCAGAAGCAGTAAAAGTGGGACTATTAGGCCCGCTACCACCATGAACCGCGGCTGCAGCGTTTTGAGTGTACGCTTCTTGTTTTCGAAGCTCGGCTAGCCTTATTCGATCTTCTTTTCGCAACGTAGCCATGTCCTTTTCGATAGGGTCACTTGTACTAATTTTTTCTACTTTTTCTCCTAGCACTGCCTTTGTTTTTTCCATCCCAGATAAGGCTGATGCGGCGATATTCGCTGCGGTCTCCTTTACTGATTGCATGTTTCACACTTGCTTTTACGAATTTTTGCTTCTTTCTTTTTACAAAATGGGTTGTTTCTTTTTCCTTGGTGAGCATGTTTTTCTAGGTTGTATTTCAAGAGTTAAGAGGATGGATACGAACATATGTTTGACACGTGGGAGGTTGAAGTGACACGTGTATGTATGGTTTACACGTAGTGATAGGTGTTGTGTTGCTGGATATTGGATGGTTTATAGTAATGGTTTCCTTGAAATGTGGAAGTTGGTGGAATTGACTTTGATGTAGTGGTTTGTCTTCGTTTCGTTTCGCTTTTTGGGTGTTCGATTTATTTGATTCGTATTATTTAATTCGTATAATTTTTGGGTATAACTAAAAATCGAATCAAATTTAAATTAGATTTACCCATATTAAAACTGATTTTCTAATTGATTCGAATAACTTAAATTACATAACTTATAATTTTTAATTTAATTATATTAATTTTTAGTAAAAAAAATAATACTCCGTATATTTTAAGCTTTCTTATCAGTTTAATAATCTTTTTATCTATATAAATATTATAAAATAGATATATTTATATGAATTCTGTTTTCAGTTTAGTTCGGTTTACATTTTGACAAAATCATAACCGAATGAAAATCGATTATCTAATTCGATTCAATTTGGTTTTGACAAATTCGGTTCGGTTATAAATTTAGTTTGTTTTTTTTTTCTTGGTTTGGTTCTGGTTCGTTTTTGGTTCCTGTGTCATTACCCGAGTTACCCAAATTGTGAACACCCCTACTTCGATTATTACATTTGGTGCTTTGTTGGGCCAAGCAGAAAATGGGCAAACACTAATATGGACCAACCCAATTGCCCAGCTCCAAGAAATCTCATAAGTCATAACACCAATTCTTGTAGTCACTATGTTTTCTAAGTTTCATGTCGAGTCGCGCTAATTAAGTGATATGGGTGTGTTTGATGCCCTCTAGCTCATGTCAAGAGTTGTTTCGTGGTCAATATTTTATATCCCTAGAGTAAATATGCTGCACATTGACAATATTTCGCTTTGCAAGCTCCATTTAGACATTTTTCGCCTATGTCCATATTAATCTCACATTCCTCTTGTTTTAAGACTAGGTGTAACGGTCATCTTACACATCAGCTCTACTTCATCATTCAGTCCACCATCAAATAAACGTAATCGTGACCACCAAATTCGTTTTTTTTTTTTTTTTTTTTTACATTTTATTTTAACTTTTATAAAATTTTAATAACAAAACACAAAACACATAACTTATAAGACAAATTATATATATCCACTTAAAAACACCATTTAAATCCCTTACCGTCCACCTACCCATTCAAAAAACATAACTTATGAGACAAATTATTATAGTTGAGCTTGTAAAACTTTAAAATGAAAGTCTAGACAAGTTCAATGCCAGAATAGTCACTACACAAAGTAGCTCAAAAATCGTACACAGAAGTTCAAGTTAACATATTCCAATATTGGGTATTTTTGTTCAAAAAAAAATGTTACGAGTATTTTATTATTTCTTATTTTTTATTTTTACAGAAGAATAAGCGACAAACATACAAGTCAACACGTTTGGAAAACTTGTTTTTAAAATTTTCCAGTATGTATATAGATTATGTGTATCACTTTAGACTCTGAAGTAGTTAGTTACTAAAACTTCCAACTCAAATTACTCTCTACATTTGTTAAAAATGGAAAGTTTACGGATATCAAGCATGACCCAATACATGGTTCACAAAATTACAGAAGTAGACCATGACAGGGAATTGGGTTACGCTTAGGATGGTTGTGTCGTGCTAAGATATATTTGGTTCAAGAAATAAATTAAATACCCTTACAAATCATATCAACTTGTTCAACTCTCATACTCTTCAATTGGATCGCTGGGGGATAAAACCACATCCAATCTTGTAAGTACTTCTGGGACGCCAGTTGTATCTCTTATTATCTGAATGAAATGGATTGCAAATGTTATAAGATATTATGAAATAAGTTGATTATGTGTGGGTAGAACCAACTTACAAGGATCTCTTCATCAAGATACGAAATCATAAACAGCCTCTGAAAAGCCCCATCTGAAGCAATAAGACAGCACCCATACTCAGAAACAAAACTGAAGTAACACCATTGTTTCCTTTTTTTGGGGCTCAGATGCTTTACGAAACTAATATAAACCGATAATAATTATGATTTATAAATAAGGTGGCCATAATAAACCAAGGCTTTTCAGCTTTATAATAGTTGGTATGAAGTCTTTGTAAATAGTCCTTTTCGTGCATTTTGCTAAAGAAAAATCTTATTGACTCGGAACCAATTACGTAGTACCTTTTAGTCACAACAAAATAACCATAATAAGTGTTCTCTCTAATGTCTATCCCCAAACAAAAGTGGAAAGAAAATGAA
Source organism: Chrysanthemum lavandulifolium (assembly GCA_022545495.1). Lineage (NCBI taxonomy): Eukaryota > Viridiplantae > Streptophyta > Magnoliopsida > Asterales > Asteraceae > Chrysanthemum > Chrysanthemum lavandulifolium. Next base: position 130,321,280 of record CM040243.1, read on the forward strand.
TAAATTGAACAAGCATTAAACAGTCAGTAGTAAACAATCTGCAAACTCATTAAAACTTTGTGAACTGAATAACAGAGTTTTGATAGTAAATTGCAGCAGAAACAACCATATTGATTGCTATTTTAGACCCATATCAAAATAGCCTTTTTTGCTGTAATTGCAAATAGAAGCACATGAATGGTGCATGAATAACAGCAATCTAGAGACTTTAGACATGAAGCATAAAATTTAGCTTTGTAACTTTTTCTTCACTCACAGAAAAGTCTAAGCTTTTATTTAAGAATTAGTAATTGAAAAGATTGCCATTAAAATGAAATTGAGGTTCCTAAATTATCCTTGTTTACTCAAAGAGCTCCTTTTGCAAAGGAGAGAGTACATATAATCAGATCCTATCATGCAGATAGTCATTGTGTAACACCTGACAACTTGTGTACATTCTGATACATAAACACTATATACTAAAAATAAGTTCTTTGAATAAAACTACTATGATACTATTTTAACAAAGACCTCTACCAAGTTACTTCAGACTAAAGCAGATTAATAATTTATTATCAAGCAAAACTAGTCACATGGCAAGTATTTAGTGAATGAACTACTTCAATGAATACTAGTTAAGTGTCCCATATAAACCGGAACCTTTGACTTGACACATAGTTGAAAAAAACATTTAATTGCGTTTTAAATATTCTTAATAGTTTTCAATTAAAAAAAAATGGAGAAATCCATAAGCACAAATAACTAATACCTATCACTAGTAATGATGACAATGAACAAGTACGTAACATTGTAAGAAGACCAATTCAAAAAGAAAACACTGCGATCTTCATAATATCCAATCAGGAAACTGTTGCAAGTTAACTTTCATGCAAAAACCTTTCGACAGATATATTAAAACATGTAATGTGTTGGAAAACAAGTAACAAAAGTTGAAAGAAATCTCGAGATTGAATAGCAAATAAGATCAAGAAAAAGAAAACTCACTGAGGGGAATTCTCAATCCACCAGAAACAACATCCTTAACTGGAGAGGGAAGTTGTTGAATTGTGTTAACCGCTTGTCCCAAAGCACCTTTTAGCTGTTGCGGGATTGTCTCTTCATCGACTGTTGGAGTTTCAAGCACTCCTTCTGTATATTCTTCTTTCATTCTAAGTGGGCCTTCCACTGTTAACTTTGTACTTAAAATGAGATTGTTTTCTATCTGCATAGCAACAAGTTGAATTTTATTTCTGGGCCCCCCATATAGTCATAATGTAATACGAGTAATATGAAAACTAATAGGCTTCAGGCTCAAACTCTTAGGATGTATCTAACTTAATTTATGACATAAATCTACACCCCCTTCAATTTACAGTATCCCTAACAATTTCCAAATAACTGAAAATCTACCCCATTAGCAAGTGGAAGAAATTACCAGCTCAGTATATACTATTACTGACAGAACTAGGAGGAATCAAACTGCAGACACTTATATATTTAATTCAATTTTCACCATCCATATTGAAAGGTGTTGAAAAATATTACCGCATTTAGAAATTTCAAGTTTGCAGTAATCTTCGCATATCCCTCCTTAATCACCAAATCCATCTTACGCAAACTCGCTAATGTTGTAGGAAATCGCCTGCAAATTCGTAAAAGATTTCACAGGAATATGAGCAATAGGAGCATTTAGCGCGTAGCTTGAAAAACTTAAACTAACTTCCAACCCTTAGTAAGAACAAAGTTTGGTATGACTATATCTTTAAATAAGAATCACGCATCCTAACATAAGTATACATTTGTCTTTAATAAAATGGTAAATATGTTCATAATTAGAGTATATTACTGCATTATAAATTTCACGTTCTGCTTTGGTTTCTCACTAGAGGTTCAGTACCATGAAAAATTCTTAACAGTAAAAAGTTCATTTTAAATTAAAATACGTATAATTATCTGAGCATTCACAAATAAGAAATCAAAAGGCCCATACTCAGATAAGAGTCTAGCGGTAAATAATCCAGGGCTTCCATATCCAATCCACTCAAAGTTCCATCGACCTTCCAGAAATGGAGATCTGAAAAGGCAAAATACTAATGAATAAATTCCAGATACTCTCTAAGGTATTAACCGTTTATTAGACCAAACACTTACGTTGTCGGACGAGGTGTAGGATTGAGCCGCTCAAGACCAACTATTCTTTCATTCACGTCTATTTTTTGCATATCAGATGTCTTTCCACCAATCAGTGCCTCAAACCCTCCAGCATCTTTGAACTTGTTAGGATCAGGAGAGAATAATCAAGAATAATCAGTAGCAAAACAAAAGGAGATCAGACAAAAGTTTCTTGTATTACAAATCAAAGGATACAAGATGAGTAGTGTTGTGTACCAAATAGATAATTACAAATGGGGATAAGCCCTTATTTATACTAGGGCTTATTGGATTCTAGAAGATTCTAATACAAATATCTTAGATTTTCCTATAAGCTAATATCTAGCTTATTCTAGATTATTCTACCAAAGTATCTAGCTTATTTCTAGATTATTCTTAGTAAATATCTTTTAGACCAAAATTACTAAACTACCCTTAGGACTAACAACAAACATCTAACAATCTCCACCTTGACTTTAGCTCCTAAGTAGCGCCATATTTCCAATTATCAATATTGAGCAAATCCGATAAAGTGACGAAACTTGCTCAAAGGAACCGGTTTAGTAAACACATCCGCAGGATTGTCTTTGGTGCCAATCTTCTTCACTTTGATTCTTCTTTCGGAACGAATGAAGTGATAACGAACATCAATGTGTTTAGTCCGGTCATGGTAAACTTGATCTTTAGCCAAACAGATAGCACTCATGCTATCACAAAACACGATCGCTTGATCTTGAGGGAAACCAAGATCTTCAATAAGACCTTTCAGCCAAATTCCTTCCTTAGCTGCATCCGTTAAAGCCATATACTCCGCTTCGGTAGTAGATAAAGCGACCGATGGTTGTAATGTAGCTTTCCAACTTACAACCGAACTTCCAATAGTGAATACATAGCTCGTTAAGGATCTTCTAGCATCAAGATCAAGAAGATAGTCCGAATCGAGTATCCAAGCAACCAAATATTCACGCTCACCACCGTAAATAAGGCCAACATCGATGTCCCTTTTAAATAACGAAAATGCGTTTCACCGCATTCCAATGCTCTTTTCGGATGAGCCATATACCGTGACACAACACATCATCGTGAGCTATATCCGCCTCGCATAAACCATAACATACATCAAACTCCCAACAAGACTAGCATAGGTATTCGGGACATATACTCTATCTCGCTTCGCTTTGAAGCAAGCGGTGGATAAACGAAAATTGGCCGAGGAAGGAGTATTTACCGATTTTGCCGAACTCATGCCAAAACGAAATAATCTTCTCAATGTAACTTTTCCGTGATAAGAAAAGCTTACCATGTTTTCTCGTCTCGAATTATTTCCATGCCCAAAATCTTCGAGTTGCTCCCAAATCTTTCATATCAAACTCCGTATTGAGAAGGATCTTCAACTTAATCTCCTCCATATCTTTTGCCGCCACGAGCATATCATCAACGACAAGAGTAGGTAGATAAGTGATCCCGACGGTGCCCTTTTATGATAGACACAACAACCATAAGCACTTCTACTAAAACCATGCTTCACCATAAAGTCACAAATCTCTTGTACCATTGTCTCGCCGATCGCTTCAAACCATAGAGATTTTTGAGCTTACAAACATAGTCTTCTTTGCCCCGAACAACGAAGCCTTCGGGTTGGCTTATATAAATTTCTTCTTCAAGGTCACCATGAAGAAATGCAGTTTTTACATCTAATTGTTCCAACTCCAAGTCATGATGTGCTACTAAGGATAGTAACACACGAATAGATGTATGACGTACCACTGGGGAGAAAATCTCATTGTAATCGATTCCTCCTTTGGCTAAATCCTTCGCGACCAAACGCGCTTTGAATCGAATGTTGTCCGAGCTCGATAAACCGGGTTTCTTCTTGAAACCCACTTACAACCAATAACTTTTCTTCCTTCGTGAAGTTTTACCAATGCCCATGTATTGTTCTTATGAAGAGATTCAATCTCTTCACTCATAGCCGCACTCCACATATCGTAATCCTTAGAAGTAATAGCTTCGATAAGTAGCTTGCTCAAGAGACTCTACCTCTTCCGCTACTTGCAATGCATATGCTGCATAGTCCCGAAAGCCAAAACGACTAGAGCTTTTGCATCTCTACGAGGTCTATCAAGGGCTATAGACCTATATTGCTCATGTTCCAAATGTGTGAATTGGAGGATCATCTAGTGGAGTAACATCGTGGTCCGTATCTTTCGGAACTTCATGCTCCACGTCCACTGCTTAGCAACATGCTCCACCTTTTCGAAGCACCTTCTTCAAGCTTCGATTCAACCGAATCTTGCTTTAAGCGAAACAAGTGATCCTCGTCAAATGTCACATCTCGGCTAAGAATGACTCTTCTTCCGATGGTGACCAAATTCGATAACCTTTAACCCCGCCACCGTATCCCATAAAATGCCTTTATTGGCTCTCTGATTTAACTTACCGTCACTAACATGATAATACGCGGGCATCCAAAACACGAAGCTTTGAATAATCTGCAGCTTTTCCCGGTCAAACTTCAATTGAGTCTTGCAATCAATAGCGGTGGCAGGAGACACGCTGACTAGATAGCAAGTTGTATTAAGTGCTTCACCAAAAACTTCTATCTAATCCAAGCATTCAACAAGAAGCACCGAGTTTTTCTAATAAATGTCCTGCTCATCTGCTCACTACCCCGTTTTGTTGAGGAGTGTAACGAACAGTGTAATGCCTAGCAATTCCTTCATCTCGACAAAAGGCTTCAAATTCTCTCGAACAAAATTCCAAACCATTATCAGTACGAAGACGCTTAATCTTCCTTCCAGTTTGGTTTTCAATCAGAATCTTCCAATGCTTGAATTTCTCAAACGCCTCACTCTTGTGTTTCATCATAAACACCCACGTCATTCTTGAGAAATCATCAATGATTGAGAGAAAATACCGAGCACCACCGAGAGAAGGTACTCGAGAAGGCCCCCAACAATCAGCATGAAGATAATCGAGAGTACCTTTTGTTTGACGAGTTGCTTTCGAGAAACTAACCCGCTTTTGTTTTCCCATAACACAATGCTCACAAAACTCCAAGTTCGCAACTTTGTGGTTGTCAAGGAGTCCTCGCCACTCAAAATGACCATGCCTTTCTCACTCATGTGACCAAGACGATATGCCACAACTTTGTCAATCAATTACTCTTCTCTCGTACACCAAATGTAGGTAACTTGTGATTGTTTCACCTTGTAAAGTGTAAAGAGAAGAAGTACCTTTAGTTGCTTTCATAACCACCAAAGCTCCTTTCAAACACGAAGGACACCATTCTCACTAGTGTATTTGAAACCTTCGAGTCGAATACACCTAGCGAGATCAGATTTTTCTTGAGATCTGGAACATGACGAACATCGGTGAGCGTTCTAACAACTCCATCATGCATTCTAATCTGAATTGTTCCGATTCCAACAACTTTGCATGGTGAATCATTGCCCATAAAGACATGCCCGCCATCAAACTCTTCATATGTCACGAACCAATCCCGATTGGGACTCATATGAAAAGAACAAGCAGAATCCATGATCCAAGCAAGTGGTGTACCTTTATAGTCAGCAACTGACAATACCAACTCGCGTTCCGAACCCGAGTCATCTTTAGCAACCGCGGCTACCTGGCCTTTCTCCTTGAGCTTAGGACATTGGTTCTTCCAGTGGCCTTCCTTATGGCAATAATAACACGTATCTCGAGGATTTGACCCCGAGATCTCGACTCGATCTATCTTTATATCTACCTTTCCTTTGCCTCTTTCTCGCTCGATGCTCGCCTATCCCGGCTCGTAATTGACAAGCCAACGGGTTGAGATTCAAATTCACGATGCTTGATGGCGAAGCTCTCGTGAATGCAAACCGGATCGAACATCTTCCAATGTAATAGTCTCTTTACCAACAACAAAGGAATTTACAAAGTTCTCATACGAGGGAGGTAACGAAACAAGCAGAATAAGAGCAGCATCTTCATCATCAATCTTGACATCAACATTCTTCAAATCCATCAGGATGGAATTTAAAGCATCAAGATGATCTTTTAATGCCGAGCCCTCTTTCATCCGCAATGAAAACAACCGCTGCTTCAAGAATAACTTATTCACAACGACTTGGTCATGTAAAGCTTTTCTAGTTTCTTCCACACACCCGCACCGCTTCCTCATCCGCAACCTCGTAAAGAACCTCATCCGATAAAGATAGCAAAATAGTAGAATGCGCCTTTTCATCTAGTGAGTTGAATTTGGCATCGGTCATATCACCGGTTTGGGACCGCCAGAGGTGCCCAAATACCTTGTTGCTTCAATAAGGCTCGAACCTTAACTCGCCACAAACCAAGTTGCTTTTGCCATTGAACTTCTCAACAACACTAACCGATGATGATGGTCGAGAGGACATTTTTATCCAACAAGGGTTTTCTAAAGTTTACTAATGTTCTCTAACCTCCCACGATACAAATTCGATCTTCCACAACACAAATTCGATCTTGATTTCTCCTACCTTCAAACCCGATCGAACAAAGAAACACCAAACACCAAAACGAAGAATGATCCAAAATGATATCAAGATATTGAATCTTGAAAATCAACCAAGCTTGCTTCAAACACGATCGGTTAGCTCGATACCAATTTGTTAGGATCGGAGAGAATAATCAAGAATAATCAAGAGCAAAACAAAAGGAGATCGATAAAAGTTTCTTGTATTACAAATCAAAGGATACAAGATGAGTAGTGTTGTGTACAAAATAGATAATTACAAATGGGGATAAGCCCTTATTTATACTAGGGCTTATTGGATTCTAGAAGATTCTAATACAAATATCTTAGATTTTCCTATAAGCTAATATCTAGCTTATTCTAGATTATTCTACCAAAGTATCTAGCTTATTTCTAGATTATTCTTAGTAAATATCTTTTAGACCAAAATTACTAAACTACCCTTAGGACTAATAAACAAACATCTAACATTCTATTTTACATTTACATATCGGTAAAGTGAACAATTTTGTAATTTTAATTTGAAAATCATGTTGTGTAACCTGCTTCTTTTTACCAACAGAGAAAAAGATTAGCACTTATGACTAACATCGAGACTGTGTCTTACTAGGTAGGAAAATTCAACCGCATTAGAACCAAACTATCAACCTGAGTTTTTGTAAACCATGAAAACATCACAATTAACTTTCCATTAGTTATTGTGGCTCAAAAAATAATTGGAACTTATTTTGATTTTCTGAGCACGTAGACTTTTGTCAAACAGTACTTCCGGTCTGTTTTCACTTTTAAAACATGTAAGCATAAACAGAATACAGAGCATAGCTATCAAAATTGTGAAACCATTATAAAATTTGGTGAAAGAAAAGTCATGTTTCCACAATTAAAACCCTGATATGTAAACTGCAATTGGCTATATGATGGATCCATAGCTGAATATGGTAATACTAGCTCATTCAAAAAGTTATACTAGTCAAATAAGGATGTACAGAACCAATCTCTGACTTTTCCCTTTTAAACCAGAACTCAATATGCTGTGTCAATAAGCACAAACATACTAACTCATATACCACCTCTATTTGAAGAAAAGAGTCTAAATTTTACTTTGAATGCCTAAACTAGTAATTTTCGTATTCAAAACTAAGATTGTTATTATTTGTTTAGCGGGATAGATTTGCATAGTAATTCCTGACCTTCTATGTATTGTTTCAGATATTTTCTTGTACAAACACTCATGCCCAGCTTGAATTGAGCATGGGTACTCTGCTGACACTTCAAAGTCAAATATGTGGCTCCTGTGGATGAGGGTAGGGAGTATGCTTTAGCAGTATTTGCTAGGTTTCTCAGCGAAGCAATATATTCTAATTACTTGGGATTGGCAGCATTCAGCTAGATCAATATCACTTGAAAGTTTTTGTCATAATTTTGGTGGTTCGAAGTAAGATATCATGTTATTGTCAGCTATGCAGAGAAAAAGCAGTCAAATTACTCTAACTGAACTCTATTAAAGTTTTAAGTTTCAAGTTAAATGTATTTGCTAGTAATTTTAAAAATTTCTGACTGAACCTGTGCCGATATATGTGGATAACTGATTTACGCTTGTAATAGCTTCTACGAAATCTTTTTAAAGTAAAGGTCAACCTAATATTAACTTGAGAACTCGGAAGGCACTAAACTATGCACAACAGTGTCTTACCTGAAGATGAAACCACTTAGAAGTTTGGTAACCACTCTATTAGCACTTCATATCAGCAAATTTGGAAAGTCAAAATGTCAATCATATTCTGAAATTCGCATGCAGTCAGATGATTTCTTCATTTATTATGCAATTTCTAATCTCACATGTCTATGTGCCTATTTCGAGTCAATAACAAGAATAATATTGATAAGAGATATCACTACATATCAATGTTCATGCCACACTTGTGACTTAACAGCTTCGTTCATATTATATTAGAAACACACTATAGATGCTTCAACTCTGTTGTGTCTAGCATACATAAAGTACTGAACTTGCCATTCAACAACCACATACAAAATATTTAAAAAATCCCTTCTCCAGGTCATAAGAGTGTATGAGATTGCCTATTTCTTCTGCTTATTTTGGGACGAGGGAGTAATAACTTTTTCTCACGAAACTGTCTATTCGCAAAACACAAGCAAAACCTTTGGACTAATAGGGAGTACCTCGCTGACCTGGATAACCTTTCCAAAAAAGTGATATCCACAATTGTGCTTAACCAATCACATACTAAATATACATCTTCCAAAACAAATACAAAAAATTTCAAATCTAACAGCTTCATCTACATCCTATAAGCACTTAAGCCATCAAATTTCAAAATTAGGCACATACACCAAACAATCATTTAACTAATTTACCAATCCTAAAATATATCAGCGTGTGGGATGGTCGAAATTGCAGGTTATCAATTGTTTTATTGCAAAAATAAGAAAATAAGACAGATAAAGGAAACCAGGTTATCGAAAACAGACAGCGATTAACAACGATTCTTTAGCAGATAATCTTTCCATATCCTTAGCATAACTAGCAGACGCTCCTTGAACAGCAATCGTCTGTTGCACCGTTGCTCGACATATTTCGAATTTCTTACCAAGTTTCTTCACAATTTGATTATTAAACTTCATCGGTACCAGAATTACGGAAGAATAAGATAAAGATGAAGAAGAATGACCACAAATTGATGGAACCATGGATTGAATTGAGCAAGCCATTGAAGGAAATTACAAATAGTGAGATATGACTGAAATTGGAGGAAGTTGAGAAAATTGAAGGTTAGGTGAAAATGGACAAACAAGCATATGGTTGGAAAAAGATTTAATTGAAAGATATACAAATTGGGAAAATGTAAGTACCAACTAATGTCCTAACATGCTTTTGCTCAATTAACTTTAGGTGGTCAAAATAATAGCCTAACCTACCAAAATTTAAGAGTGTGTCGCTAACGGGGTTGCATTTTGATACAACATGTAAACTGTTTAAGAACGAAAAGTCTGTTTGAAGTTGCTTATCTCGGATGTTTATGTAACCTAATTATTTATACAGCTCAAGTTTTTCCAGAAGAAAAAATATTTAAAAAAAAAAAAAAAAAAAAAAAAAAAGTATATCAACTTATTTAATAATAAAATGCAATGTAGGGTCATGTGTGGGTAAAGCATATGCGGTATCAAAACATAGACACTTGTCAAACCGTGCTTTTTGTCTGTTTTCACTTTCTAAAGGATGTAACCAAACAGTACAGAGCATTTTCAATGGAGACCTAAACATTAACTTAAAAATAAGAAGCTGCAAGATGTTTATAAGACTGCATAACATTGTATCAAAATTGTCTAGCTATATTAAATTTGGCGAAATGGAATTATGTTTGCAGATTCAAAACCTTGGGATATAAACTGCAAATGATACATGATGGAGAAAATAGCAGAATATGGTAATACTAGCTCATTAGAAAGTTAAACAAGTCAGATAAAGATTTAAAACACCAGTCCTCACACACACATAGGATGAAAGATGGCGTTCAGGGAGATAGAGAAAAAATAAACTTTAGTTGATCTATGACTTTCCCCCTTTTAAACAAGAACTTGATATGCTGTGTTAACAACCACAAACATACTAAATTACTAATTCATAGTACCACCTCTATTTCAATAGAAGAGTTGACAATTTAGCTTTTAATGTCTAACGTAATCATTTTAGGATTCAAAATTGATGAATGCACTCCGTCTGACACTTAAAAATCATATTAGGTCTCTTGTGAAGGCGTGTTGGGATTCTCAGCATTCAGCTAGATTTATATCACTTGACACTTAAAAATCATATTAGGTCTCTATTTCAATTGAGTTGTTGTCACCTATTCCAAAAAGAGGAGTCAAATTACTCCAGCTAAAGTTCAGTAACCAAGAGGCTCCATTCTCCTCAAAGGTTGCCAAAGGTCTACTACTCTATGTCTTAAAAGAAGTTCCAACTTATATATATTTGCAAAAAAATTGATAAATTTTCGACTGAACTTCTGCCAGTATATGGAATTAACTGGACAGCTGGACTACACTGGTATTAGCTTCCTTCCACAAGATCTTTACTCTATCAATTAATCTAGCATAACGTCTAGAATTGTTATTAGAGTTTATTGAAATAATTTTGCATGTGGCTAATTGTTTTTACATATGTTAAATTGTTTAGTTATATGTTTATATTATTTGAGTGTGTTTAATTTTTATTAAAATGCTTTTTGTTTATATATTGTTTGACATGTTAGTAAGCAAAAGGGTTTTTATGAATAGAAAATTAAATGGACTAAATAATGGCGAAATTGATTTGTTATCTAAAATTATTCTTGAACTTTTAATCGTGATCATTGTACTAAATGGTTAGAACGGCTCACCCACTAGAACAAACTATAAAGGGTATTTAAGAAGTGAGCATAGTCTCACCGAATGGATGTCTAAGGTTATGCTTGGTGACACCAGTCCTCACCTTACAATGCGTTCGATTGGAGCTACCTAGTATAACCATTCTATGTACGAAGCATCTTAGTGCAAAGTTGTAAGTTTCTCAACGCATCGATTAAAACTTTGTAGAATTAAATCTTAGCAATTAAAATCTTTTAGTAAGTTTTTCGAAAATATTATGTTATAAAGTTGTATGCATGCTTCTTTATACATAAGTTTTGATTACACATCAAAAATTGTACCCTTTAAATTTAAGTTTATGCCATCTAATGATATGAAACACTTGAAATTGTAATTTAGTTATGTGAGACCTTGATCTAGATTACAATAACGAGGTGAATTATTTTGTTGTGTGAGACCTCAGCTTTATGATTTGCAGTTTCTAAATTAGACAACTTAATTAAGTTAGTTAGTGAGACCTATAACTTAAGGCATAAGATGGGATAAAACATGCTTACGTTTTGCATTAATTGTTTTGGCAAAATTGTAAATCCCATAATTTTGGAATTGAAAACTTGTTTGTCAATTATCGTTTTCAACGATTACCTATTCTATACTTTCACCACTAGCGGATCAAGCGATGTGGTGGAACTATGATAATGAGGATCCAAAATTCAAAGAAAATTCTATGGTTAATATGAATATTGACCAAAGGGTATTTTATTTTCTTGAATGTTTTCTTATCGAAAGTACTAACTTTTGAACTTTTATTTACGTAGAAATGGCTCAAGTTGAATCTCTCGCACTAGCCTCGCTGTTCGAATCTATGTTTGATCGAGAGAAATCGATTGTAGCGCAATTTCAATGATTGGTATCGTGACTCGTAATTGTCTTGAGGTTGCCAAAAGACTCAATTGTTGACTACGCCTTGTCCTCCCGAACTGCGGTGATGCTCTTCTTTGAGCACGAATGCATGGCAATCTGAGTATGACAAGTATAATGAGGTCGCTGCATTATGCTCGGGAGTATGAACTCAAGCTTGCAAAAGCAATTTGAGAATTACTTCCCTAATCTCATCTTGGAAGAATTGCAAAGGTTGTTTGAAAAGCACATGTTGTAGAGTGTATGACTTGATTGATGCTCTTCATAGTTGCAAGCAAGGAGATGGGAAACACATGGCGCCAACGTCTGAAATGATGAGTTACATGGACCGGTTGGGCGTTTGAACTATGTCTACCCTAATGACATACAAATTGGCATGATCAGCGGATCTCTTAACAAGGAATTTGATGGTTTAGTGTGATTATAATATGCATTACGGGAAGGCGGTCGATGAGGTACATGCAATGCTCGTTGATTACGAAAAGGTTTGCCCGAAGGCCTCTACACTGCGGTTTTGACCATCGAGAAGGGTAGAATTTCTAAGCCTAATAAGCCGCTAGCGAACAAGAAAGGGAAAGGTAAGGGTAAAGGCGATAAGGAAAACAAGTTATGACTTATCGGCAAGAACCCAAGTACCCTCCCAAACAGCAGTGAGAATCAGAAGAAGGATCGAGGCTTGTCATCTGCTGCTGCAGATTGGACCTTTGGAAGAGGAATTGTCCATTGTACCTTGATGAGTGCGGAATAAGAGGTATAAAAATATTGGCACTTTGTGGCGATGCTTGTACTCTTTTGATGATAGAATTATTGCTTTTCCTCATAAAATAAATTCACGGGTATATGATCTTGGATGTGGTATTCACATATGTAATACTGCGAGGGACTTAGAGGAGCGAGGAAGCTTGCCTATGGACGACAATACTGCGTGGGTAATGGAGCACATCGATCGTTGAAGCTATAAGCGCGTTTGATTTAGTTTACCTTCGGGTTTAATCTTGTCATTAAACGATTGTCATTACGCGCCTTCCATTGTTAGGGGTGTCGTTTACATTTCCTTGTTAAAAGATATTGGTTTCGTTCATACATTTCTTGATTATGGAATTTCTGTTTCTTTAAATGATGTTTTTACTTTAATGTTATTCCGATAAATGGTGTGTTTGAAATTGATTTGCATGATAATGTGAATGATAAAAATAATTACATCTTTAGCATCAATAATAAAAGAATCAAAAGTGATTTGGATTCTTCATTTCTTTAGCATTGTAGACTTGCTCATATAGGCAAGAAACGCGTACAACAATTTGCAACACGATGGGCTTTGCAAGACATCAATGATGAATCATTTGATAATCACGAATCTTGCATATACGGGAAGATGACCAAGAAACCTTTACAAATAGTTTAGAAAGGGCTTCGATCTTCTTGGTGTGATACATCTTGGCGTATGTGGACCACTAAGACATGTGTCGAAAGGGTGCTAGCTACTTCTTAACCTTTCTTGATGATTTCGATCGTTATGGTTATGTTTATTTACTTAAACATAAACATGAAGTCTTTGAAACATTTAAGGTTTTAAGAGTGAAGTAGAAGCTATGACTAGGAAAGAAGATTAAAGCTCTTGATCGATAGAGGTGGTGAATATTTAAGCCAAGAGTTTAAAGATTATCTAGTCGAGTGTGGTATTGTCCAAGACTCGCATCTCCATATACTCCACAACAAAATGGTGTATCGAGAGAAGGAATCGTACATTGCTAGACATGGTGCGATCGATGTTTAATCTTACTACTCTTCCCTTATCCTTTTGGGATTATGCTTTGAAGCTAGCATTCGCATATTGAATATGGTTCGACTAAGAAGGTTGATAAGACTCCTTATGAAGTGTGGTATGGGAAACCTCGACTTGTCTTACTTAAAGGTGCAGGGTTGTGAGGCGTTTGTTAAGCGTGACTCTGGCGATAAGTACGCAACAAAGATACATTAAGTGTGTCTTCGTAGGATACCCAAAGGAAACTATGGGTTACTACTTCTACTTTCGATAGTGTTTAACGTTTAGTATTCCTTTTGAATTCCATCTTGATTATTACAATAACGGAAATACATATAGAGTCTGACCCTAGAGATACATGGGCTAAAGCTTTAACTAAAATACTAATGGGCCTACATATCGACTAACATTCCCGTAGCTTGAGCGGGAGGGCCTTAGGACACTCAGCTAGAAGCGAAATTCCTCGAATAAAGGCGTAGGCAAGCCTTTAGTAAAATGTCCGCATCTTGATATCGCGAAGGAACATGAAGAACTCGGGACGACTGCGACTACCAAATCTCGAACAAAATGAATGTCGATCTCTATATGCTTAAATGCGTTGATCTTTGGCTGGATTAGAAGACATATAAACTGAGACGACATTATTCTGATAAACAAGAGTAGCGGAAGACACGGGTATGCATTTCACGAAGAAGGTTTCGTAACCAACAAGTCTCAAGAACGGCGTTGCAACCCCGATACTCGGCTTGACCTTTGGAGCGAAATCGTTGGTTGACGCTTAGATGACCATGATAGTAAGTTATTGCCAAAAACACACAATAACGGTGGATCTCCGAGTGGTTAGGCTGACCGACCCGGTCGACATCCGAATCTGCGACCAGCGAGGAAGGAGAGGAGGAATATAGCGTAATCCATAATCCAGCGTACCTCGAACATACCTCAAAATCCGTTTAGGCAGAAATGAGGCTCCAGCGGATCGTGCATATGAAGACAAACTGTTGAGCAGCATAAGAAATATCGAGGCGGTAAATGTCGGATCTTGAAGAGACCCGCAAGACTCAGATATAAGGTGGAATCGGACACGAATCACCATCATCACCCGGTTTAGATTCGGTATCAGAGTCCGAGCGGGATTGCAACCGACCATGTGAGCTCGCTCTGGGATCTCGATGGCGTGCTTACGCCGAGATAAGAACATCCCAGGTGGAATCGCGTGTGGCGAGATGCCCAAAAATAATTAAGAGAACCTAGATCCGTCGTGGAGAACTCCCGATGAAGTGAGGCAATGATCTGTGTAACAACAACTCGGAGGAAGCGGTGAGAACAATATCATCAACATATAGTAACAAGTAGCGATGTCAGTCCCACGTCGTAAATAAATAAGGAAGAGTCACAACGACGGGACTAAATCAACCGTGTAATGTAAGCGACAAGCCGCTGAAACCAAGCTCGAGGTGCTGTTTAAGACCATAAAGAGACCTCATAAGAGACAAACATGATCTGGGCGATCGGGATCCCGAAACCAGTGGGCGATGCATATAAAGCTGTCTCGGCCAAATCACCATGAAGAAGGCATTCTTAACATCTAGGCGATGAATCGGCCGGTGTTGAGAAGAGCGAACTAAGAACCGTCCGAATAGTACCGGGTTTAACAAGCGGGGCTAAACGTCTCATCAACATCAATGCCACCGATTTGGGTGCGCCATTCGCTACTGGCGAGCCTTGTAACGACTAAAGGTGCCATCGACCAAAACTTATGGCGAAATAACCGCATACATCGAATAATATTAGCGATCGGGGCGGTACAAGAATCCAAGTTTTATTTTTAATAAGTGCATTATACTCATCGATCATGCGATTAGTGATTGGGATTATGAAGCAGCGGTATAGGACTTGATAAGGAGAGCAGATGACACATGAAAAGCGAACGCGGAGTGGGACGATTAGTCCCGACACGAAAACGTATGACCATGGATGAGCTGGCGGGTTTGGGTTTGCAGTTGCAGGTGTTGATGGTTGGTTAATTGGGCTAGTATCGAGTGTGGGTGTGGGACTAGGAAGGTCCACTGGAATCGGGGTTTGATTAGGTGGTGGAATCGGAGAATGTGGGCCAGTAGATGGGGAAGTGGGCTCATTTGTTTGGATAGGGGGGGTGATGATATCAGGAGTGTGAACAGTATGGGTGTTCGTTTGAGGTAACGTAGTTGGTGCAATAGTGGTGGTGGTGGGTGACATATGAATGATATTTGAAATAACATTTGAGGTCCTCCAAAAATCATATGAGGGAGGTGTGTTTGGTGTCATGGAGCGAATGGAAGGTAGTCTCATCAAATGTAACATGGCGAAATGATAATTTTATTTGTGTTGAGGTCGAGACAGTGATAACCCCGTTGATGAGGCGTGTCCCAAATATATGGAGGGTTGCACGTGGTTCAAGTTTGTGTTCGGTATCTAGGTGAGGGTAACAAAGGCAACCAAAACACGTAAAAGGCATGTCGGTGTGGTACCAAAAGGCGTGTGAAGGAACATCATTGTTGATGGCGGGATGGTAAGATATTTAATAAGTAAAGCGCCATATTGAGGGTTTCGATCCGATAATTAGGGGTAGATGAGCTTGAAATAATAGGGTTCTTATAAGGTTATTTATAAATGCGAATCATGCGTTGATTTCCCGTTTGTTGTGATGTCGAGGCATGAAAAGCGGAATTGAATACCGTTGTTGGAAAAAGGTTATGAAGCAGCGTGGTTGTCAATTCACCACCATGATCACACCGAAAGGATTTTATGTCCTTTGTTGAATTGAGTTTTAACTAAGTTACGAAGCAGAATAAATTTAGGCAGAACATCGGACTTGTGAACTAACGGATAAACCCAAACAAATTGAGAATAATGATCCAAAACAATACATAATATTTAAAACCACACAAACTCGGAATTGGGGAAGTCCACCGTCCGGTGAACAATGTCGAACAAAGGCGAACAATAGTAGGAGAGCTAACAAGCGGAGTCATGGCGTGCTTGCAGTGGCGGGCATGACAAAGCACGGAGACTTCTCTTTATTACGAAATAGAATTATTTGAAATGACACGACCTGAGACTTCACTTCGGATGTCAGTCGGCGATGCAGCGTATCTTGACTTGTGAGATAAGCTTGAGGAATTGGAGAGGCTTCGTAGCAGGATCTGATCGCCGGTGCTATCACGTGTGGGCGACCTTGCGAGCAGTGTGGAAGTCCTTGACGAGAAAAACCAAAAGGATCAAACTCAGCAATACAAGAATTGTCACAAACAAATTAATGACAATCAAATTTTTACAATATTAGAATACTGAGGATATTGTTTAAATGAAGAGGACGAAAGGACGTGGGCAAAATACTAGGAGCTAGGCCGTGCACCCCGTTATGTAAAAACTTGCATGAAACACCAAAGCGGCACGATCCCTTATTAAAGTTAAAACATGGTTTATGAACTTTCTCCGTGGAGGAAGGCGAGCGACGTGCATTGGAGCTTGAACTAGCCAGTAAAGCCATTGGTGAGGATGATGAAGTATCAACAAAGGTGTCATGTCCTCGCGTTTTCAAACGCATCTCTTCCGTAGTGAGCATAGACCGGACGGTTTTGAGGTCGGGAAAGGGCTCGCGATGAGCAATGATGGTGGATATGTTGTCATACAGGTGTGGGTAAGCCTTGAGCAAAGTTACCACATCATCGGAGTTCATGGCGACCAAGACTAGTTAAAATGGTTGCAATGGATTCAATCTTTCTAAGTATGCATCAATGGTCATGTCCCAAGTTTGATGGAGCGTAGTTCCGCCCAATCTGATGGATGGGTATAACGCTTGTTATCATGGAAGATATCGGCTAGTATGTCCCGTGCTTGCATAGCCGTTTGAGGATTCTCGACAACAAGTCTTTGTTGAAGAGTTTTGGACACGATAACAAAGATCAAGAGAGTATGATGGTGTCAATTTTGAGCCATTCCGCATCGGGGGTGACTTAGTACTCGTGGATGCATCCTGCTTCACCCACGCGAGGTGATCAAAAGGAATTTCTCTACAAAGATTGAGGAAAAATAAACCCAGATGAGTAATTCATCTCATCAGCGTCGATTTAACAGGAATGAGATTGTTAAGGTTTGTGATAGCCATGAGTTTGTCGGAAAGTAAGATGAGGGGTTGTGGGGAGGATCATATGATCGTAGTTCTTGCTTTGGTGGTCGACAAAGAAACCAAAAGGTGTAAACCAAAAGGTTACGTAACGAGACAATATGGAGGCGGTAGAAGTATACCAGCAGACAAGAACCCAACAGATTTAAACAAGGTCATTGGTTATATAGAGCGACCAACGATCGTGAAACCAAACAAGAAACACAAAGTCGTTGGTTATATGTAGCGACCAACGATCGACAATATTTATCAAACAAAAAGGAAGAAGCAGGAAGCGTGATTAGGGTTTTAGGGTTACTCGTGATACCATGATAGTGTTTAACGTTTAGTATTCCTTTTGAATTCCATGCTGATTATTACAATAACAGGAAATACATATAGGGGTACAACCCTAGAGATACATGGGCTAAAGCCTAACTAAAATACTAATGGGCCTACATATCGACTAACACTTTCCACCTGAAAACAAAGTAATTGTTGCTAGGTATGGAGACTTTCTTGAAAAGGATCTCATATCTCATGAATTCGATGGGAGAGTTTATGATCCGGAAGATGATCGAGAATCTGACACCTTACGAAAACACTAGCCAACCTCAAGTAGAACACGAAAGTGCAGGCGTTCCACGAGATTGAGTGGTTCCCATTCGTAGATCATGAGGCTGGCGTGCACTGGCGTCTATGTCTCAGCGTGAAGGCGGGAAAATATGTTAGGGATCTTGGTGAACTGCTAACTATAAAGGCGCCATGATGAGTCTGAAAAGGAAAAATGGCGAGTTGCAATGAATGAAATGCGATCCATGAAGATAACGAAGTGCGGATAGAGGTTGACTTACTCCGAATGCTAAGGTAGTTGGAAGTAAGTGGCTCTTTAAGATAAAGACCGACATGGATGGCGATGCGCGCCTATAAAGCTCGTCTTGTAGCTCGAGGTTTACTCGAACCTATGGGATGAACTACGAGGAGACATTTTCTCTGTAGCGAGACATTAGAGCTATTAGGATTCTTATAGCCGTAGCTGCGTACTATGACTATGAGATATGGCGAATGGATGTCAGCGCTTTGTAAGCGGTCGCCTAGATGAGGACATCTATATGGCGTGACTGAAGGGTTTGTGAATCCAAAGTTTCAAAGCGTGTGTCTGAACTTGAGAGATCCATTTATGGGTTGAAGCGAGCATCGAGCAATGGAACAAGAAGTTTGACGAAGAAATCAAGAAATTTGGTTTCACTCGAAAATCTTGATGAGCCGTGTGTGTATCACAAAGCTAGTGGGAGTAATGTTATTTTCCTTGTCTTATATGTCGATGACATATTGATCATGGAAAAGACATTCCAAGTATGCAAGATGTAAAGTCTTATCTTGGAGTGCTTTTACATGAAGGACTTACGGAAGCGGCATTTATTTTGGGAATCAAGATCTCTGAGAGATAGATCAAGGCGGTTAATTGGACTAAGCCAAAGTGCTTACATTGATAAAATCTTGAAGAGATTTAGTATGCAAAATTCCAAGAAGGGATATTTGCCAATGCAAGTTGAACATGGCTTAAGTAATAAACTATCGGCGTCGACACACTTGAGGTGGAATACATGAGGAAAGTTCCTTATGCTTGGTGTAGGATCTATCATGTATCTTTGTGAGATGTCTGAGGCACGATGTGGCGTTTGCGAGAACATTACCGGTCGGTATCAACGAGAACCAGTGTGAAACAACGGCGGTATTAAGAACATTCTTAAGTATCTAAGAACTCTAAAGAAATGTTTCTAGTGTATGGAGAAATCCGGATCTGAGAACTTGATGTTCTGAGGTTTTGCGATCGTCATTCAGGATGATAAAGATGATCTGAAGTCTCAGACGGGTTATGTCTTTGTCATTAATGGAGGAGCGATTATTGGAAAAGCGAAGCAAACAACAGTTGCGATGTCTATTCTGTGTCGAGTACATAGCTGCTTGAAGGCTGCGATGGAAGTCGTTTGGATTAGGAAATTCATTTCGGGACTCGGAGTAATGCCTCAATCGAATTACCTCTAAATGTGTATTGTGACAACTCTGCTGCAATAACATTTGCCAATGAGCTGGAGTCGTGAAGGCGCGCGGACATTTTCTCGTCGATATCACTATGTTGAGAACAAGTCGACATAGGTGAAATCAATCTACTCAAAGTTCATACGGATGAAAATCTAGGCGATCCTTTCGAAGCCTTTGCGAAAGATAAACTTCTTGACCATCTTGATGGGATGGGACTTCGTTTAGCTAGTAGTTTCATGCGGATCTGTGATTAGTATTTGGATAAAGGATGTTATGAACAAATATTACTTTAATGAAATAAAATAGTTGTTTATGTTTATTTTCATTTTCTTAATATTATATCCTATATTTGCATGTTTAATCCGTGAATAACTTATGTTATTCTAAATAGTCCGTTGTCGATCAATGATGTGGGAATGTCATTGAATTAAGACAAATCGAGTTTTAGTAGAATATACTTTTAAAGTATATTGATCGTGGGACATACAGTTCGCATGATATTGATGAATTGAATATAGGACTCGTCGACTTTACATGATGATACTTTTGGATTTTATCATTAAGTATATCATGAAGTGTTTATCCTCGGACTTGAGATACCGGATAACTTATATGAATGTAGTGCATTTGTGTAAGATAGTCTAATTGTATCCGTGGCGGTAGTTATAAGGGCTATTTTTAAGTGTTGCAAAATTCATGAGTTATGTTTGTAGTCGAGAGAATTTGTTCCTTTGAATTTGTTTCAAAGCATAATACTATATTTGGGCCCTCGTAGGGTTGACAAGATGTTTGTATGGCCGTACCGAGATCTGTCACGGAATACGTTCGAGATGATTTGGTAATCTTGTTCGATCATATACAACGAAGCAGAATATTAACTTATGAAATGACTTGATCCATATTCATAGTTAATGTAGTATTAGTAACAAAGGATAAGTAAAATGATGAATCATTAAATGGTTTTCGAGGAGACCATGCTCGATTCGATCTGGGGCGTTGGCGTGTGAAAGCTAGACTAACAATGTCATTACTATATTTAGTAATATCCAGTGGGGCTGAAAGGTTTTAATGGATATTTAAATAATAGTATGTCCGGATTCGAACTCGAGACTTGGGATGCACGCATTCGTATGAGAATTGATGTACATAATTAATATAAATAAAGCGTTATTATTATTAATTATTAATCACTAAATAAACATAACGATAGTTAAATAATTAACGAGGTTTGGTTAGCGATCGTTAAATATTAACTACAAGGACTAAGAATGAAATTAGTGGTGGGAAAGTTCTAGAACCCCTTGTGGGTCTTTGGCCGATCGGTTGGGGTATTCGACCCAAACCCACTCGAACTTGTACTCGAGATATGTTAACTATAAATACAAATCAATGTATTCATTATTGACTAACCTTGGATCACTTTGATAACCTAATTTCTCTCCTTCTCCTCTCCTCTTTGTGTGGCCGGTTGAAACACCCTACTTCAAGGGTTTTCGATTTTGTCTAACTCAAAGATAAAGTGTTTAGTTTATTTGTGATTCAAGGAACTAGCTTCTCACATCTAATCGCTATTAATGCGTGTGTCAAAACGAAAAGCAAGCACACTGAGCTTGTATTCCTTGGTGGTCGATTTTTTGGGTGGGACGATTTTGTATAAACCCTAGTTTAGGGTTTTGGGTTTTGTTACTTGATCACATCATCGTTTGATTACTTGAATTGCTAAAAGGTACGCACTTTCTTGTTTGGTTAATTAATTATATATATTATCCCTATTGTCTTCCGATGCTTGCTTTGATGATGTTATTTGTTTTATGTATAATTGTTATGAGTATAAAATTCCAACAATTTCTACATTTGTTACGCATCCATCATCCATTTACTAACCTCTCATGTATATGTGTGTGCAGACAGTGACAAAAATAGAAACTGATAAAAGTATATCACCATAAATTCATGTTCATGCAATCATGCCGCACTTATGACATAACAGCTTTGTTCATAGTTCACTAGAAACACACAGCTGATGCTTCATTTAAACTGTTTCTACCATACAAAGAGTACTGACCTTGCCACTCAACTACCACATACAAACTTTTTGAAAAGATTCCTTCTTCCAATGCATAATTTACATTTTCTCACATATAAACTTGCTGAACGCATGAGTTGATGCTCAATTCTCCATTATCACATTCAAATAATCTACCCATCGTGTCTTCCCAAACTAGTTTAGAAATACATAAGGCTGTCTAAACAGATGTTTCTTGGTTATTACTTTCTTGTCTAATACACACTTACTAAATCTACTTAAAAGGGGACCACATTTTTAAGCGCCGAGCATTATAGCAACCTATAACATTTTTTCTATATAACAAAAAGGTACTCCCCTCGATACCAAAATAAATATTTATCTTACCTAAACTAGTGTCCACTTCTAAACTACTTTAGAAGGTTCCATCACACCCTAAATTACATCCAATCACAATATGAGATTTTTTGTACATTTAAAAGTGTGGGTATATAAAAAGAGTATCCGGCATTTAACTCTTAAACAATTAATTACGCTTTCTTAAAGCTCTGTGCTTTACGTGTAGTGGACACTAATTTTATCCACAAAACACAAGCAAACGCCTTTGGACTAACAGTGATTACCTTCTAGGACTGAATTAAACTTTTCTCGTCGTTTGTGTACACATTAGCTAGGGTAAATATGAGACGCGACAAATCGCAAGCTATTCGATATCGACAGGCAATTACTCAAAATCGACTCGATCTAAATGAGTTGGGCTACTCGAGTTCGAGCTTCAAATTACATTTTTAGTTATTTACCATCTTATACATATAGATATAATTACTTAACTATCATTACTATACAAAGTAATATCTATACAAAGTGAGTCGATCGAGCTCGTTTGGAGGGAGTTTTAGCAGTCAAGTCGAGCTCGAGCTTGGCAGTATTCGGTTACCCATATCGTTAACAATGTACTACATAAGTGATACCCACAACTATGCATAACCAATCACATAACATCTCTATCTAAATATTCTATAACAAAATCATTAAAAAGCACAAATTCAATCAAACCCACCAAAAAAAATATAAATAAAAAAAATTCGGGTTATCGAAAACTAACAGCGAGTAACAAGGACTCCTTAGCAGACAATCTTTCCATCTCTTTAGCATAAGTAGCAGAAGCACCTTGAGCAGCAGCACTTGTCTGCTGCTGCACCATTGCTTTACAAACACCATTATATCTCTTACCAATTTTCTTCATGTTTTGATTACCAAATTTCATAGGTACCACAATAACTGATGAACAGTTAACAACAGATGAGGATGATGAAAGACCAGAAACTGAAGGAACCATTGATTGAACTGAACAACAAGCCATTGAAATATGCTTAAGAACCTTAAA
This sequence comes from Chrysanthemum lavandulifolium, assembly GCA_022545495.1. NCBI lineage: Eukaryota > Viridiplantae > Streptophyta > Magnoliopsida > Asterales > Asteraceae > Chrysanthemum > Chrysanthemum lavandulifolium. Next base: position 130,344,565 of record CM040243.1, read on the forward strand.
TTTGGGGAATTGGGGGAATGGTTTGGTGGGAAATGCGAAAAGACAAGAACATATGGTTGGGTTGGAAGATATACAAATTGGGAAAATGTTTAGTACTGTACCAACTAGTGTTCTACCTTGCGTTTGTTTTGTTTTTTTTATTTAAGGTGCTTAATTAATTAAAGGGTGAAAATCACTAATAAAGTTTGAGATGTGTTTTAATTTAGGCACTTAAATTTTATATGAAGTAGAAAAATCATCAAAGTTACAAAATTGTTCTTTCTTGTGTAATTTTTATGTTATAATGACCTAAATAGAATATTTCTCAAACTTGATTATTATTTTGTGATTATTGTTTATTTTAGTCGTACATTAACGGGTTGTATATAAAGTGTGGTTAAATTCAAAGGCGGATGTTTTAAATTAATGTACAACATATTAATGCATATATGAATACTTTAAGCAAACCAATTTTAGATAGTTACATAAGAAGGAAACAGTTTTGAAACTTTGATAATTTTTATGATTGATATAAAGTTTGAGTGACCAAATTAAAACAGATCTTAAACTTGGTTACTATTAATTAAGTGACATATTCCCTTGTGAATGCTTTTTAGGATCATTACGATGTTTGGGATTGCATTAGTTTTGAAACACAAGTTTCGAGATTAATGAATGATTATTCACAAAAGATTGTTGTTCAAAATCAAGTGGGGTTTGTGTTTAAGGGTTTGAATCATTTCATTTGTGCGAAAGATGATAGATTTGTTGAATGATTCTACTTGCTGCATGAATTTGGATGAAATTTGCACTTACTTATTCATTGTTTTTTAGTTTCTAACTATGTTTGATGAACAAAGATGAAAATTTGCATTTGTTAAGATGTTGGTAATGCTTGGTTATTTGAACAAATTGAGTTTGAATGATATGTGGATCATTATGTGTCTAGTTTTCATTTAGAGGAGATACTCGTTTATTCGTATTGAACCATCTATAGCAGTAATATCCGTTTTATTAAGTTACTTAGTAATTCCTTTTGGGGATCATCTTGTTTTAGCCAATCTCAGTATCAGTGTTTTTTATAGATTTCTATTTCAAGTATAGCTCTTGTCGGCCTTCTTATATTAGGATATGGCTCCAATAATAAATATTCATTTCTAGGTGGTCTACCAGATGTTGCTCAATCAATTAGTTATGAAATAGCATTAACTCTATGTTTGTTATCAATATCTCTATGTGTGATTCGTTAAGGCACAAATTTGACCCTACTTTTTCTTTCTAGGAAGGAAATGTCATGAGTTGAATATATATTTTCGTTTTTTATTCATTATTCGGGGGTTGATGAAGGAAACCAGATAGTTATATGAGTGAAAGAAACGGCTTGGCTTATAAATTTACAGTAAAAGATTGAATCTCATTTCCTATGTACAAGAGTTAATAAAAGTAAACGTCAAAGTATTAGAGACTCTTTACCCCAAGATTTATTGATTAATCATGATGACTTGAAGTAGGTTCAGAAGATCTACTTTATCATGTTTTTACCATCTCTTAGCATATGTATTACCTAAAAGTAGATTGATAAAAATAAGTGGATAGTTAGTAACACTAAGGTACACAAAGGATTCGTAGCAGAGATTATGTAAGTGTACTTTTCTGTGTAGAAAAAGAATTATAATTGGGGCTTTAAATTGTTAGAAATGATCAAGGAGTACTTCCCACGATTCCGATCCAGAGTATACTTCTATTCACCGATTAAGTAAATAACTATCAAGAACGAAGTAATCATTTAAATTTGTTTAAGGTCCCCTTTTTTGAGAAAGGAGAAAAGGAACGAAAAAAATCGAAAGACTGAATGCAGTAGAAAAAAAGAAACATCAAAATATCTTTTTTTTCCCTCTATATAGAGACAGAATTCTTGTCATATTTCATGAACTAATTTCAAGGTCTAATTGGATTTCGTAATTGAAAACGTTAGGTTGAAATATCTATAGATATTTTTACAAGAAAGATTTTATTCAAGGATTAAGTTATTACTCAACAAAGAAGAATTTAAATTACTAAAAGATAAGATGAATTCGGAAGAACTTTATTTTATTATAGTATAAATAAATATAGCATACAAAAATTCAGTGTCTAATGGGAACCTTACAATAGATTTCATTTTATATCTATTTATCCTACAAACATATCAAGAAAAATAATAAACGACGAGTCCTTAGATTTAATTGTGACCTTTGAGGAGCCGTATGAGGTGAAAATCTCATGTACAGTTCTGTTTTTGGCTCTAGTTGGGCAATGCAAGGAGGCCTCTTTCGCCATTCTTTCTAAATGATAAACTATTATTAGTTCAGTTTGGTAGAACATCAATGATAGGACAATATTTCCACTGGTATTCTACGCTCGATCTCTACTCCCCGAAAGCTCACTTACAATCTATGTCTCACTTAGGGCTAGAAAGATAGGCTTCTTCATACAAAGCCAACCGGGAACCTTATTTCAACAGATCAAACTCGCTAAGATCGAGGATTCATGCCTTCCCTTCCGCTTACACCATTTCTTTGTGAATGAAGTTAGATAACACAGTTCTTATTACTATGACTTTAAAAAAGAGTTGCCATATCTCGACAATGGGGTCTATTGATTCGGAATCGTGGGATGAGTAGATGTAACAGATGATGAATCTTTTTTTCATACCTCTGTCACTTTATCTTTGTTAATGCCTTATTTTAATAACTGGTGAATAAAAAACAAAATGTCAATTGATATTTTTTATTATCCTCGTATCTGGAAACTTAGGTAAGTTTTTTAAAAGAGTTATAGTTATTATAACTATATAAAAATGTATCTCATTTAGCTCCTTCATGCCTATTAGAATATAACTAATTTTTCGGTTTTGGTGGCTTCAACTATAACCCTAGCTCTCTTTATTGGTCTGAGAAGACTTATTATAAATTCATTAAATGAACAATTCAAAAAAGAAATCTTTTTGTGAGATTCCAGGTATTCTATAGTTCCTTCCCGCGTCAATTAACAATTCTTGGTCATTAAGATTCATGGGCGATTCGGATGTTTATTTAGGTTCGGAACCCTCTATTTTTTCACTTTTCAATAAATTAAAATGATTGAAGTTTTTCTATTTGGAATTGTGTTAGGTCTAATTCCTATTACTTTCTGGCTGGATTATTCGTAACTGCATATTTATAATACAGACGCGGCAATCAGTTGGACCTTTTGCCACACCCCGTAAATGGCGGAAACACGAGATGTAACTGAGAAGGCACATTGCATAAAATTATAGATTCATACCTTACATTTGTTTCAATAGTAGTTACAAGTTACCAAACGTTTCTGGTCTAAAATTTGAAAAGTAAAACATATGTCTTCTTTAAATCCAATTAGTCTTGAAAACATGGTAGCACGATAACAATGTTGTGACTCCAAAGAAAATGCCTTCGAATACCTTAATAATGATCACTTGAAAATGGTACTAGAAAACATCAACATAATGTTGGTGAGCTCGTATGTTTAAGAGTTAAACAACGAAGCTGTGAATAATATAGTGTAAGACAATAGTGAGCAAGATATACAAATATAAACACTAAAAGAAACCATGATGCTTGCAACAACTGAACCTACCAAGGTTGCTAAATAACAGTGGGGGAACTACCCCGATAATACTATCAAGTGCTTCGGCTCTAACATGGATTTAATAGTTGCGCACCAATGAACACATATGATGAAACCACACAACAAGACACATATTGCAATCAAAACGCACATATTGTCCAAAAACATGAAAACAATGTATCAAAGCATAAAAACAGTTAAAACAAAATTTGAATACCATTTTCCCCCAAGGAAAACATAATGAAAAAGAGGCTACGAAAACTCACCTCCACAGACGATGAACAAGATATCACAAATAGTATCAAGTAGCAGGACACAACAATAAAGGCTCGGTACAACCTAATAATTATATAGTTTATCTCAGAATATGTCCTGTAAAAATGGTATAATGTAAATTAGATGTCAAAAGATAAAATATTTTAATTTTCGTGGAACACTCGTATTAATGTTTGTAAAAAGTCTAGTATCAAATGTCGTAGGAAGGTTTAGTATCAAAGTAAGAAAGATTCAGTATTCAAATTTCGTGTGGTGGTAAGAAAGTATAGACTCAAAGTATAACTCACGCCAAAGTATAGTATAAACGATATGTATTATAGAACAGTAAAAGAATCACAATGAGAAAGAAATAAAAAGAAGTAAGTAAAAGAATAAGAAAAGAATTAGTCAATGATATGTTTCAGTGTTTACCCAGTAATCTCAAATAGTTTGAAAAAGTCAATATAGTCTGAAAAAAAAGTAATTTAAGTTTAGAAAAGTTGTTTAGGTTTTATAAGGGAACTCTTGTTAAGAATAAGGGTTTTATAACTTAGTAAAAACATATGTTTAGATTCTTGTCGGGATTTTATAAACATAAAAGGTTTTGAAGTAAAATTATAAGCTTAGAAAGTTTTATAAAATTTCGGCATGATGTGTTCGTTTATACAACATTTCCAAGTCGTTGTGACTTTAATAAAACTCAGTTTTCTCAAAGCAATATTTCCTGGCAAGTTTATAATTTAACACACATGTTTGTGTTTGTTAGTCCAAACACATCACAATAATAGTTAAAAACAAATAATAACAAATAATGAATTAAGTTTTAGTTTGTTTATTGATTACTAGGTTTTACAATTTGTTATTAGTTTAACAAGTATTAATTGATTATTTTATGTCCGTTACAAGTCTAATATATTAAATTCGTAACGAGTCTAATATATTACATCCGTCTCAAGTCCAAAATGTCCAATATGTCTAATATGTCTGATATAGTCCAATTGTCCAAATAGTATTAATCTGATATATGTCGAAATGAGTAAAGTCACAATCCATATTGTCCAAATCCAAAGTGACAATCCCAAATGAATTTTCGAAACGTACACATGATCACAAAAATCAAACAAATAAATAGCGTTAGTTCAATATTCAATGTTCGCAATATATCAACACAAATAACTTTAATTAAAATTTCAAAACCCCTATGTTATTATTGTTGTTAAATTGAATCAAGAAAAAGTAACAAAACCAACACCCTAACCGGTTTTAATATTGTCGCATCATAGCAATCCCACAAATGACAAATCCAAATCCAAATCCAAACATTCAAACCAAATGAATATACACATCCAAATTCAAACCAAGACCAAAATCAAATACATAAGCAACGCCGATCCGACTCTTGACTCACTCGGGTCACGACCCGAATCCGAACCGGGTATAAACCCAACCCATTAACCAAATACATCATAAACACACTTAAAAAATTATCAAGAAAATCTTATACTCAACCCGATAATAATACAGGTCCGACCAGACCCGTAACAAAATAACAATCCAACACCATTTTAAATGAGTTTACCACACGATTACCATATATTACCAAAAATGCTTTAATTCGATTTTAGATCCACGAAGACATAACAACTTGTTTTGTATACGGTTTTAAAACAAAGATAATAATAAAAGGAGATTAGGTTTCGTCATACCCCAAGAAATAGAGAAGGAAAAGAAAGAGATGAACAAACCACGAACCAAAACCCTAGTGTGACCCGTGTCACTCTAACCCAAACACAAGGTCTCCTTCTTGAGTCCTTGATGATGATGGCGGTGGCTAAGTGGTGGAGCGGCAGTGGCCGGATAATGTAAAGAAAGGGAGGGTGTGGGTAGAGAGAAGGTAGGGTTGTGAGTTATGGGTGAAAACCTAATCTCACCCCTTTTATAAGAGTGTCAAAAACAATATGTAAAGTTTAAAAAAGATGAGGGCGGCGGTGTAACTTCTTCCTTAGGGACCATCTGTGTAATTTTTGTAAAATTTGTGTTCGGGACTCGTTTAGGCTAGTTAACGATCGATTCAAAACACGAAAATTACGCCATTGTGTTCAAAATAATTTTTCCAGTAAAAACAAATATTCACACGACTAGTTTCTCGTAATTAATAGAATAGTCAAATTAAATTATTATTGTATTTACAGTTATGCCGGTACGCGTTATGTGCAGTTTTTACGTTTGTGGGTCAACTTCTCGCTTTCCAGTCAAATAAATTCAAAAAAGTTCGTAAATGAAAAATAAGTATAGTTTATTATCAAAATAAGTTCCGAAAATTACCATATGTCACAAATAATTTCGAGTTTGATGAACAAGTATTGCCCTGAAAATGCCAGTTATTACAGTCTACCCCTGTTAAAAGAATTTCGACCCGAAATTCGGTTGTTGGCATCTCTAGACAGAGATCCATTCATTCTTAGGATTAGCATAGCAATACGTTCTCCTTAAAGGATAGAATTAGATGTCAATGATTTGGAACGTTCGAAAATTTTAATTAGGTAACGCTCGTAAGTCAAGTGCTCAATTCGTCTAGGCAGATGCAGGATGTATGATGACTCGAAATTGTTGTGTTATTGGTCTATGTCAAGGGATGTCTGACTTGTTTCAAGTGAAAGTTAAAGGCCTTATGATCATATGTGACTTATTGATATCCCAATGTGAGGTCATGTCCCAATGCGACTAAGTTATCCAAAGTTCTGAAAAGGCCACGTTGTCTCTTGAGTGATTGTACACCTATTGCTTAATTCAAAGCGCTTCAATCAAAAAAAGAGTCTTATCTTTTAGGTGAGTGGGAAGGTTGCACTTTGAAGGAATAATGTCAAAGCGTGGCATTTTGCTATTGATAGTCTCAGACAAAGGTGTTTCGGTTCACTTCTAAAGTCAAATTGTGTATAGGTATAGTGCGTGTTCCTTCTCGAAGGCATGATTTTGGAATTTGTTAATAGTATTTATCTGAGCAACACATTATAAAATTTTGACCTTAAATATACTATGGAGCATCATTGTCTAAAATTTTTGATAATTATAATCTCGTGAAAAGATATGACTACAAAAAGTTTGTTAAATGTTAAAGCGATTTTTCGCATAAGGTTTGGATATTAATCTTTAAGAAAATTTATGCTAGGACAAAAATTTAAGATAATTTTTATACTAAAACAATTCAATCGTTTAGAATCACAAATTTATTTTAAAACATTTTTAAACGATTTCGACTATCAACCAAATCTTTTTTTTGAAGAAGCATTATAAAATGGTCCTATTAATGAGGAACCAGTTCATCATAATTTATAAAGTTCGCAAGAAAATCTTTCATTTGTACAAAAATTTTGACCAACAGAATTTTGACTTATTTGAATCAGTACCATCTCCAGAACACAAACACTAGGGCGGACATTGTTAACATAGGCAACACAAACAACTTAATTAACAAGCCTAAATTCATCACTTTCTTATGAGTCCTATCGTTCCACTTGTAGTCTCCAATGTCCTAATTGTACGACGAAGCCACTACTATGTCCATTCTGGTTGGTAGGTTGTTTCCTAAGGCAACTAATGTTGTTTTCCGACTCATCGGCTTATAATGCGGTGTATTCAGGATTTCTTACAAAATAGGGGGTAAGGGAGACGAGGCATATGTTGGGAATAATCTGTTACCACTGATAGTTGTGGAAGACACTGCTAAGTATTGCACTAGCGGTGGAAGCGATATTACCACCGCGGCACATTATTACCATCTGCTATTAGATAATTGTTAGGAAAATGTGTTTAGATAAGTATAGAAAAGATCTTGTGTATATTCTATATTGTTAGCTTTATACTTATCTTGTAAAGGACTCCTTGTACTATAAAAGGAGGTCCTAGGTCATTGTCTTAGGAACGAACTTACATACGTATCATTCACATAAGCTTCAAGGTGTAACCCTAGTGATAAGCAAGATCACTCGTATTATTCATTAATAATATTGGAGCTTAGTTTTGTGTTTAATCTGTGTTCACTTACAATACATTATATAATCTGTCTTCTAAGTATTACTAAGTATATTCCGCGTGCTTAGTAATATAACTCAAAATATCACTTACACAAGGTGTGTGTCCAGATCCATCAAGTGGTATCAGAGCAAGGTTCTGATATTTTGATTTAGAAGATCCAAGGAATACACTTAACCTACTCACTCAATTCAATAGAGATAGAAAACAACCAGTCCAACTCTTCTACTCCAAGACTTCCTAAGCTCAAACTTAATGAGTTTGAGATGTGGAGGATAATGATTGAGCAATACTTTCTCATTCAAGACTATGCTCTATGGGAGGTCATCTTAGCGGTGATTCTTTCAAGCACGTGACTAGTACTCGAAGGTTGGTGACACATATGTTGTGACGGTTTACGTGCACGAGACTAATATTGAAAAAGCACTAAAGAAGAATGATCTAAAGGCTAGAAGTTTGTTCTTGATGACTCTTCCTAGAGACCGGATCATAGCATTCACAAGTTCAAGACGACTAAAGAACTTTTGAAGAGATTTGCTCGGTGTTTGGTGGTAATGATGCTACAAAGAAGACTCAAAGACATTGTTGAAGCAAAGTTATGAAAACTTCTGCTTCAAGCAATGACTCACTTGATAGCATCTTCACCAAACTCCGAAGATTGTTACACAAATGAGTGTGTTTGGCATTGAGGTAGAAAAGGAAGACCTCAATTTAAAGTTTCTAAGAAGTTTGCCTTGAGTTTCATACTAATGTTACGATGCAGGAAAATAAACCGAGATATTGAAACTATGAAGCTCAATGATCTTTACAACAACTTCAAACTAATTGAACAAAGATTGAAGAAGGCGGGAAACTTGGTACAAGCTCAAGAAGCTTTGCTTTGATGTCAACCTCTGTTGATAGTGATGATTCGAAGATGAGTGTGATGATGATATTGCCCTTTGGTTCTTGGTTCTAATGTTAGTTTCCACTGCAGTTCAAAGAAAAGATTCTTTGGTATTGGAGATCCTACCTTTTATGCTTTTATCTCCACTCAAGTTAATGACTCTATATTAACTCATGAAGACATAGAGCAAATTGATGAAGATGACTTAGAGGAGATGGATATTAAATGGCAAATAGCTCTTCTTAGCATGAGGGCTAGGAAATTCTACAAGAAGGCATCAAGCCTATTCACATCAATGGTGGTGGCTGCAGGGCTTTGACAAAAGAAAGTAGAGTGTTTCAATTGTCACAAGTTGGGGCATTTTGCTAGGGAATGCGAAGACCAAGGATGAAGGACAACATGTCTACTTGGTACAAGCAAAAGAAAGAACCAAGCGTGGAAGAACCAAAGGCAATGTTGGCAATTGATGGTGTGAGCTATGATTGGAGTTTCATGGTGATGAACAAGAGGAAGAATCTTTAGATCTGCTCTTGTATCTCCGAATTTGCTCTCATGGCTTTCTCGACTACGAGGTACAAAACTTTGAAAGTTGTTCTAAAACATGTAGAAATTGCTAGAGAAGTTGAAAGGCTTAATGATCTATATTCTAATGAAAGACAAGAGTTGTATATCGCTAATTATCTTGTGTCAACCTTAGGAGAGCTATAGTCGTATTAGAAAAACAACTAGAGCAATATAGAAAATGAGTCAAAATATAATGATGATATGATTCTTCTTAGAAGAGGTAGATCATAAGGCAGTGTGAATGAGGCATACCAAGAAGAGCTTGAAAAACTTAAAAGATAAATGAAAATGTCAATTTAACTGTAGACACCTATTATTATCGGTCTAAGTCAATTGATAAAATTTGGAATGCTCAAATTATGAGTAAAGCTAAGTCGGTATGGGATATCATCTTGTTCCACCACCACTAAGAGGTGTTTCATCACCTCAGGGCATAGATTTAGCTCATACTGGGCCTAGAAGATTTTCGGGAACTTCAATGTGAATATGGTCCTCTAAAGGACACATTTGTGAAAAGTGAGGAACAGGTTAAGCGTGGCGATGTTTTGAAAGTGCTAGTGACTCATCAGTTGTTGATGAGAATGTTAAAAAGAATGTAGAGGCTTCTATCCTAAAAGTTGTTAATACTTTTACAAAGGAACCTAGGAAACAAGCTAATAAACCTAGATCAACTGTAAGGTATCTTTGAGATGTATAGGAACAAGCCTCGACTCCTAGGGGTAACGGAGGAGTTGGAATCATGTTAAATCTCAACAACTAGGTAGTGATTTTGTGATGTACAATAAAGCATGCTATATCGTGGTAGTTTTGATCATTTACATGCTTATTGTGACTATCATGTTGGGAGAAGGAAGTCCATGGGAATAAAAGGGTGGAGTCTAATGATTTCAAAATAATTTGTACCCTAATTCACACAAAAAATGATCCCAAGAGCGGTTCAACTAAAAGTGGCCTCAAAACTTTTGCCCTTTGTAAAAGCATAACTCTTGCTCACCCTAAGTCACATGTTACAAGTGCAAAATACAAAACAACTTTTGCAAAATCTGCAAAAACAAGGAAAAGAACTTTTCAAAATAAAAGGTTCATTATAACCAACGGTGGGTACCTAAAACCAAACCGGAGTTTCCACTACTTATTCAAAAGTTCCCAGCGCAAGGGTTGTAAACAAGAAAAGGGGACATGGGCAATCTTGTGAAGGCCTCAAAGACGTTGGGAATGGAAACCTAAAGGAATTACCTCATCAACCAATCCCAATGGTGTATCAATGACCTTTGATAGATTTAACTATATTGATGCACGAGGCAGATCCAAGTCAATCATGGCTTGGGTCCCCAAAAGAAACTAACTCTTTACTTTTATGTGCAGGAACATCCAAGGATAAAAAGATCAGATCAAGGCTACATAGATAGTGGATGTTCAAGGCACATGACTGGCAACAAGTCCTATCTCTCAAATTTTGAACATTATGTTGGACAGTATGTCAGTTTTGGAGGTGGAGTTAATTGAAAAGTAAAATGGAACAACAAGTATGATGCAAGAGATTTAAAGCAAATAACATGGATTTTTATTATTATCAAACAAAACTGCATACTGAGTGCAGTGGATACATCCATGAGATACTGACTAAAAGCATTATTACACAACTAGATCAACTAAAAACAACACACTATAACCTACTACAGACACAAGCTTCACATCTTACCCACACCCCACTACCCCAACCTAACCACCATCTACCACCTATGGCTTCTTTGGGAAGGCCCACTCTGGCATCACTTTAGGAGCTCCTCGCCTATCAATCTCCTTGTACACATTGGGGCATGCTATCCCTATCACCACTACTCCAACAGGTGGTGAGGATGATGAAGGTCCCTCTTGTGGTGGTACTGACAACTGTGGTGGAAAAGGTGACATCTGCAGTTCTCCTGATGGAAGAATTCTTGCAAGGGGTGGCACATCCAAGACCCTTGAGGTACTGTGCTTGTATATGGGATATGTAGCTTGACATGGAGTCTGAATCATCTTCCATGATGATAGTATCTTGTGGCATGGATTGAGCTGCAGATGGAGCAACAACAGGAGGGTTTGAATGAGCACTTGCACGAGCTCTCTTTCTTCTTGACATCTATTCAAACACCTCTTTCTTCTTCTTACCTGGATTGTTCAGAACATAATGCCAAGCTTTGCATCCCCATATTATGCGAGAAGGAGCTTCGGATGAAACATTGATGGGGTTTGAGTGACTCATAGTAGTTTTGAAGAAAGAAATGTTTTTGGAGTATGTGTGATATGAGTGGTTAATGTGCTAAAGGTGCTTATATAAAGCTTAAGTGCTATCAGGAAGTTAATGTGTGGAAGGTGTAAGTGATTGAGGAGTAAATGAAGTCTTTTGACCTTGTAAAATGTTTCAGTGACTAGGAGTTGACTTTATTGACTCTAGCCACTGCTAAGTTCATTCCTTGATATTCACTAACCACTGATAACCTTAACAATGCTTTTAGTGTGTGGTTTATGTTTGTGTTATACAGGTTTGAAGGATTACTTGTATACATTGAAGTGATTGTTATTTAGTGCTTGTATTGTTGGTTGTCCACTAATTCTTATCACGAGAGATTAAGTCCAACAGTGGAAACCATGATACAAGCAGTGGTAAAAGTTACTCTTACAGTGGAAAAGTAAAACAGAGAAATTTCATTCATAAAGAGGATTCATTACATTCAAAGTAAGAGTGATTAGAACCACAATCAAAACACAAAATATTAAAGCCTACCACAACCTACATCACTCTATCCTACATCAGCTACTCCATTGGCTTCTTGCCCTTGCCCACATAGTCATGCTTGTTCTTCTGTGCTCTCTTCCTTTTGTACTCAAAGGTAGACTGCATTCTTGGACAAGGAAGACCAAGAACTTGTGGAGGAGGCCTTGGTAGTCTTGCGAGCTTCTGCGGGTATAGCTATCGCTTCATGTTCGAGAGCATCTTCAATGCTTACATCGGAGCACTTGGCAACTCTTTGGCCAAGGAATAGGTATCATCCTCATTCTCATCATCATCTGATGAGCTGGAGTAGAACTCAAGAGAAGGTGCAGGTTTGGCAACAGGTGCACGCTTGGCAGTCTCCTTAGTTTGATTCTTGAAAGAAGTGCTTGCATACCATGGTGGAAAGTATCCAGCCCACCCTGATACCTCTGAGGAAGACTTTGAAGCGATCACAAACTCTTCCTCAGAATCAGAAGAGATGTCAATGATGTTGGAAGGATTGCTCATGATGATGTTTAGGGCTTTTGTGAAGTTTGCATGAGTTTTGATAAAGATTACAATATGCCAAGCCTCTTTATATAGGCAAAGTCGGTCACAAGGGTTCATTAATGAATATATTTACTTTTTCCTATCTTGGTAGGTTGAAGAGTAAATATATATACTATCGGGTTGACTTTGGAAGATATTTTTAGATAGTGGCTTGGTTAAAAGTAACTTTAGTTAAAACAAGTTGGTTATTTATAATCTTTGTATTATGCTAACACATGCAGGTACATAACCAATATTGGATGAGAGTTGATCTTAAAAGGTGTATAACTGAGATACACAACAAATGGTTATTGATTCACCATGTCTAACCCACATAAGAATCAACTAGTCTAGAGAAAACGGCTACTGGTAAAGACTTATCAAATCCATTTATGGTTGATAGTTTACCAAAAACTATATGGTTATCAACTCACCATATTCTTTATGATTAAGAGTTGGCTAGTCCATAGCAAACAGCTCATGGTAAAGACATATCAAATCCGTTGATAGCTGGTAGTTTGCTAAAAACTATGATAAGAGCAGTCTATTTTTATATGTTTTTCTTTACCACTGCTCTTTGCAAATTTTTGTGAAAAATTACCATATTTTTACCAATGTTGATCTAGCCGTTACAACTGTTGTGTCAGTAACTAATTTTTTACTAGCCGTTGTAGAAAAATTTCTTTCCATATATATAGGGTAACTTTTTAGGAGATTATCTACTTTCCTATTTGATATTTATCCCCCAAAGATAAATACTTTCCTTAGATAATCTTTCTTGCGCAAAACTCTTAAACCCTACCTCTATATATCTTTTGTCTCAATTGGCTAGTTATTCCTTCAATTCTTCTTGACATAATATCTTTTTCATCAAAAGTTTCTATGGCACCATTACAATTTGAGATGAGCACAACCAAGTGGCCTACTTAGAAAAATCAAAGAGAAGAGTGGCCTGTTTTCATCGTTGTGGACTTTCTCAATACTACCCATATAAGGTATGCTTTACTTTTAAATCCCACAATCTATATCTCTCAAATCAAGCAGTTTTGGACTTACTCGGTCCATAACACTTGAGAATAGAGATACACATGAAACAGTGGATGCTCTAAGAGCCACTGTGGATTGGGTAATTATTGATGTTACTGAGGCATCTTTGAGGAGAGTTCTCCAATTGGATGATCTCAATGGTATCATCACATTACCTATGCCAGAAATACATGAAAATTTATCATCCATGGGGTATGATACCACTGATAAAAAGGCTACGTTTAAAAAGAGTGGTTTTTGTCCCCACTGGAGATTTTTGATACATACTCTTTTACATTGTCTTAGTCCAAATAAAACATCTTATGAGCAATTTAGTTCAACCATGGCTTACCCTTTGGTTTGTCTAGCCACTGATAAGATTTTTAACTGGTCAAAATATATTTTTACAAATATGACTGGCAATGTAAAGAGTTCAACAAAAAATTTAATGTATCCAAGGTTTGTGCAAGCAGTGCTAAATGAGTTTCAATTACAACCCCATACACGAACTTATAAAATCCGTTGCCTTAAGCCTAAAGTTTTTCAAAATATGAATAAAGATGGCAATATGGATTTTACACCTCTCTTTCCTCAAATGCTTGCAAAGATTTCACAAGTACAAACTACACCCATAATCTTTGTTCCACACATTGATTATACTCCACCGATTTCTCACACCTATGAGAGAGGCAAAACAACCAACTCCTCCCATTACAACACAACATGTACCGATCCTTTTGGTTTAGGCACAAGCGATGGTGGTTCGAGCTTCAATCTAGTCCAACTAGGGAGGAACCTGAACCAATGCCCTATGATTCACCTCTCCCAACAGGTTACACAGATGGAAGTGTTGAGGGTAGTGGGCAACCTATGGAATTAATGGAAATTTGTACAACATTAGCAAAGCAGGTTAAATATCTAGAACAAGACTTGGCACAACTTAAGGAGCAACATGCCAAGGATATTACATCTTTGAAGGAGGAGATTCAGACCTTGAAGGAAGAATTGCAGGGGTTAAAGCAAAGAAGAACTGCAAAGATTGTGCTATCATCTCCATCCTCGCCTCGATGGTGATTCGAAGATTTCGGTCTTGATTTGGGTAATTCTCCCAAGCAGGGAGGAAAAGCAGTGTTGAAGCTAAGGGAGGAAGCTAGATTTTAGAGATGAAGATGTTACAAGTAAAGGCACGAGAGGAGGTTATTGAGCAAGAAGAGCGACAACTAGAGCAAGAAATTTTCGAAGCTTGACCAGCGATGATCAAGAGATTACCACTGCAGAGGAAGAAATCGAAAAGAAGAAAGGTAAGCGGTTATGGAAAGTGAAGAGCAACACGGAAGGAAGATTTCTAAGAAAGAACAAGCTCAAATTGCTTTTGATCTTTGAAGTTGCTCAAAAGATCGAGAAGAAGAAGAAGCAAAGAAGAAAATGTTAGATGAACAAGAAGTTGCGAGACTTCATGGAGGCTAAAAAGCGGAGCGAATGGAGGATCTTGATACACTGGATGTTAATCCAATTTCCACTGTTCCACCTACAGTTCTTAGATAAAAGACTCCAGAGTTTTCATATGTGCCTACAAAAGAAGAAATAGAGTTCTTGATTGCACATGATCCAGTAATCAAGAAGAAGGCAATTGACCTTGTAGATGATAAATCTTTAAGTGAGGAACAAAGACAACTCAGTTAAAGGACTTTATTCAGATGAAGAATAATCAAGCACTTCAAGAGGTAATTGGTTAAGTCAGAAAAGGTCAAAAGAACCAAGGCAACCAACTAAAGCACAAGTTATTGCATACATGAAGACTTATTGTTGCAATGTTGGTGGCTGGAAAAGACATCAATTCAAAGGAATGCCTGATGATAAAGTTTAAAGTATCTACAACAGAGTTCAAAGAAAAGATAAAGATTTCATTCCAATGGACTCTGAAGAAGAAGCAGAAGGTATCCTGGTTTGAAGAGAAAGGCCAAAGACAGTGATTCTCAGACAGTTAAGAAGACAAAGTTTCTTTGAAGAAAAGAAGTTCAAGCGAGATATTCAACGAAGAAACGGTGGTGATATGATTATGATTGAAGAAGAAGATTTTTATCCAGAACCACTGCAAGTCAATATAACACAAGCATCAATATAAGAAACAAGAGAAAGAATGGATCGGATGAACACGATATACACTTATGCGTAAGATGTAAAGAAAGGTTTATGCTTAGGATAAATGTAAAAGTGAACAACCAACCTTCAATAGAAGGTTTACAAGAGGTATTTATAGGGCAAGGAGCTAGGGCAACACATCTAGACTCCTTCCCTTCTTATGGGCTTGGGCCAAGGCTTATGGGCCTTCTACATAAGCCTTAGCTTAATAACAAACATAAAGGCCATATTAAGCTAACTATTACATATGAATCATTAACACTTGAATTAAGGTTTAGGAGTGATTCTAACAATCTCCCCCTAAGTGTTGGTGATGAATGAAAGAGTGATAAACGTTGTAGGTGTTGATGTAATAGTAGCTTTGACGTCTTCTGACATTCTTCTTTCTTGTGAGAAGAAGTGTCTTGATTCGAACAATCTCCCAGTAGAAATTGTTTCCTTTGAATTATTACCTTTGGCGTCAATATTTTCTTTGTTCTTTTGATCTTTGTTCTTTGTGATGGTAGTGATAGTATGTTGTTGTTGTGCGCATCGGTATGCTTCGTTGCTCGGTGTCTCCACGTCTTTCTTCAACATGCTCACACGCTCATTTAACATTGGATTTCAAGATCTTGATGTAGTTCTCATAGTCTTTAAACTTTGTAGATTCTTTGACTTGACGAAGAATCATTCGACTTTATGTTGCCTTTAAGAGAACTTCCATTAGTGATGATGTTGGTATGAGCATGTGAAGAATTTGCACGATCGATCCGCTCGGAGCTTTCATAAGAAGAAAACATACAAGCGGTTAGTGATAAGCGGTTGCAAGACTTACAAGTTTGAACTTGAGAGTGTTAACGACATAGTGTGAAAACACAACTCTAATTCTCACAAAGGCTATTCACGAGCTGGAGTCTCACAAGTGAGATAACGCGATGTCGAAGTACATCTACAGATTCGAGATAGTCGTTGAGGTATCTTGAAGCATCACCTCACGATGAGACCGTTTGAGACACACTAAGCGTAATCCACGGGAGTTACCAAAGTGACTGCTTTGTCGAGTACGTTTGATGTTGACCATGGCGGGAGTTTCCATTCAATCACTAAGGATCACAATTGTGAACCTCTCATAAATGTTCACGACATATTGCTAAGATGCGTGAAGGACACAATAAAGTATCACTTGCGTTCTTATTGTTGAATGACAAGCGATAAAATGTCAAGTGTACCTAAGAGATCTTTTGATGAATCTCGTGGCTCTAGACTCAATAGTGCGTTTGGTTATCCCGGCGGAGACTAGGGAGGGTCTCCTCTTCAATACCGGCAATCTCTAAGAGAAAGGCGATAGTTTACGTAGGGTTCCTGTGAGAATGAAACAAGCTTACATTGAGAGAAACTTGAGTGGTTAAGAAGGTTTAGTGCATGCGTCACTAGGTCCATGACGACTTTTAATCTTCAATACGGCGTCATCAAGTGACAACCAGTAGCATATGAATTGAACCGGTGTATGCCTAAGTTGAATAACTGGAGGGCTATTTCTTTTCACCCTTTTCTTTGCTTTTCTTTTTAATTCTTCAACTCCTTCTTTCTCCGATTCTCATTTTCTCCTTTTTATAATCATACCTAAGGACTTCTAATTCTAACTATTGTTAGTGTCCTTGGGTAGATCCTTCCGGCTCTGGCGGATCATAGGATGGTTATTCCTAACCTTAGTCACCTTATAACTCCATGACAAACCTATGTTGCCATAAAACCATTTTCTTGAAAATCTCCCAAAGTGTTTGTAAATGAAAAACATGTTTGAACACTTCGAGAGTTTTAGATTTTCAGAAATACTCCCCCTCCACGCATGCTTAAGTGTTTTGACTGAAATTTGCATGGTGAGGAGGAGCAAGACTTTTGAATTGATCAACTCAAGATAGACAATTCCTCGCGAGACACGGTTACGTTGCATAGTTAAAGAGTTACATTGTCAGCTTTTAGGTGACAACTAGCTCTAATAACTACCTTGAAGGTGTGGACAAACCTTGAAAGGTTGTCAAACCCGTCAAAGTTCATGTCTACCAAGAGTTTCTCGAATGGTACATTCTACTCGGACAAGTCCTTTGCGAGACACGTTTACATCACTAGCGAACTAGCTTGAAATTATTACCCGTCTCGGACAAGTCTTTTCGAGTTACTAACATTTAAGATCTCGTCAATTCATTGGTTAAGTCTGTAGCACAAAGATTCATTTGCAGTTTCACAACATATTTCTTATCACATAAATTTTTCTCCCCCTCAAAAATGGCATATAAATGTTATTTTTGACGAAATTTGATATCCAATATGTCCATTTCGAGTTTTGCGGGAAGATTATCACGAAGATCAATTTGTGAACAAAGTTTTTAATCAAATACTTCCCATCAACAAGTGATATTAACGGTTGAGGTTTTGAAAAACATAATGGGAAGTACTTGTTCTTTTGAGTAAAACCTTTTGAAATTGAAAGGTTTGATAGGTTTTACTCAAAAGTAAGAAGCTTTCGCTCCTTTTATAAGGATTGTGGCACTAAAGCGTACCACAGGGTCCTTTCATTACAAGAACGGGTTGTACACTGTTATGAGTGCACAAGCCATAGTCATAAATAATCACACATCCAAATAGAAAATGAAACAGTTTAAGGGGTACCAGGTAGTCCAGCAATATTTCCAGGAATGCGAATAGGGCGTTGATAGCTGTGAGAGTAATCTGGGGCGACCACCTGAAGCTCTCGAGTTACAGGCGGTCCTTCAGACAACCTTTCATCGATACGGTGATGATCCTCTTAACATCCCATCTTTCCCGAGAATTCCATCGCTTTGGAGACCCAATGCCTTCATGTATCGCCTTCAACCTATAAGCCAAGCCGTCACGACTTTCTTGATGTGTGATCCCCAAACTTATGAAGATCTCGACCGCCATCAGCGGTTGTGTTGTAGTTCACTATGGTAAACTAGTCCAAACGGTTTCTTGATGAGAGTGTATTGTGGAAGATGATTGATGTCGGGAATGTCTAGGCGAGGTGCAGTGAGGTTGACACGAGTCGATACGATTCAACGACCGGTTGTATATCTTCTACACTTTCTGTATCACTATGCTTCGATGAAGATGAGCAAGGACTTAATGTATTCACGTTGGATTTGATCGAATTGTCTCATTCTTCCTTGTACCTTGGCAAGATCTGGATCTTCAATGTCGTTGAGACAAATTAGAAAGTCCGCTTCACAAAATCATAGTCCCTTTCGTCTTGTCTTTTGACCACGATGTTCTTGAGGAAAGTGTAGTCCCATTTAGACGAAAGGGCTACATGCTTAACAACAACGATCCCTTTATCATTGTACACTTCATGTTGAGACTTTCGAACTGGCGACTCTTGTAGTAGATTCGTCGGTGATTACGGCCAATGGTGAATCCCATACATTGCATCAATGTCATACTATTCCACTTGTTAGAAAACATGTGAGTAGCCTTTTCCTCGATGGCTATGCAGTTGGAGTATATGGCTGTCGGGAACGGAAGTGTGAGTGATGTAGCGTATTTCTTTGAACCATCGCTACCGTGTAGAAGAAATTCCAAATCATTGTTGAAGAAGTAGCGGAATGGAATCTTAGGTTGATCTGGTTGGCCAATCGTTGGTAGAGGTTTAGACCAATTGGTGTAGTATGTAGCCTTGTCTCTTATGGTGTAGTCAATGTTTGCTTCAGGGTTGAGCCAATCAATGTTGTTAGACATGGCTTGTGTTATGTTTTCAAGATGGTATTCAACTTCGATAGCACTTTTCGAGCTGTCTTTGAGTAGTTGAAAGGCTTCATTCTTGATTCGTCTCAACTCTGATTTTGTCATTTTCTTCACTCGGAACTTTTCTTGCAGTAACTTAGCATGCTCCAATGTACGACCTTCTACCATATCTGGATCATCAGTTAGAGTGGGAGTAGCATCAACTAGTGTAGAGAACCAATCATACTCGGTGTCGTCTTTGTCTAACCATGAGACGACATCAGCCTTAGGCGTCTTCTTCTTTTTCTTTGGCCTAGAAGAGGATGCTGGTTTCTCTGTCGAAGCGGGAGAGGTGGGTTGTTGTTGGGGATCAGGGACTTCCTCATCGTCACCACCAGTGTATTCAAAGTGATCACCGGTTTTCTCATGCAGGGGTGGTAACTCGAGTCACGAGGTTTGTCAGTGGAAGAGCGTGGAGGAGATCGTCTCATTGTTGGAGTCCTTAGGGGTGGTGGTGGCACAGAGGAGGGTTCTCCAGACTTCTTTGGACGTTTAGGCTCGTTATCTTTATCCTTATCCTTATCTTCATTGTCTCTTGGATGTTTAGGCCTTTGAGCTTCTTCTCTGCATGCTGATTTGAGTTGGTATTCCGACAATGCTTCAAACAATTTACCTTCGTAAGAAGTAAATGTTTCAGATCATTTAGACATTTGAGTTACTAGCACGAAACCAATTCAGCATCGGAGAACACTATAGGATCAGTTGGGTTGATTGTTACGGTCATAGGTGCTGATCTTATAGTTTGCTTGGCCAAATGCATCAGATTCGGATAGAGTTGTCTGTTGAACATTTCTCTTGTCACTCCAGAAACGGTGTCGAGAAGGAATTTGTGAGTGTATCCCTTGATCATCTCATTCATTTCCCCTTGAAGATCACGTTGCATGAACTTCTGGACGTACTCCCTTTCATTAGACATCTTGTCTATCTCGTCATGAAGATGTTTGATGTTGTCAGCGAGTATATCTAACTTTTTATTGGTCACATCTTTCTTCGACTGTTTGATGACTTTAACAATCCTTGTCTTTGCCAAGATATCCAAGAGTCCGTTGGCTTCTTCACGATTTAGATGTGGATCGGTTGTTCTTACGGATGGTGGAGGTGAAGAGTGAGAAGGCGAATCGATGATGAAGAGACATGAGGAGATTCGGGGTCCTTAGGAGGTTCGAAGTTTCCTCTTTGGAGCGAATTGAATATTGAGAAGAAAATCATCATAATTCACTTCGTCATCTTGTCCGGTTAGCCTTTTCTTGACTGAATCAAGGCTTCTTCATCTGCTTTGGCTTGAGTTGCGACCTCTTCACCTGACTTTTCTTTCTCGGACTTTTCTTTTACGGTTCCTCAAAGTCATAATCAATAGAATCCTCCAGCGCTTTTGTTGTTGCTCAAGAGTGGTGGCACCAGCTCCTTATCGGGTTGATTAACCGCATCGAGGAATTGGTGTAGATTGGACACCACCACTTGACCCTCGGGGCCGCGCATTTGTTCTTTATTCGAACTCTTTTGATGTTGAGTCTTATGATTTTGAACTTCTTTACGTAGTCGATATCCGGTGGCTCTTCATCGAGCTTTCTTCTTCATGCTCAAATCTTGGAGTTTTCCTTTGCCTTGGCCGATTTTAGGCGGGAGGTTTAGCTCTTGTTGGAGTGACATCGGTTGCGATTTGAGTAGGTGACCTCTTCGTGCGATTTGGTTTCCTCAAAGCTTTCATCCACTAGCTTTCTTTGCGGTTCGAGACTTGGGAATGGGAATTGGAGCAGCTTCCTTAGAGGAGCTGTCCTTTTGAGTGGAGGTTTCCTCTTGGGAACTTTCTTTGACTCTCGATTGCTTGTAACACTTCTGTCTTGCCTCTTGGTTTTCCTTGTAGGTGTACCAATGGACTTTTCATCAAGAAAACCTACTTTACCTTCTTCAATCTGCTACGGATATCGTTTGTACGAATCTGGTTGTTTGATATCATCGATTATAAGGTGATCGGCATTGCACCTTGTTTCTTTGTTGTAGAGTCCTTAAATCTGACAGAGAGTGTGGGCTCATACAACATGGAGTGTTGTTTGGGGTCATCGAGTCTCAAGGGAATATCAGAATTATACCCTAGAGCTCGTTGGATCAACATTTTGGTATATCTAATATATGGGATTTTGGTGCCAAGCTTTTTGAGGAAAGTCATCATATCGTCCCATATCAGAGCTTCAACTTCTATGTCTTTCTTGTTGACCAAAGCCCAAAATATTTGTAGTTCCATGAGCTTGGGACGCTCATAACCACTATCACGTCCAGAAACGGATTTGGTGATCATAATGTAGAGGATTCTCCATGGCTGGGGAATGTTCTTGAGATCGACATATGAATGCTTTGTAATTACCCCGGTAGCTTCGTCATAGCCAATGTCGATCATGAACTGGAGAACTACCTCTTCTTGCATATGCAACATACATGAACTTTAGGGTCTACCAAATGGATGTTAAAAGTGCATTCTTAAATGGTGATCTCAAGGAAGATGTGTATGTTCAAGAACCTCCGGGCTTTGAGTAGTGAATTTCGACTATGTATGCAAGCTTGACAAAGCCCTTTATGGACTCAAACAAGCTCCCGTGGCATGGTATGAAACTCTCGGCCTTACGATACAAAACAAGTTTGTCGGAGGAAAGATAGACAACACATTGTTTGTCTATAGAACCCAACAAGATGTGATACTAGTCCAGTGTATGTTGATGATATCATCTTTGGCTCAACAAACTACAAACTTTGCAAGCAGTTTGAAAAACTAATGACAAAGAAGTTTGAAATGAGCATGATGGGGAACTTACATACTTTCTTGGACTACAAATCGAACAAACCGATAAAGGAATATCCATCGGTCAAGAGAAATACACGAAATCTCTTGAAGAAATATGAGATATCGTGCCTCGATGAAGACACCAATGGTCCCACCTAACAACCTTGGACCCGATCTCACCGGCAAATCGATAAATCAAACTCATTTCGGAGGGATTGTTGGCTCGCGATGTATCTAACCGCTACTAGACCGAAATACAATTTTCGATCTGTTTAATAGCAAGATATCGAGTCCAATCCCAAAGAATCTCACCTCACTGCAGCCTAAAAGAATACTCGGTATTGAAAGGAACCCCAAATCTTGGACTCTATTATCCAAAATGCTCGGGGTTTGATCTCGAGGGTTACTCGATTACGATTATCTTGGTCGCAACATGGATGAAAAAGTACCTCGGGGTCTGTCAATTTCTTGGAGGAAAAGCGGTTTGTTGGAGTGCAAAGAAGCAACAATCGGTGGCTATGTCCTCAGTGAAGCTAAATATGTAGGCTGCGAGAGGATGTTGTGCCAATGTGTTATGGATGAAAAGTCAACTCGGTGACTATGACATCTATTACAAAATGGTGCCCATCTTACGTGATAACACTAGTGCTATTGCAATCTCCAACAACCCCGTCCTCCACCAAAGAACCAAACACATTGATATCGAGATATCACTTCATCGGGGATCACATAATGAAAGGAGATATTGAATTACATTTCATCCCTTGAATATCAATGGTGATATCTTCACCAAACCCTTGGATGAACCTACCTTGAGGAGAAAGTTGAATTAGGAATTCTTGACATTGAAAGCCAAGTATCGAAAACCTATCTCAAGAAGTTCTCGAAATGGTTCATTCTCCACGAACATCCAAAACCAACCTCTCACTGAATAAGTAAGACTCATTCGGGGTCCACGACACTTGACAAAGAGCATTGAATGAGTAACTAAATGATCCAAGTATCGATTACTTAAATGTCCTAGGTTGGTAACTATGCCAATTTAATAAAGGAATATATGTCTCTTTGTCTTCTTGTCATCCCACTTGGCATTTAATGCCTCTCACAAAATATCAAATTGATATTTTATCTCGCAAAGTGCACTTTCGCTTGTTTAATGCAATCGCTATTCCTTGATAAGCGGATTTTATTGCGGGTAATGGGTGGTAGCATTAAATGTGGAAATTCAAACGTCTTTCAAAACCGAATCTTAATATTCCCATTTGTGCACAAAACACCCTCTTATCACTCTATAAATACCTCTTCCAACACAAACAAAAACACAAAAATTATTTTACGCAACTAAACTCGTAAAATTCTTTCTCAAATCCGAAATATTTGTGTGTTCTCAATATCTTCAAAACCTCTTTTGGAAAAACCCTCCTTGTAAACATTTACAAAGTTTTTCATCACAAACTTGAAGAGATCTAAATACTTTGATTGTTCTAGTCAAAACATTTTTTAAACCCTAAAATCTTCGTTAATGGAAATGGCTATAACACAATCTCTCGGTTTGCTTCTCGATGGGTAGGGATCTTACTAACGTTGAATTTAAAACAAATAATGTCATAGGAAATTTTGAATATCCCGAAAATGTCCCAACCTATAAAGACATTATAAAATTTCTATTCAGCGCCCACTCAAAACGGCCTTTGTAAAATGTCCTCGAGAGTGTACCCAAACTACCTCGGGGAGTTTTGGGCTACACTAGAGCCTTTGACCCGACACCTTCTCTCGATGAGAATAACCTTAGACCTCTCGGGAGTATCTCATCGAGTTCGATCTAAATGGGGAAACAATACACCTGGATTACAAAAGCGTTTTGCACTTCAACAGGTTAGATTATAACAAAGGTGCTTATGTCGCCCATCCCGAACCCTCCACGGTGAAGGATGGGTTAAAACAAATCGTTTTAGATCAAACTTTTTGGACACGTCACTAAAAGCTCATTCCCGTGGCTTGGAGGATCCTCTTCACTTTTGTGATTCGGGTCCTCGTGGGAACCACTCATCCATGAACAAGTTAACTCTATTCGGTTGATGATGGCATCGCTTGATGAATGGGGTCACTTTGTCGACATAGGGAGATCATTTACGGTGATCTCGTACGAAGCTCTGAGCAAAACTAGGACCGAAATGCGTTTCGTATCCTAGGTTTGCCTCACGTGCTTGCAATGGTTCTTGGGTTCAAATTATACTCGGGATGAAAAATTTGAAATTTACGGCATCCGAGCCCATCAAATTTTCAAAGGACCCATCCTTGTCACTCCCGTAGAATTGACGGCCCACATGATTCTTGTAAGCAATCAAAGTGGATCGATGTCTCAAACCCCGCTCCTAAAAGAAAAAGGGAAGTCTCGGTGGGACTAAGACTAAACCAAAGTCTCGGGGCCACGAGGCTTGAGAGCTGACCTAAGAGGAACAAAAAGCCCGAGACCAAAAAGACACCACTTGACTGTGCAACAACCACCCGGTGACAACGAAGGACATTGATACATCACGGTCGGTGCCCTTGGTCACACCTACTACTCCCCAAGATCCGTAGGAAACAAACAACCCGGTGGTAGGGGAGCCTTCCACAACGCCCGGTGATGACATTAGCAAATCCAATCCTTTGTCCGAGGCACACCGATCTCTCCCAAAGACTCGGAGGAATCAAACAACCCACCGATAGGGATACAACTATCACCGACTCTACTAAAGGCATGGAAAGCCCACCGGTGTCTCGGGGTCACCGGGGACAAAGACTCGGGAGGAAAGGAACAACCCGCCGATCTGGAACCACAACCAATCGACTCCGCGAAGGCACTGGAAACGCCCACCGGTGTCAGGGGTCAACAGGGACAAAGACTCGGAGGAAACATACCACCACGATATGGAACCCATCACCAACCCACAGTTATCAAGGTCGATATTGTTTGGGATATTATTCTCGAAGATGAGCTTCTTGAGGCGATGATGAAATCTTATCATTGGAGAAGAAATGGACGATGAGGTTCAAGTGAACAAGAGCCTCGGCTGATCCATTGGAGCATCTTGAATCACCAGTCAAGCTCGACGGTGATGACTCCTCTTCCACCGATGAATTTGAAAGATTTGATAATGTTCTCCCACTTCTTGAAAGGCGGCTCGTTCGGTGGATCACCAAAGCTTCAAGAAGGTTAGTCATCGACACATTATGGGAACAACACACCGAGGTCTTTGCGAGTTATCTTGATCTAAAGGTGAGATATATGGCTTTGATGAAAATGTTCATGAGCACGGGGATCGATGTATGACAACATTCACCGATCGGATGAAAACATGGCTAAATTCCTCGGGCATCTTGAGGTGTAGGTACCACGATAGATGAAATCGGGAGTTTGTCAAAGAAGACCCAACGACCAACTCTAAAATCTTGGAGGCTCTTGAGGTGTACACAAACAATCCTCAAACCATTTGAAGCGCTCAATATGCTCAAGACTACAAATGTTCGTGGTCTTCCATCCTCGATCTGATCTCTTCAAGCTACATTGGACTCTTTGAATACGCGGTGGCTACTTTGGCTCGAGCATCTTCATCTCGGCACGGAATCTTGGGCCCGATAATGACTCTGGAAGTTTCTCGGGCTAATTTGGAAACTAAAGTCATGGTATTCTATCGACACTTCGGACATCAAGGCTATGATCTCGAAATTTATCAGCCTTCAGGGTCAAGGCTCCGTCCCCTCAAGATTAACTCCAACTCTTGCCCTCTTTGAAGTTCCCCAGCAGTTGAGGGGAGAATATTCTTGAAGAAACTCCTACTCACACCGAGGGGAGCCAACACCTGCATGACATGGCTCAAATCTCATCATCCCCACCGGCCTCAAGAACACCTATCTCATCAATCCCACCAACAACATCAACAACAACAACACCGATAATAATCACTCCAATAACAACAACACCACCACCCCGGTAGCAACTTCATCTTCCTCGGGCCGGGACAAAGGAAAAGGCAAATGGAAACTTTCGAGCACGAGAAGATTCCCTATAAAATCGGCGACCTTTGGATACCGCCACACCACAACAAATGAGTAAACACCTTGCTAAAGGGAAAAAGGTTGAAACAAGCCGAGGAAGAGAAAAGGAACAAAAGCACCGAAAAGGTTATCAAGAAGTCGAGAACATAGGATTAGATCCAAGCAAACTTCAAAAGGGTCGAGGCAGGCAAAAGTTCAAGGAAGCTCAGTCGCTCGAGATGGTCGCAATGAAAAGCGGTTGGAAGAAAAGAAGAAGAAAGCTCAAGCTCTCGTGCAAAGCGTAATTGAGGATTACAAGCGGACAATGACAAGTCAAGGCTTGAAAAAGATCACAGATGTCAAAATCATCCCCAATACCAAACCACGCGGCCATGAGCGTTTATAGAGGGGTTGATAAAGACACTTCGAGGTCCATGATCCTCAAATTCAACGACTTTGGTATCATCGAACTTGATGAGCTTGGTCCAATTATTGAAAAGAAGAAGAATGCGGTGGTTAAGGACACGATGAAGATGCTCGATAAAAGATATGAAAGGCGAGAGATTGTCCACTCATCTGGAATTCACCCGCTTTAATCGCACCTCAAGGATCTCAACCACAATCATCCACCGCAAAAGGAAGAGAGTTGAGTTCCAACACGAGATTAAAGTGCACATTTGGGTGAAATAGGAGCTACAGAAGGGTTAAATTTGTGAACTGTCTAGTGATTGAGAAGCACGAAGAGGGCTATTCCACATTGATGTCTATGGAAACCACCTTTTCAAAGATGGAGTGATATTGATCGGTGGTGTGGGCGCAATCTTGAGCTACATACTAGTGGCCTCTCAAATACAAACCCGGCAAACATCGGGTTACGCCAAGACACGAATGCTAAGATAAGAGACCATCCTGACGAGAAACACTCATCACCAAAAAGGTCAAGCTTGAAGCATTGGGAATCCATACGGATTGACATCATTTTGTTTATCTTTTGTACTAGTGATAGGAACTATGTGTCGATCAATAAGCGATGTATGTTTTATTCATTTACTCGGTGTTCCTTATTGTATTCATTAGTACATTCGATGTAAGAAGAAGCCTTTTGCTCACTTACATCGATCAACCACTTAGGCTATTTGTATATCCAAATAGGGGAGGCTGTTGGGTTCATAAATACCCAAACCCCTTAATCTAGGATTTGAATAGAAAATAGCCCAAGTGTTTAATCCGTTAACACAAGCAGTCACCGAGTGCATAGTCTCTCGGTGAGTCGTCTTCAGGATACTCAAGATGAGGCGAAGAAGAAGTCTCTCCACTCGAAGGCGGAACTTAAAGGGTGAAGGCGAGTCAAGAAGAAGATGATGGATTCGGTGGTGATGACAATAACTCATCGAATCCTAAGATCCTCTCCAACTTCTTACACTAAAGACAAAGCCAAGTAGAAGGCCAAGGATATAAAGGCGAAGAAAGAGCGGGACAAGGCGGAAAAGGTTGAATCGAGATAAAGCGAAGTCCTTATCAACCAAAGTCAACTTTCACCGAATGGCTAAAGATCGTGCTCGGTGTCATCACCGAACTTAGGAAAGTAGTCTTGTCTCTTACCTAGAATAGTCTTTAAATGCAGAGACAAAATACATCAAGATTTTGTCTTCTCAGATGATGTCGGTTGTCACTTAGGAAAGAGTCAAATATCATACATGTATAAATAGCATAAGAGATGGAGTGAAAAGGTTAAGCTTGTGAATTGTAAAACACACATACACGCAAGCCATCTTTCACTCCTCCAAATACAACTTAGTTCCTGAGATAGCTCAGTGAGCTCTAAGAGTTGTGCTCAGACTTAGCATGAGCTTAGAGAGGAATCACCCAACTTTGTCATTTCAATCCCAAGTGCTATTCCGCAAGTACTTGGGTAACGTATTCTTTGTTGATTTATTTCTAATAAGAATATGATGTTGAAAATTACTTAGTGTGCTTTTCTTATGTTAATTTCAATCATAGCTCACTATTAACTTGTTTTATAAACTTAAACTGTTTTAAACGATAGTGAACGGGGAACAACAATTTTTATCTTTTAATTGCTTGCAAATTTCCAAACGAGATTCTTGGTCTTTAATTAAGGTCAGGAGCTCAATTTCTCTATTAGACAAAAGCTCATCTTGTTCAACGTGAGTCTCAACATGATCATTATTTAGAACCTCAAATATAACCACGGAGTCAACTTCATTATCAATATTAACCATAAGGTTATCTTGATCGTCAAATATAACTACGGGATCTATTTGATAATCATCGGAATGAGATGTAGATGGCTCATGTTGAGCATTCTGATCCTTGTCGGATGGAGAAATTGGCGGAGATATCAGATCAGGAATGAGTGTATTTTGTTCCGGTACCTGAGACAAGCCGTCAGTGTCATACACTGGGCCTGTGTCACTCATGTGTAAAGCTTGCATTTGTGCCATCAACATCACTCCGCATTAGCCTGCAAGTCCTCTATATCATCATCGAATCTGCATACGCCATAAAGCTACATTCCTTGTTGGTAAGAGTTCCACCGACTTCATCCTTGAGAGCCAAGAGCAAAGCCTCTTTGTGATAAGCAACGCCTCTTGTCCTCGGCTTAGGGCATGCATTAGCCGATGACCCTTCTCATTACTGCTTATAACAACGAAGACCATTAACCCCATTACGAGCATTCCCTGTTCAACCACTTGAGCCCTTTGTTGTTGCGGAGCACCATGTTATTCCTTCCCATAGTATTAAACCCTTGACCACCTCCCATCGGCGACCATAACCACGATTACGAACTTCAACACGTCCATTGTTCACAACACTGATTCCTTGTGTTTGATGAGGGCGAATGCGATTGTTGGATTTGTTTGTATACCGGTGAAGGCTTTAGCAATCATAACAAATCCTTGTTGCAATTCATCGAAAGCATCGGAGTCCTCATCAGCTTCACTGTAAAGTGCTTGAGCATTGTTGTTGTTGTATGTAGCATATTGGATTTCACAAACACACTAAACCATAAGATCAAATAGGCGTATTATGAGTTCTAGAGAGAGAAAGTTAGAGGTTTAGGGAACTTTAGTGAGAGAAAGAAAAGTCTTATTATGAGCTCCAACTCTCTACCTTGGAAGGTAGAGAGTATTTATAGTCTTTACATAAATCGCCACCTATCGGTCGTGGATCGGGGCATACATGGGTAAAGACCGTCCGTCCTCCACGGTGTTACTTAAACTAAATACTACTTAACTTATAATAATCTACGACTACGAGCTTTTAACGATTACATATACTTGAGGTGACCGACTCTTTATATTACGGATTTATTAAATCCTAACAATCTCCCCAAGGAGGTCACCTCAAACACACATTAAACATATATTGAATACAAACAGATATTACATTAAAATTGTTCTTGCATTCTTGATGTTGTACTTTGCTCAAGCTCGTAGTCATTGATTCTTCACATTGCATGTTAGGTTAATCCAAGTGGAGGTCTTTTTATTGATCCACGTGATAATGAGTTTTGAGCCGGTTTGAGATCATTAGGTGACAAGAAATCTACGAGATATCCATTGTGGTGTTGGTATTATGTGATGTTGTGACTTTCGAACCGACATGCTCACATTCGGATCATGAAATATTCTCATCGAGTGCGAAAGCTTTTGTTGATTCATGATATTGGCGGCAGTAGCGAAGCATGGAGTGAAAATATTCGAGTCATTGATGCACTAATCATGATTTCTTTTGAGATGAATGTGTTAAGTGAGCATGCGGCTATGGATTGACCGCTTCATTACGATCATTACAAACGTAGGGCGTACTGCATACAACGATTAGCAATAAATCGCACGAAAGTGTCTTTGATCACTTTTGTTAAATTGAGGTACACGCCCATGGTTCCCGTTGATCGGTACAAGTACTACCGTGATCGGTATAATTAGAAGAATTTCCTTGACGGGGTTTCGCGGATGCTCTAGCTGTTCTCAAACCGAACGTCTCAAAGAAGACAACACGGATCGAGTGAACCGTGAATAGAGATTCACCGATTGATGAAAAGAGATTTGAAAAACAATCGTGTATTGCTCAATAGAAATTGTTTTTGCAATACAACGAAGGTTTTAATGAAAATCAATTGTCAATCATAAAACACCTTTTGATTTGAAATATTCGTACACGGTCGATGTGCTAAAGAAAAGAGTTTTTAAGCACAATGACCGGTTTTTCAAAGATATCCGTCAATCCATAACTCGAACCGAGGATTGATTCAAATGATTGAATCGCCCATTGTTTACATTCGGTTGTCACATGGTTGATCTAGTGAATAGATCTCACATGCCACCTACCAGGAGCTTATTTGATGTTGGCTCCAAGGCTTTCCATCTTCATTGTGAATATTTTTACATATCACTCGGATGTTACGCAATACCACAAGGATAATCGTGGGACTCAAGATATAATCTCTTTCCACATTGTGTGAAATAGAGTCTTCATTGAATGTGTCCTAATGAGATTTATGGATGATCTCGTGGCTCTAGACTCAATTTGTGCATATTTGGATCCTGTATCGGAGACTAGGGAGAGGTCTCCTTCTTCAATATCAACAATCTCTAAGAGAAAGTCGATAGATAATGTCGGTTCCCAGTGAGAATGAAACAAGTCCTTTTAAGAGGAACTTGAGTGGTTTGGGAAGTTGAAGTGCGGTCGTCCACCGGGTCCATGACGTCTTGTCTTCAATACCGATGTTACCTTGGTAACCACCGGTAGCAAATAAATTGAACCGGTTTACGCCTAAGGTTGAATAATTAGAGGTTATTTGTTTTCACCTTTTATCATTAAATTCTTTTCATTCTTCAACCCTTGATTGCTTACCGAGACTTCATAGCTAGAACCTTGTTGGGTTTATTCGATACTAGCTCGGACTCGGTCCGCACTCTTCCCATATCTCATTTTCTCCTTTTTCAATATACCTAAGGACTTCTACACTATCTAGTGAAATTGTCCCTGGGTAGATCCCTCCGGTTCTGGCGGATCATGGGAACAAATACCTAACTTTATCATCCTTATATCACCATACATAAAGTAAAGTTGGTCGGTCTATTTGGTATTGTTCATCTGCCATTGGAACCAATTGAAAACCATTTGAAAATCAATCCAGATACTTGTGATATATTATCAAAGCATTTTGTACCTAAATTGTTTTAATATTTTTAGAACAAGAGCTCCCCCTCAACATGTGCATCAAGTGTTTGAAATCGTTTTGCACACGGAGGCAAGAGAAAGAATTAACTTCTTTAATTACCATTTTCTAAAAGATATCAACATCACTTCCACGATCAAAACAGTAGATAAAGCATATAAAGGGAAGGATGAGGTTTTCATAAACTTGCTCCCCTCAATATGTGCCTTGAGGTTTGAAAGAGTTTGCACATACAAGAGGAACACTGACATTGATATAAATTGATCACGTTTGAGATCTTTGTGGTTTAAGATAGATGCTCCCCCTCAACATGTGCATGGAAAATTTTAAATCGTTTGGCACATGTGGGAAGGAGAGCTTGCACATCCTTATAAAACCATTTACCGAATTATCGATTAAATCCAATTTAAATCACAAATTCTCCCGATCACAATTATCAAATCATATGAGATTTGTGATTTACGTAGATTTAAATTGATTTTGAAAGCTTTAAGGAGAATTGTGACTTGATTATGAAAGCGTTTTATCCGATAAGGATCGGATTTTAAGACTTTAAACTCCATTGAATAAACATGCATGATTATCTTTTGAAAACAATTGTATGACAAATAACTTTTGATTTAATTGAAATCATTCTCCCCTCAATCAATGACATAAGTTGTTGATTGAGAGATAGATATTTTGACAAACTTTTAAGTCCAGATGATTATCAAAAATAGAGTCCGAGTTATTTTTCAAAACAACTAGTTTTCATTAGATAGTAAGGATTAGTTTAAAGAATCAGAGCAAGAAATTTGAAAACCAAGATAAAGTATGGATCTGTTCTATCTTTGAAAAGCGGGTTACTGCCTGAAATGACAATAAACCATTTTTTTCTCTTTCTCCCAAAAATATTTTTTTATTTTTTTATTTTTTGATTTTTTATTTTTTTTAAGATTCGAACAACATCTAAAGTCCCGTGTCATTCTTTGAATGACAACATCAAGACCGTAGATATTATCGAATCGAGAAAAACATGACAAAATGACAATATTTTTTGAAGATTTTTCGATTTTTTAAAATTTTTATGGATTTTGAAAGTTTTATATTTTTCTATTTGATTTTTTAAGGTTTTATAATTTTGTATTTTGTTTTTCGAAAAAATATTTCTGTGGGATAGATGAAGGAAACCTTTACTCCTCTTCTTCCTCTTGAAGACGTTTGAGTGTTTACGGTTGTAGGCTCTTAAGACCCGATCGTGGAAGAATAAACTCAAAACGTTCTCTAGGAAGAGCTTTGGTGAAGATGTCCGCTAAGCGGTATTCGGTCCTCAAAGTAAAGTTCCACCACACCGCTTTCAACTTGCTCCTCGATGAAATTATGTCGAATGTTGATGTGCTTTGCTCTTGAGTGTTGTGCGTTGTTGCATGAGAGAGCAATAGCACTTTATTATCACGATGAGAGGATTTTGTTGAATTCAAAGCCATAGTCGATAATGGGATCTCATCCATAGGATTTGAGCACAACAAGATGACATGGCTATGTATTCCGCCTCTGTAGAGGAAATAGAAGTACTCATTTGCTTCTTTGAAGACCACTCACAAGCTTATCACCCAAAATCGAGCACCTCGTAAGTACTTCGACGAGTATCTTGACATCCCTGCATGATCGGCATCTGCATAGGTCGTTAGTGACATCCGGTGTCTTTCGGTACCAAAGTCCCATATTGATGGTTCCTTGAGATACCGAAGACCCGCTTAACCGCTTCAAGGTGCTTTTAGTAGGCTTAGCACGGTATCTAGCACACATGCAAACAATGAACAAGATGTCTGTCTCTGGTTGTGAGGTACATCGAGGATCCAATCATACTACGATATTTCGTTTGGTCTACCATGATCCCCGAGTGGTCCTCATCTAGTTTTGTACGTTCAATCATGGGAATGTCAGCGGTCACTAGAATCGAATCCAAATTTCTTTAAAATCTCATTTGCATATTTAGATTGATTTATGAAAATGCCTCCGGACTTTGTGAAATTTGTAATCCCAAGAAAATGACATTTGTCCCATCATTGACATTTGAAATTTAGAACCCATTTCATTTGAAAACGGTCACACTCATTGGGGTCGGTCGAGGCAAAGATGATATCATCAACATAAATTTGAACATGAATTAAATGTTTTCCGACTTCGGTGAACAATGTTGGATCAATGCTCCTTTCTTTGAATCCGGTAGATAGAAGAAACTTTGATAGCGTATCATACCATGCCCTTGGAGCTTGCTTTAAACCGTCTGAGCCTTCTTCAAGCGATAAGCGTGAGTAGGATGCTGGATTCACAAAACCTTTGGGTTGGTTGGCGAGACGACTTCTTTAAGATCTCCATTCGAAATGCCGTCTTAACATCCATCGATAGACTACCATGTTCTTACTAGCAGCATTAGCCAAAAAGATTCTGATTGCCTCAATACGAGCAACAGGAGCAAATGATTCTGATTGCCTCAATACGAGCAACAGGAGCAAATGATTCTTCAAAGTCAATACCCTCCTCTTGACGATATCCTTTAGCAACCAATCGAGCCTTGTTCTTTAAGACATCACCATGCTCATCAAGTTTCACTTTGAAGATCCATTTTAGAGCAATGATCATAGCATAATCTGGAGTAGGTACTAATTCCCATACATCAAGTCGATCAAACTCATGAATTTCTTCTTGCATGGCATTGAACCAACTGTCTTCATTCATGGCGGTTTTAACATCTTTTGGTTCGATCTTAGAGAGTACGGAGTTGAAGAAGCACCATAAGGCATCGGTTGCAAGTTGTTTCGTGTTGATCTTGGACGAGAGGATTTCAATGATGTTGTCTAATGGATGATCGTGAGTCCATTTTCTAAGGTGTTCATGTGGCGGTTGTTGAGGGACCGAGGTAGCAGAGTCGATGTCTCTGAAGAAGATGGTTCGATGATGATTCGAGAGCAAATATGTTTTCAAATGGAGCATCTTCGTGAGTAGCAAAGGATTAACTTCATCATTGATGCGTAGCGGTTCCATGATGTACATTCGAAGATTGATGATTTGTTGATGAGATCGAGTTATCGCAGCAGACGCTTCTTGACTTAATGATATTGAGCGAAGGATTGTCTTCATTCTCGGGGATATGAGCGACCTCTGTTGTGGAATTGACAGTTCATTAGCACTTGGCTCATAGAGTTCATCAAACATCGGATCAAACAATTTTTCCAAATCATCTTGATTGGAGGTACATATGTAATAATGGAGAGGAATTTGGTACAAGGGATGAACCAATGGACTGTTTTGAAGTGCGAGTCCAGGCTGGGTTGTCCAGAGCCATTTGACCGGTCACTCATCGAGCGTAACGTGAATTGTTTCCATGATATTTGGGTTCTCTTGTTGTAGATTCGGTAACCCTTCTTGTTTGGTGCATACCCAACAAAACTCCAATATCTGCCTTTGCTCTTAATTTACCTAAATCTTGACTGTCATTTGTTGGATAACACAAAGCACCAAACACGAAGGTAGGAGAGATCAAGTTTTCGTTTATGAACAAGTTCATATGGAGTTTTTCCATGAGAGGTGTGTATAAGGAACGATTTTGGGTGTAGCATGCACGGCAATGGCTTGACCCATAGAAACATTGGAACCTTCGAATAAATAAGCATTGTTCTTGCGGCTTCTACAAGAGTTCGATTTAGTCTTTCAACTACACCGGTCTAATGAGGAGTTCGTGGAACACTTCTTTGATGACCGATTCCAAAGACTTTCATAAAAGCGAATTAAGTCTTTGTTGACAAACTCGTGCCATTGTGCGCTCGAACAATTCGACAAGATTGTTGAGTCGAACTCAAGTCGTTTGATTAGTTTGATGATGACATCGGAGTTTCATCCTTTGTCCTCAAAAACTTTACCCAAGTAAATCGAGTAGTCATCAACAACTACTAGAATATATTTCTTCCCATTTATCGTTTGCACTCTCATTGGTCCGCATGATCCATATGAAGGGTATGAAGAACTTCCATTATAGAATTTGTGGGTTTTGGTTTGTGGGCATATTTCGTGCTTTTACCCAATTGGCGTGTCGAACAAAGATGATCTTTTCATATTTTAATGCGGGTAAGCCTCGACAAGATCCTTTCTCGGAAAGGTTGTTTATGGTGCCAAGTTCAAGTGATTGAGACGACGATGCCATAACCAAGACTTTGTTTTAGAAGCCTTTGATAGTAAGCGATTGAGAGGACTTCATCATGTCATCGATAGAGATGGTGTATAGGTTAGAACCTCGAGTTCCTCTTAATAATTCTACACCATCAAGTTCTCTAACGAAGCAAGTATGTTTTCTAAAAGCCACTTCTAGATCGGAATCACGAATTGACCAACAGAGAATGAGTTGTGACCAAGACCTTCCACATAATATACCACGAAATCACACTTTTACCAACCACATAATCTCCATAACCCATAATAGCTCCAAAATGGTCGCTCCCGAATCTAATCGTCTCGATGAATTTACTCACGAAGTTCATGAGCCGCGACCGGTCTCGAATATATGCTTGGAATAGCACGAGTCCGGTACCACGTAACGATTTGAACGATCCGCAGCTGAACACGAGACAAGAATGGATAATCGGATATTTGGGATCCCCATGCAAGAATGGGTTCCATTTGGTTAGTAATAGTGATTGGAACACCCACATCGAAATAGAAACATTCATATCGTAAATTGAATCAATGGAGTTATTATGAATAGATGCGGTACTAGTGTCCGATTTGCCCTTTTAAAGTATGTTCACTTAAGGAATAGTTCTACCAAGAGGCATCCATTTTCTAGTGGGCATTGTTTGATTAACCTTATGGCCAATGTATCCATTGATAACCTATCTTACTAAATGTTCTTCCTGTGGGCTTCCATTGCTTTCTAACTTTCTTAAGCCTTTGACTTTTGCCTTCTTAGCATGATATTTTCTTTAACAATGTTAAGCGGAGATTTGTGACTTTAGACAAAACATTCACACATGATTAGTAATGTAATTCAAGCGAGACATCATTACAAGGTTTGAAAATAGTATCGAATTGAATTAATTACAAGACGCCTATGGCAAATACTAGAATCAACACGATTCGCTTTATTCGCTCAAACTTAAAGTTCCTAGGTTGGTCTTCTACTCTCTTCCAATGCACATTCTTAGCTTGCGAGGTCCTATCATTCCTTGTATTGTCGTGAGACTTTGACCGCTTGCTTTAATGTCACCGACACTCTGTAGAGGAATGGGAACATTAGTTGGTTTTGCTACTCTTTGCATCTCTTGCTTAGATGTCTTTGGGATCGAACTACATGCAGCACAATAAGGTTCACTTTCTTAACACAAGAAGTTTGGGATTTGTACTCCTAGAAGGAACACTAGAGTTAAGCTTTCTTAGCACTAACGGATCTGAATCGAACTACTTGAAGGCACACTAAGGTTCACATTCATAACATTGGGCATTGAATGGATTTCATGCTTGGCACTAGGCATAGAACAAGGAATCAAATGATTAACTCTCTCACCTAAGGACTTAGGGCATATTGTGATTAAGCATTCTAGAAGTTCTTGAGATCGTTCGGCATATAAGCATGCATGCCCAATTGCATTATCAAGTGGTTTCTCTAACTTATCCTCTTCAACAATCTCACGGAGACATTCTAGACAATCCTTAAGGTATGAGAAATATGTTTGAATTGCAAGTTTGTTATTCTTAAGATGAGGGGGAACATATTTCACAGACAAAGCATATTTATTACAAGAGTGAACCTTTGATACACCATTCTCCCATTGGTCATTGGCATTTTCCCTTTTACCGGCTCTTGATTCTCAATTTCCTTTTGCAATGAAGCTATTTGTTCGTTATTTTTGTTACGAGTGACCTTTATTGATTCAAATAACTCATTGAAATGACGTTTAACCTATTCATTTTCTTCTAGAAAACTTTCGTTTTCCTTTTGTAATGCATTTACTAAGTTTTGAAGATGAAACGTTTGAGAATTCTGATAATCTAAAGGAGGAGGCATTTGGGAGCCTGTCACATTGTTCTTTTGACCCTTTAATTGAGAGATTTGGGCTTTCAACTTTACGATCGTGTTACAATGAGCTTGAATCTGCTCATCACGTTTGTTAATTTGAAAAGCGCATCAAACTCGAGCATCCGAGGATGTCTTGAGATTTGAAGTTTTGACATTTTCTTTAAGATGTTGATATTTTAGTTGTAAATTAAAATGCTCAACCTCTAGTTTAGAAAAATGTTTAACCAAATTGTCGTGATCATCCAGCTCAATTTTCTCATTTAGTTTAGAATTAGTCTTTTCAAGCTCAATGACACGATCATGGGAGACTTTCGTGGCAACAGATAATTCATGAAATTGAGAAGCATTAATGGAACAGGTTTGTAGCGTTGAAAACACATCTTGAGTAATACATTCGTAAATAAGAGTCTCATTCAATGTATGCAAGTTCTTCCTCTCAATCTCATTATATTTTAGTGCTCGCTCATAGTCACTAACCTCAACTATCATTGCATCAAACTCCTTTTCCATTTCTTTAATGTCTAAATTCATTCCTTTCTAAGACTTTCAAAATGATCTTTAGTTGTTTAAAGAAAGGCATGACTTCGATTAAATAACATTCTTCGCTTGCTCAAAACCCTTTCCCTTGATTATACCGGTGGGTGTGATCCTTTTCTTACAAGTTTTCTCAAAATCAACAAATAGTTGAAAAATAACATATTGATGATTAAGGTATTGCTTTTAGTGGCAATAGTCCTAGGAACTAAATGCATTGGTGTATTGGGAGGATACACGGTCGTCAAGGCATTTTCCTAAAGGGGGTTAGTTACAACAAGATTCTTCGCTTTTGCTTATCTAAATCCTTTTCCGAACACTTGTTCGGGTGTTAACAACGTCTGAGGCTTAAACATGTTCAAGGAAATCCAATTCTCCTTCTTGTAATCATGGGGTGTGATATTTATTTTCTTCTCTTTACATTTAGGATCATCTAGTTTCTTGTTCATCTTTTCCTAGTGACTTCATCGATTTCTTATCTTCCTCGGTGCACTCAACGCAACTAGGTTTCGCCTAGGTTTAAGGATTTCATTGCCATCAAAAGAACCTTATGAGCATTTCTAGCCTTCTTAATGACCTCTGGATTTGGTTCTCAACAAGGGGAATGCTATGCTTATCGCTTAAGACTCTATGCTTAGTGATTAAGTGAGCAATCTGAATGGTATTTCCTTGTACGCATAACTTATTTTCAAGCTTGTTTTTCAAGGTTTTAGATTAGAAAAATCATTCAAAAGTTTTGATTCCTTAGCATCAATTCTTGCTTAAGCATTTTAACATTTTCTTGAAGTTCTTGTTTTTGCTTAGCGCTTTAGAAAGGTTTTCTTGTAAGGAGTTTAACTCTTGTTTTAATACTTCTTCTCTAAACCTACTTTTTCTAATAGTTGACGCATTTGGTCATCCATTTCGCTCACGGGTGGTCAACTCAAATTTTGCACGTTGTTCATAAATAGCAACACGTTCTTTATAGGCATTCGATTCGTAGATGACGAGAATCATCGTGGGCACGCGGCGGTGTATTCATCAAAAGCATAGTCATCATTGATCGCATAAGATACATCACTTGGTACAATCACACTTTCACTTTATTTCACATATTGATCATATGGGACAACATTGATATTACCCATATTTTCAATATCGACTCAATAATTATAGTTGATTGTACTGTTATGTATCTTTTGCTCATCAACTTCATCATATAATTTTAATACCTCGTAAATGATTTTGTCTTTGGATGGACCAGCTTATGGTGATGAGGAGACTTTAGAGAGACCATTGGAGAAATGCTAGCCATGAAAATGGTTTGTGCAATGGGTTCTTCATCAACATCAGTCGTATGCATCACAATCGCCTACTTGAAAGGCATTCGATGATTATGGCCTATCTCCGAATTGGTTGCTCATCCACATCTCGCATCATATGTCTTAGCATTTCCTCGCCCAAGAACAACAACTCCTCTTCATCCAAAGTCGCACCATTATCCCGAGCTTGCACAAGCAACATCTTATCCTCAAGTACTCGGCATTCGAGGGCATTTTGGCGATGTGCAGTTCCTTGCAATGTGTCCTCACCTCCACGCTTGTAACATTTGATTGGCTTTGCTTGACCTCGGTTTCCATTCCTTCCCTATTCGATTTGCAAGATAACCTCTACCACTCCACCTCTTCCTTGTTCGCATCGCCTTTCTTGAACCGGCCGCACCATAACCTTTCCATCTCGATATTGCACGATTGTGTGGATTAGATGTTGTTACGAGGTTGTTGTTGGTGTGTGGGAGAGTTCATGTTTTGACCGATCATGAGAGCCGATTGATTAATGAAGTTTCCACGTGCATCAAGATCGCCTTGTTTGAACATTGGATCGGGAATGAGTTTGTGATTACCATTACCCATGGGTATGACTTGTGAGGCTTTGGTTGTGATTCCAATGTTTGAGTAGAAGGCGGTTGAATCATTCGATGAGCTTGTCTCTCCCTCGGTTGGTTTTGAACCGATTAAGAATCTTTTTTCAAACATAGCATGTCTCTCATTCGAAGAAGGAAGGCATATAGTTGCTCATAGTTTGTATTCTTCAATCCTTTGGTTAGCTTCACAGAGGTGACAAACTTGTGCCATTCGGGATTCATGTTGTTCACAAACTTTGAGTTCAAATTGAATGTTTGGCATAGTCATTCGATGTTCCTCATATCATTAACAAGCTTGTGGAATCTCACGTAATACTCATAGACACTCTCATCCGGTTTCATCTTGAAGTGTTCAAATTCATCATAGAGTTGTGATTCTCTGCCTTCCATAGTTAATTCGTAACCGAGAGAAGCATCTTGACATTATCCCACACCGCCTTGGCTTCGATGTTGTGATTGATCGATTGTAGATATCTTTTGGAAGACCTTGAAGTACGATGTTAGAAGCCCCGATATCGAGATCGAATCTCTTTTTCTCCTTATCATCGAGCTCATCATATGTCTTTGGTCCGTCTATTCCATAGATCATTGTTCCATCTTCACCAGATCAATTAAGTCTCTAGCGCCTCAACCCGATACGGTCCTTTATCAATGGATTTGAGAATGTTGACTCCATTTTCCTTTCCAAGACAAGATAACTGATTCGTTGAGCCCAAGAGTCGTAGTCGGCTCATCAAGCATGGGTGGACGAATATCCGAACCGGTGATTGAACATCCTCGGCAACAGTGGAGATGATTGTAGGAACGTTGGTAGACATGTTGACAGATTAAACGGGATTTTATAACTCTATGATTAAACCGGGAAATAGATTCTTTCACGGTATTTTACTAAATCAAGAGAAAACCGTATTACAAACAGAGTCAACCAAGTCGCTAAGCACCAAGTCGCTAGTAAAATTTTGACATCAAGTCGCTAAGTACCAATTCGCTAAGTTGTCAAGTCGCTAAAGAGCAACTCGCTAAGCACCAAATCGCTAGCAAAATTTTGACAGCAAGTCGCTAAGCACCAAGTCGCTAAGTTGTCAAGTCGCTAAAGAGCAACTCGCTAAGCACCAAATCGCTAACACCAAGTCGCTAACAAACTTAAGTACAAGTCGCTAACTTTCACCAAGTTGCTACCCGTAGTGGAGAATCCACTAAGTGTACTGTTTGTCGGCTTGTCTCAATAGACAAGTCGCTAGCTCAACTCGCTAAGACCTTCAACTACAACTCGCTACCAAATTACAAAGCAAGTCGCTACCAAGACAACTTATCCGTGACTCAAGTCGCTAGCTAGAAAAAACACAAAAACACCACTTTTCAATCCAAAAACAACCCATTCACGATGATTCAAGGTTACCAAATCAAAACCCAGGCACATACAATGATTCTAAACACAAAACTACACCCAAGATTCAAACTTTAACACTAGAAATGATCCAAATGATGCAAAAACCACTAAACTTTTTCAAACTCTAAAACCACCTAAAAGTCACTAGAAATCCAAAGATATGTAAGAGATGATCAAACCATGGCTCTTGATACCATTTGTAGCATATTGGATTTCACAAACACACTAAACCATAAGATCAAATAGGCGTATTATGAGTTCTAGAGAGAGAAAGTTAGAGGTTTAGGGAACTTTAGTAAGAGAATGAAAAGTCTTATTATGAGCTCCAACTATCTACCTTGGAAGGTAGAGAGTATTTATAGTCTTTACATAAATCGCCACCTATCGGGTCGTGGATCGTGCATACAGTGGGTAAAGACCGTCCGAGTCCTCCACGGTGTTACTTAAACTAAATACTACTTAACTTATAATAATCTCGACTACGAGCTTTCTAACGATTACATATACTTGAGGTGACCGACTCTTTATATTCGGATTTACTAAATCTTAACATTGTATGGAACCAATTGAGTTTGTTGAGGTTGTTGCTGTGACGGATCATATGGTGTGATGGTTGCAGTTGGTTGAGGAGCGGGTTGAGGAGTCGTTTGAGGAGGAAAACTAGTTTGAGCCCACAAAGCAAGTTGTTGATCGTCCGAAGCGACCGTGAAGCCGGAGTCCACGGATATCCCTTTCTTTGTCAACTTCTTTTGGTGAGGCTTCGATAGTCGTACAACAATCCGTATGTAGCATGATGAAGATTCTTAGCTTGACGGAGAAAATGACATACTTCTCCCATTCCGGACCAAGACTACTTAGGAACTTAGTGTTGACAAAGAATTAGTGGCATGATGAGGTTGTGTTTGTCCAAATCATTAATGATATCTCAAAAGCGATGATGATATGACTCTAATGTCTCTCCGGTTCAATCATGAAGTGTTCATAAGCCAAGTAGATTTTGGATTCCATGTCTTCTCGATTGAGTGTTGCGCCTTCCATTAGAAGATGAATATGTTCCACATTGCTTTTGCGATCTTTTGAGCATCAACACTTCAAGGATTGGATTGGGTAATCCTAAAAGGATGTATTGCATTGCAAGTTCATCGGCTTCAAAATGTAGAAGTTCATCGCCAGTGAGGTCTCGAGATAGTTGCAATGTTGCTGACAACATCTCTTGGTGGATTGGCATCTAGATCTGCGGGTGTGACAACAGTAGGCATCTGAAATGGACCTTCCATAATGACCTTCTTTAAGAACTTTCCATGTGGTTTCTTTACCTAAAGAACCTTATCACCCATTAATCATAATTTTCGGGAGTGAGCATTGGAGGTCTATCAAGTGAGCCAGCTTCATGAATTGATTGTTGGCTACTTAAGGCTTCACACATCTTGCCAAACCATGTCGGTTCCTTCATAGTACTCCTGGATGGATGTTGATTGTAAAAGTTTGTGTAAGGTTGTACTTGAAGACTAGGTGGTGGTTGAACCATTTGTGGTTGAATTGATCCTAGTTGTGGAGTATGTTGTTGATTAAATTGTTGTTGATAAATTTGTTGTTGTTGATTAAATTGTTGATGTTGTGGACTTAGTTGTTGTTGTTGTACTTGATTATATATGTAAGGAAAGTAGTTAGAGTATGGTGGTTGTGACATGTTGAAAACTTGTGTTGTTAAATGGATCTTTGTAGTCGAATGAAACGTTGTTGATGAAGTATCCTTAGGCGTAGAAACCAAGTGTAGGCAAAGTAACACTTAAGCGTAAAAACACCAAACTTACGCGTAAGAGTGATAGTTACGCGTAGGATTAGCTTACGCGTAAGAATTGAGAAACACTAAAGTTATCGTGAACCGAAAGTTAAGCGTAGAAAACTTAGGCGTATGATTAGCTTATGCGTAAGACGAGCTTAGGCGTAAGAAAAATCTTATGCGGAAGAGTTCTACGCATAAGTTTGAGCTTATGCGTAAGATTAGGGTTTTGCCCATAAAAATCCTTTACACTATCATAGTGTAAAAGATATCCAAAGTCGAAGTGTTTTCAGGCTTATCCAAGCAAGAAAACACTGAGTAAACCACGAAATCTGAAGATCGATCCAAGGAAAAGTTACGCGTAAAAATAGGGTTTTGATACGCGTAAAACTTGACCAAAAATTATTTCTGCCCAATGATGTTTCTAAACCAGATTTTTGTGATGAAACAACTTCAATATCACCAAAATAACACAAAAGTGTGAAACTTGGTGATCCAAAACTTCTAAACACCTTATGCGTAGAAAGAAACCCACGCTTAAAACCAAGCTTAAAAACAATGATCCACACGTAAAGTTTGAAACTTTTTGCCAAAAACAGATATTTTAACACCTAAAAACGTTGAAAGTACAAGAATCTTGGATTAAAAAGTGTAAAAACTAAGTTTTTAAGCGTGACAAAGTAATAAACTGTTTTACGCGTAAGACCAAAAAAACTAACTTCAAAAACAAAAGATGTTCACCCAACTATTTGGCGAATGATACCACTGTTAGGTTCCCATATT
Organism: Chrysanthemum lavandulifolium; assembly: GCA_022545495.1. Classification (NCBI taxonomy): domain Eukaryota; kingdom Viridiplantae; phylum Streptophyta; class Magnoliopsida; order Asterales; family Asteraceae; genus Chrysanthemum; species Chrysanthemum lavandulifolium. Next base: position 130,388,592 of record CM040243.1, read on the forward strand.
TATAACACAAGCATCAATATAAGAAACAAGAGAAAGAATGGATCGGATGAACACGATATACACTTATGCGTAAGATGTAAAGAAAGGTTTATGCTTAGGATAAATGTAAAAGTGAACAACCAACCTTCAATAGAAGGTTTACAAGAGGTATTTATAGGGAAAGGAGCTAGGGCAACACATCTAGACTCCTTCCCTTCTTAAGGGCTTGGGCCAAGGCTTATGGGCCTTCTACATAAGCCTTAGCTTAATAACAAACATAAAGGCCATATTAAGCTAACTATTACATATGAATCACTAACACTTGAATTAAGGTTTAGGAGTGATTCCAACAGACATCCTATCATTGACCGGGAAGTTTTTACTTCTAGCAATTTTGCTCCAACATGGAAGATCACAAGGCTAGGTGGTGAAACTCAATCATTTATTCAATTTGAAGATCTCATCAAAGCTTTTGACAGAGATGATCTTGACAAATTATGGAAATTAGTTCAAGAAAGGTTTGATGCTAAAGATCTCAAAGATATGAAGGAGATGCAGTTATGGGTTAATCTTAGAAGGCTCTATGAACCAGATGTTAATGATGATTTCGAAATTCTCATGTTCATGTCCCGGTACTAAATGGTTCTACTATGATTCATGTGAAGTTCATCATGTTTCTACAAACAAATGGAGTAGATGTATTCATGTCACGAGAAAGAATATCCACTCAGAATGGAACTCTCACGGTGATGTTATGTACAACAATAAGAGTTCATGAAGACAATGAGAAGGTCGAGCATTGTTACTTAGGCTTCAAGATCAATGTTCAAGAGCTATTCGAATTTAAGGAAGAAGTGAAGTGTTTGAAAGAATTCCCAAATCCTCGAAGATGATGCAGATTGAAGAAACTTATTGATTCTGAGAAATCATAAGTTTAGGGAGGATTGTTGGGAATAATCATTGCCACCGATAGTTGTAGAAGACATCGCTAAGTATTGCACTAGCGAAGGAAACGATATTACTTCCGCACATTATTACCACTGCTATTAGATAATTGTTAGGAAAACGTGTTTAGATAAGTATAGAAAAGATCTTGTGTATATTCTATATTGTTAGCTTTATACTTATCTTGTAAAGGACTCCTTGTACTATAAAAGGAGGTCCTAGGTCATTGTCTTAGGAATGAACTTACATACGTATCATTCAAATAAGCTTCAAGGTGTAACCCTAGTGATAAGCAAGATCACTCGTATTATTCATTAATAATATTGGAGCTTAGTTTTATGTTTAATATGTGTTCACTTACAATACATCATATAATCTGTCTTCTAAGTATTACTAAGTATATTCCACGTGCTTAGTAATATAACTCAAAATATCACTAATACAAGGTGTGTGTCCAGATCCATCAGCATATGACACAAACGTCATAGGGCAATATTTGCGTGAGCGTGTATCCAAAATTTTTTCAAATAATACCAAATTATCAACCATTCAAAACATTAAGCCGAGTAACGACTTAAACCTAACTTATTCACAATTCATCAAACAATAATTGTCATGAAATTAAATTAAGTGTCGTTAAAAGGCTTAACGTCTTTGATGGTAAACAAATTCTCAAAATAGTATTTCAAAATGGTGTATCAATATTGGCCTTCCAACAAGTGGACTGCCAACTGAGCCCAACTCCAATCAAATCAATCAAAACAAACTAAAGCAAATCATATCAAATCAAATAAAAGCACTTACGTACGCAATAACAAGTTCATATATTTTCCCAAAAGCTAAAAGCTTTAGCACACAGAATGCATAAGCACAATCACAAATACAGAAAACACATAAGTCATATGCACACACATAGACCAATGCATTTTGAGGTGATCTAGACTCCGACTTCAACCAAATGTGATCTAAGGTAACTACCCCCATCATCTCATGATCCCTCTTGAATTAAGCATAGTTGATCAGGCTATGCATAATTTAGGAACAATGATGGAATGCCCAGGCTACTCGACTTGAACCATGTTTGAGGTTTTATAAAAACTTTAGTCTGGTTATAGTTAAGGTTTCAATTTTTGAAAACCGACATTCTCTATAACCTTAGGCTCTGATACCAATCTGTCATACCACGTCAATGGCGAAAACACGAGATTTAACTGAGAAGGCACATTGCATAACATCATAAATTCATACCTTACATTTGTTTCAACAGTAGTTACAAGTTACAAAATGTTTCTGATTTAAAATTTGAAAAGTAAAACATATGTATTCTTTGAATCCAATTAGTCTTGAAAACATGGTAGCACGATAAAAATGTTGTTACTCCAAAAAAAATTCCTTCGAATACCTTAATAATGATCACCTGAAAATGGTACTAGAAAATGTCAACATAAAGTTGGTGAGCTCGTATGTTTACGAGTTAAACCACGAAGCTGTGAATAATATAGCGTAGAACAATAATGAGCAAGATATACAAATATAAGCACTAAAAAAAAACCACGATGCTTGCAACAACTGAACCTACCAAGGTTACTAAATATAGGTTGCTAACAGTGGGAGAACTACCCAATAGTACTATCAAATACTTCGGATCCAGCACGGAGTTAACAGTTGCGCACCAATGAACACATATGATGAAACCACACAACAAGTCACATATTACAATCAAAACACATATATTGTCAAAAAAAACATGAAAACGGTGTATCACAACATGAAAACAGTCAAAAACATCATTTGAGTACCATTTTCCACCAAGGAAAACATAATGAAAAAGGGCTACGAAAACTCACCTCAACAGATGATAAACAAGATATCACAAACAGTATCAAGAAGTAGAGCACAATGGTACAGGCTCTGCAGAGCCTAATAATTATATAATTTATCTCAGAATATGTCCATAAAAATGGTATAATATATATGAGATGTCAAAAGATAAAGTACTTTAATTTTCGTGGAACACTCGTATCAATGTTTGTAAAAAGTCCGGTATCAATGTCGTAGTAAATTTTAGTATCAAAATAAGAAAAATTCAGTATTAACATTTCGTGTGGTGATAAGAAATTATAGACTCAAAGTATAACTAGGACCAAAGTATAGTATATACGATATGTATTATAGAACAGTAAAAGAATCACAATGAGAAAGAAATAAAGAAAGTGAGTACACGAATAAGAAAAGAATTAGTTAATGATATGTTTTGGTGTTTACCCAGTAATCCCAAATAGTTTGAAAAAGTCTATTTAGTCTGAAAAAGTAATTTAAGTTTAGAAAAGTTATTTAGGTTTTATAAGGGAACTCTTGTTAAGAATAGGGTTTTATAATTTAGTAAAAACATATGTTTAGATTCTTTTCGGGTTTTTATAAAAATAAAAGGTTTTGAAGTAAAAGTATAAGTTTAGAAAGTTTTATAAAATTTTGGCATGATGTGCCCGTTTATACAACATTTTCAAGTCATTGTGACTTTAATAAAACTCAGTTTTCTCAAAGAAATATTTTCCGACAAGTTTATAATTTAACACACGTGTTTGTGTTTGTTAGTCCAAAAACATCACAATAATAGTTAAAAACAAATAATAACAAATAATTAATTAAGTTTTAGTCTGTTTATTGATTATCGGTTTTTTACAATTTGCTATTAGTTTAACAAGTGTTAATTGAATATTTTAGGTCCCTTGCGAGTCTAATATATTAAATTCGTCACGAGTCTAATATATTACATCTGTCTCAAGTCAAAAATGTCCAATATGTTCGATATAGTCCAATTGTCCAAATAGTATCAATACGATATATGTCCAAATGAGTCAAGTCACAATCCGTATTGTCCAAATCCAAAGTGACAATCCCAAATGAATTTTCGAAACGTACCAATGATCACAAAAATCAAACAAATAAATAGCGTTAGTTCAATGTTCAATGTCCGCAATGTATCAACACAAATAACGTTAACCAAAATTTCAAAACCCCTATGTTATTATTGTTGTTAAATTGAATCAAGCAAAATAAAACCAACACCCTAACCGGTTTTAATATTGCCGCAACATAGCAATCCCACAAATGACAAATCCAAATCCAAACGTTCAAACCAAATGAATTTACACATCCAAATTCAAACCAAGAAAAAAATCATATACATAAGCAACGCGGATCCGACCCGTGACTCACTCGGGTCATGACCCGAATCCGAACCCGGTATAAACCCGACCCGTTAACCAAATACCTCACAAACACCCTTAACAAATTATCCAGTAAGCAAATCTTATACTCGACCCGATAATAATACGGGTCCGACCCAACCCGTATCAAAATAATAATCTAACACCATTTTAAATGAGTTTACCACACGATTATTATTACCAAAAGTGCTTTAATCCGATTTTAGATCCACGAAGACATAACAACTTGTTTTGTATACGGTTTTAAAACAAAGAAAATAATAAAAGTAGATTAGGTTTCGTCATACCCAAGAAATAGAGAGGGAAAAGAAAGAGATGGTGGAGGAGAGGTGATGAAAAACACGATCCGAACATAAACAAACAACGAACCAAAACCCTAGTGTGACCCGTATCACTCTAACCTAAACACATGATCTACTTCTTTAGTCCTCGATGATGATGGCGGCAGCTAAGTGGTGGAGCGGCGGTGGTTGAACGGTGTGTGGCGGCAATGGCCGGATAATGTAGAGTGACGGACGGTGGGGGTAGTGAGAGGGTAGGCTTGTGAGTTATGGGTGAAAACCCTAATCGCTACCCTTTTATAAGAGTGTCAAAAACACTATGTAAAGTTTACAAAATATGAGGGGCGACGGTGTAACTTCTTCCTCAGGGACCATTTGTGTAATTTTTGTAAAATTTGTATTCGGGACTCGTTTAGGCTAGTTAATTCAAGACACGAAAATTACGCCATTGTGTTCAATGTAATATTTCGAGTTAAAAGGAGTATTCACATGACTAGTTTCTCGTAATTAATGTAATAGTCAAATTAAATTGTTTATTGAATTTACGGTTGTGCTTGTACGCTTTATGTGCAGTTTTCACGTTTTGCGAGATAACTTCTCGCTTTCCAGTCAAATAAATTCGGAAAAGCTCGTAAATGAAAATTAGTAGTAATAAGTATATTTTATTATCAAAATAAGTTCTGAGAATTACAGTATGTCACAAATATTTTCGAGTTTGATGAACAAGTATTGCCCTGAAAATGCAGTTGCTACACCTTTGATTCATTAACATCTCTTTTTTTTATTGACTTCCTCCTTCTTCTTCTTTCTTTTAATCCGCATGAGGTTCAATTTAGGTTGTTGTTCAAATGAGTGAAATTATTGATATCTAATTAAACCTAAAAAAACAGAATCAAGCTCTGTAGGATTTGAACCTACAACATTAGGTTTTGGAGACCCACGTTCTATCAAACTGAACTAGGAATGCTTTATTTTTACAGTAGATACGACTAAAAAAGGATTTTTTTGTACCCCAAATACTAAACATAAACATGTATATAGTATTATAAAATGGAAATGATGTATGTCCGAATCGATCTCAAAGGATCCCCCGTGATTTCCTAGAGGAGAAGAATAGGTAGGGATGAGAGGATTAGAACCTATGAGATTTTTGACTCAAAACAAAGGCACTATCAAGCTGCACTACATCCCTTTCAATTGGTCTACAGTGTCATTGTAGAGAATCCCTGCCCTCTTTTCCACATCGGCAATGCACCTTTATCACCAAGTTTTTTCTATCACTTAAAAATCATACCATGGTGCACCACTTCTTGTCATGAAAAAGGATGATAATCACAATTTAGTAAATAAACTTGTGTCACTTTCTCTTGCTCCACCACGTTACCCCTATTTTTACATCAGCGTCATCATCAACAAAAAAACGTTTTACGACTAATAACAAGAGAAGAAAACAATGCAACAAAATATTTATTATTTGTTGTTTTACGTGGGTAATAGACTATTATCTATAAACGGTTATATAGTATCCATGACAGAAATATAGTGTCAAAATTTATAAGTGAACTCGATTAGAATATAGAGCTATCACATTGAAAAAAACACAATATTACAGAAAATGATAGTAGATATTTTTTTTGAATATTATCTCAAGTTACACGGGCCACAATTGAAATATGTAAGAATGATTCAAACACTATATTTGCTATTTTTTATGTATTTGCTTAGTAAAAATATATAACGATTTTATCTAACTATTCAAGTGTATGGAATACATAATTAAATTATACACACATAATAAATAATCCTTCATTTACATCTGATCTGTTACCATTGAACTTTTTTTGAATCACCGATAAATCAAACTAGAACCATCCATAACCTGCTTGATTGTCATCATAATAACTTATTTAAAAAAGAGAAAAGAAAACACGCACACAAACGGATATTACCTTTTAAACGACACATAGATAAAATAAAATAAATACACATCTACAAATTAAAGCAACAAAATTTATCAAAAACTATACACAGTCGTCGTTACTTTAGAAACTCATCTAATTAAATCGAACACACACAAATGTTAAAAAATAGTGATGCGTTAAGATCTGTTCCAATTTGGTCACTAAAACTTTATATCAACCATAAAAACTATCAAAGTTTTAAAAGTGTTTCATTCTTGTGTAAACACAATGTTTAAACACTCAAAATCATTGTCACTTTAATTTTGAAATCCTTGATACACAATGATGATCGTAAAAACATATTGCATTTTCATCATGTGCCATGATATGTTTCTAACATTCAAATTGAAATCTCTTGTGAAACGCCCATAAATTTTTATTTTTATTTTTATTATATTGAATACTCAATATAGGCTCTGCAGTACAAAAGATTGCAAAAAACTGAATTCTAAATTAAACCCGCTTCTGGTAACATGTAAACTTTGAATTATATTTCATAATTAAAATAAAATAAAAACTGTACATAAGTTTCATAAGGGAAAGCATAAGTTTCTACATAAAATAGGCTTATTCCAAACGTCCCTTTAAAACTTGTAGCTATAAAAATACATATCATTATTTATACAAACTTGTTACAAAAGGACTCTTTTTTAGGGCATTCAAAACTGATAACAAATGGTGAAAATGAGAAGCTCGTTAACTGTGGCAACTACATATTTTCTGGCTAGAAACCGATAACCAATTTTGTCCTTTTTAAACCAATTTCATGTTGTCGAGTTAGTTTTATGTTAGTCGGGTCATTTTTATGATTTACGTCTATTTTATTAGGAACCTTCGTCAGCGCACGTGTCTACGACCTACGTTTCTAGTCAAACATCGTTTAAACGTCACGATATGCTCATGTCATTTCAAAAATACTAAAGTTATTTATTTTGAAAAGTTATACCTTTTTTTATAAGTTTTAGACCTTACATTTTAATTATCACCTAAACACTAATACTTACAACATTTAACACAAAAAATAAAATGTTTTCTTCTTTTCCTTGTGATGTGGCCAACTAACACACCCCCATTCCCACTTATAATGCATGCAAACTATGTCACATCACTTGTTCACCATATCTACACTTCACCTTGCTTTCTTCTTCATTTTACAATTTGCAAAACTAAATTTGTCTCTCCTTGTGTGTCCTCCCCTTACTACCGTACACATCCAGCACCACCAACATCACCATCATAAAATTTAGAAGCTTATTTGCTAGGTAAATTACTAGGTGCAAGAAGACTTGTGTCTTTCTTGTACCAAAAACCTTTAAAAAGGAAGTTCTTGTGAGCTTTTCTTGAGTTTTATTTATCTATTTATGTAACCATTGTAGATCTGTGATTTTTTTGTTAGAACACTCTTATTAGAGTCATAAAAATGTATAAAAACCTTTTTTAGTTGATTAGTAGCTTTGGTTTAAAGATTTGTTCAAAAAGCTAGCCAAAAGTCTTGTTATTTTGACTAGCTTCACACTTTTAAGTTCATACATGAAAATGGTTTTTAGATCTAAGTTACCACTGAGATTATTAGAAAAAAATGATTCTAAGACATATATAAAATGAGCTTAGGAGTTGGTTGGGTGTTTTTAGGTGTTTGGTTAATGTTTGAACATGAAATGGTTGAGTCTAGAAACCAACAACTCACTTTTGATTTTCTTGTGTCACCTTCAACAGGGTGTATCTTGATGAACAATGGGTCTTTTGACATGAATCTTGAGCCTAAAGTCAAGTACTTCTGATTCATCTTTCTAGAGATATAAATTTTGTAAAAGGTTATGGTCATTTGGTTAGTGAAATATGTAATATGGTATCAAGTGTCAAAATTGTATGATTTTCTGTTTTGAACACTTATACTAAATGAGCTATAAATCTTACACCATTTCAAACAATGACTTGTGACTGATATGGGAGATGCTTCTAAGTGTTATTTAGAGTTCCGAGTGGCCCAAACCATGAAACCACCATTTAGACCCTCTGCTAGTCAAATTACTTTTGTATTTCCAGATTTGACCATTTTTGAAATCAGGTCTAAACGGTCGAGTTAAAGTCTTTAGTAAAATCTGCGAAAATTCTAGAAGACTCCTAAGACATGGTGTATTGACAAATTAGTAGGGATTGGTCAGTAGCCAAGTTGAACTTGGTGAATCGGTTGCCCGAAATGACTGTAAAAAAGGGATAGATTTGAGATTTTGAGTATATAAATATAATGTGTTAAATAACGACGAAACTAGTATTTTTGACTTATAAATATTTGAATTCGAGTCCGAGCATATCGTTAAGATTCTAGTAAGTGCCATATTACTTGTTATAGGTCGTTGATAAAGACACGTGTTCATTGGGTTCCTAGGTCTTATTTTGATCATTGTCGTTCTCGTGTTCGTAAACTACCGTGTTAAGGTGAGTAATCACATCCCTTTTTTTTACTGTTTTACATAACTTTTAGGGTGAAATGCAGACTTGTGTTTTTACTTGAATTATTTGAAGTATATGAAGTATTTGAACCTTTTGGCATATTTTGAACTCTTATAATTTGTTTTGAACTTATATTTGACTTGAAAATCTTGCTTGTATTTAAGACTTGGTGTATTTTTGATAAATAGTTATAAATTGACAAATATTGGACTTTACCTTGACTATGATGAGCTTAGGGCGCATTTGCGACTTCATATACTAGACTTTGACACTTTTCCTAATTGGATTGTATATTATATTTGTTATGATGTACCGTGCGTACATTCTGTTAGTGCAAATATTACGATATTTAATCTATACATTCTCATTTGTTTTGTTGATGACAAACATGTAACTTGTAATACATAACGTAAAATGTATAAGTTACTTGTAAGTATATCTTGTCTCAACATATTCTCAACACCTCTCGACGACTCAAGTCCTTGTATGCTACAACAAAGGTTCGTACATGTTTGTTATGTTGCATTATGATCAAACCTCTAACAAACCATTAAACATGTTTAGTTAAATAGTTTATAAAACACTTAAGTAAACATAAGTAAATGTGTTGGGTAAAACCCATGACCCATGACCCAAGACCCATACCCAATGTCTAGATACATTGTACCTTGGTGGGCACTCAAATCCTTGACCCATAGCCCATAGTTTTGACCCATAAACCATGGGTAAACAGGAGCGTGCACGGATCCCTCAAGTATCCCACGGATCCCTTGGAATTACAAAGGCCGGATCCCTCCAGAAGGGATCCTTGGGGCAGAACATGGTTTTGGTCTTTTTGCCTATAAATAGCAAGCCACTTCTTACCATTTCTTCATACCTTCACACATAGTTTCTCTCCACCAAATCTAGGATATAAAGATCATTAGGAAACATGTAAACCACCCTCATCTCATATGATCATAATGCTGCTAACTCTCATTTGTTGTAAGCATACTCCGAAGTGATCCTCCAAAGCAAGCTTAGAGATCTTGCTTCCTTACCTCCAAGTGATCACCCATCACAAGATACAAGCACATGAAGATCTTATACAACAAGCTTGGGAAACTTGTCATCTTCATTCATAGAAGACTAACTACATCATGCGTTGGGTTCTTGATGTTTAGTCTAGGAGTTCATATCCATTAGACACATTGTCTTGGATATTGTCTAGTATCATATTCTTGTATCTATGACTAGACTAGATGGTTTATGTGTTTGTGCCATAAAACACAAGGTTTGTTATGTTGGGCCACAAAACATAACGGTGTCATAGATGTGTCAAAGGCATTAGTGAAGAGGTCAAGATCCGTGTTAAAGGAATTAGTGAAAGGTGCTGAAGGATCATGTAAATGGCATTAGTGAAGAATGCCTAGGTCGTATAATCGATGAGGTGCATCGTTATACATATAGTATTTGTTTAGATCCAAGGATGGTGATATCCTTGATGGTGTTGTAATAAGGAGTGGATCTCCTTAAGATTAGGTGTTGTGTTGTGATTGGTAGTAGTTCCTCCATAGTAATGGAACTAGGTGCTTAGCCTAGTACCTAATAAAGGGTAGGCGACGTTGTGTAGGTGTGGTTCACCTTGGAGTGAAAGAACCCGTGGTTAGCCTAGCACCGTATAAAGGGTAGGCGACGTTGTGATAGGTGTGGTTCGCCTTGGTGTGAAAGAACTCGGTATTTAGCTTTGTACCGGAAAAGGTGTAAGCGACGTTGTGAAGGCTTCTCCGCCATAAGGAGTTGGTGTAGTGATTACGAACTCTCGAGTAGGTGACTCGGGGAGTGGAGTAGGGCAAGGAAGGTGTCCTTGTAGCCGAACCACTATAAATCCTCGTGTTGGTTTGTCTATCCTTTTACTTATCGCTTTACGCTTATTCTTGCATTAAATTGTTTATTTTCTATGTGGTTGATGTCTATGTTTGTGACACATACTTGGTCTTTCATATAGTCACAAACTATATTTAACACTTTACATATTATGACACGCTTGATCAAGAAAAAGCAACCGGACTAATAATGGTGAAACTTGATTTTTAATGAACCATTAATCTTGCGGAATCTTATGTGATATTAAGGGGTTGGCCTTACATGCCATAATGCGTTAAATGTATCCTCGCATCGAGATTAGCAAATGCAATGGTTTATACTATATTTGATACAAAAAGTTTTAAGTTTGAAACGGAAACGTATTCACCCCCTCTACATTTTCACAATTGGTATCAGAGCGGGTTGGCTCTAGTTTTTAAAACAAATGGTTTTCAAAACGAGTAAGGTCCTCGTATCAAATTTTTGGTGAAGTCAAGCATAATATGAAAAGCGTTTTGTTGATTTTTTTTGAAGTTTTGTTGTTAGATATATTGTTAATCAAGCTTGAATAAAGGAAAAAGTGGTTAATATAACTTCACTAAAAAGTCTACAAAGGTTAAACCTTTTCGTCGGGTCAAAACATACATTTTGTAATTCGTGTCGATCCGCGGATCCTCAAAGTTAGATCGGACGGATCCTCAAGCAAGGCATCCGTGGGATCCGTGGTACGTAAGATGCTTTTGTCCGAATTTCAAAAATTCATAACTAATTAACCGTAAGTCGTTAGAAGTCGTGCCACCTATCGTTTTAAAGGTATTTGAGTCTACTTTCATTTAAAATGATTTCATAAACTGATTCAAAACAAAATTTACAGAATCATTGATTTATAATAGAAAGTCATTTTCGGTCATAACTTTTGCACAAACTTTTGATCTAATTGAGACGGATGTTTTCATCTTTGAATAACAATGTGTCCTCTTTTTAAATTAAGGTTTTGATCATATTTATAAAGGAAACTAATCAAGCTTGGTATACATGTTTAACACAAAGCGATGAAAAGAACTTTCAGATGCTATGCTAAATGATAAATTGTTTCCACTTGCATTACTTGATTATTTGCTTATCTCAAATAACTTTTGTGCTTGGTTGATTGATTAACATATGTGGTTTCCTTACCTTGCTATTCATTCTCTTGCTTGTCGATTTAGTAATTTTCTACTAATCAATGTGCTACTTGAAGGAGTGTTTGGGATAACATCTAGTTGTGTCGAAAATGTTAGTTTTATAAGTTGAAAATGTTTAAAACATATAACACACTAAAATGGCTTTTTGATTAAGTTTTTCATGTGTGCAACATAAATGTTTTATGTGCCTATATGATTTCTTGAGTTAATATTTTCTTGTATCGTTTTCTAAAAGACAACAAGAATGTACATCGGATCATAACCTACACTTGTGTTGATGATGTACTCTCCCATTTTCCTTTTCATGATCACTCTCCAAGCTTCATAGTAGGATTGACAACTTGATTATTTCATCCGATTTACTCAAGTAAATTATTTTGCAACGCAAATATAATTGTTCATATCCGAAAGTCCAAACTCGAGCTTTCCAACAACATATGTTGAACTAGCTCATGCAACCATTTTTTTTGTTCACCATATGGACAACTTTTAATTTTTTGACACCTTCGTCACCTTAGTTGTTTCAAGTATAATATTAATATATACGAAGCAAAGTATCATCATTGTTACTCTTCGATAGGCCATTGTAGGAATATAAATTTTCCTAACTTGAGAATGAACACTGGAGAACTTATTGCACTAGAAACTCAATTTGACCTAACGGTTGAATTGCTTCCTTGAGAAGTTGGGTATGTGGAATCGCCTGTAAAATGGTCGTGTTTAGCCGTAATTGAGCACCGCTAGTAATAGTCTCATATTCATTCTCTCACTTGAGAAATTTATACTCCTATGTTTTCCTAAAGTAAGTTTACAATGGAAATACTTTGCATTGTCTTAGGATTACTAATCAAACAAGTTGTAAAATTAATTTTTCTTTTAGTTAATCACAACCACTTGCCTCATCAAGCGATTATCTTGCTTTGATTGGGAAGAGCTACATGAATTCATGGACGAAGCTCATTGTATGCTAATCACCATCCATAATGACTAGATTGTCCTAAACTAGCACCTCACAACTCTTTTGTCTTGAACACCATCATGTGCTCTTTTCTTTCTAGACACATACCTTGCATGTCATTGTTAGTATAGATGATTTACTAATCTAGACCAGAACTGCTTTTGGGCTTCTTGAATAGTGCTTGTTAAGTATGCTAAACCCTTGTGTCATTTGTGAGCTCGATCTCATTTGATTGCCTATATGTTATCTCTACATGCTCTCCTTGCTTTGCTTAAAGTTTATACATGTATACTTGTTGTAGAAATCATTAGTTTCATAATTCGAAACATAGAGCAAAATTCTGCAACTATTTTGTTAAGAAATCTGTCTCTGACGCCGGATCCCTTAGATGTAACTAGACGGATCCCTCAAGTGAAGGATTTGTGGGATCCGGGTGGACAGAAGTTCCTTTTTAGCCTCCTTGCATCAATCCAACATTCTAGACCTTATTGGACTAGTTAAACATGCTACATTAGGATCACTCAAACTTTCCTTAGGCTTAGTTGATCTCACATTCACTCATGAATGATTTAGGATCATATTTCAAAGTATTTTTGATTTAGCATTACTGAAACTCACCATCTTTCCGCTCCAATATTTACACATTGTTCCTTTCATCTCAAAACACCTAGTTTGATATTTCTCTCAATTTTAGTAAATTGATTTTAGTCATCCTTACCTCAAAATAGGCCAAAACTAGTTTTTAATTTCTTATAATTTTAAGGAACTTTCCAAATCTCTTAAGTCATCATCGATCTCTAGGATCATTTAACACCACTTGACACTCTCAAATTTCTTAGTGTCATCTTTGATCATCCACCGGTGCTCATAAAGCCCCATTTTCAATAAAAGGCAATCATTAGCTACCACCAATCACTCTCTCTTGATTATTTAAGTCCATCTTCATATAAGACACTTAATAGATCGAGTAACTTAGGAAATGTAGGTGCTAGACCTTGCTAGAACCCAATCACCTCTTTTTCACCTCATCCATTAGCGGATCCCTAGACTTTGTTAGCCGGATCCTCTAGTGAGGAACCGGAGGAACCGTGGAACAAGAGGGTACATTATCTCTTTAGATAATCATTTCAAATTTTCTTTTTCCACACAAGCACTTGTTCAACACTTAGGATTATCAGTTTCTTATATGTTTATAAATGAGTTGCATTTATATGATTCTTTACGTGTTCTTTCTTTTCGTTTCATGATTTTATGTGAACAATTTATCCATTTGTACTAACTCTTTTGGATTCTTGTAGGATGACAATGATCGATTTCATCATCAAGTCAAGTTGTGCTCATTCGCACATTTTTTATTCCTAATCTTGCATCATCCTAACCATTTTTACTCCACCTTTATCACTACTCACAAAGTCATCATGTCTACCGCCTCTATTGAGTCATCAACCAAGTCTAAGATTCACCTTGATACCTTTCATCACCTCTACCACAACTTCCATACCTCTAAGTCATAATGATGATTTCTATCATTATCACCGTGTCCAAAGGTCTAGTTCATGAACTACGTGATGAAGTATGTCTCATGTTCTACCACATCTTATTTGTGTCAACCACATACTACAAGTGTCTTACTACCACTACAATTCATGGTCGCTCAACCATCCTTCACAAACATCTATGTTGTCAAAAGTCAAGTGAATTTCGTAATGAAATGCGTCTCATCCCTAAGCATATTTTTTTCTTACCTTGAACAAACCTTACAACCTCTAAACCAAACATGATGATGCAAGTAGTAGGATTTTTTTCTTTTTGACACTAATCCTTTCTTTGTAGGTTCATATATATACACTTTGATGTGTATGGGATTCTCGTCATTTATGGACTAATTTTACACTAATTTTTTTTGTAGGTTCTTCTTGACGCCTCGAGCTAGGGGAGCTTTGTCGAGCGCTTATAAAGTGCATCATATGACTTACTCGTCCAAGGACGAATAAAATTTTGCACTAACTTTTGTTTTGTAGATTTTCAAAACACACTAGGAGAACTTGACGCCTCAATAAAGGGAGTTTTTCGTCAAAGCAAAAACATTGCAAATTTTGCAATAATTTCGCCTTAGCCTTCCTAAAATACTTGACGCCTTTAACAAGGGGAGCAACCGTCAAGGGGAGCATGCACATTCATTCTTCAAAATTCCTTTATGTTTCAACAAAAGGGAGATTTCTTTCTCATCATATATTTTTCCATTTTCTTTTCTTATTAACACTAACCTTGATGTAGGTTAAGCCTCAAAAATTTGATCCATTGAGCCGTTGGCAATAATGGTTATAATTCAAAGGATCTTTCTATTTTTTTGTATGTGATTCTCTAGGTTCCTCTTAAAGGCGAGAGCACCACCATTTGAAGACGTGCAAGCTCAAAGTCATGAGTTTCTAAGCTTCGTCATTAGTGTTTCGTGTTGAAGGTATTGGCGTGGTGTGCCAATTGGAGCAATAAGGTGTTTTTAGTTTAACTTCACTAGGGATGATGCAAACTCGCCATTCTTGGGAGAAAGGACACACCCTTTTTGTTTCGACAAAAGGGGGAGAAGAGTGTAAACGAAGAAGGTAATGTGTGGAAGTACGGACACAAGTAACTTTGACATTTTACCTATCTATTACGTTTACATATATTTTGTCACTTAACACACACCCTCCACCTATGTCTAGGTAAAACCTTATGGGAGTTAGCTACCGCACAATGTTTCCTCGAAAACCAGTTAAAAATGCACTCTGATTGCAGCATGACCAAAGCAGGAATAAGAATATGCCGTAAGGCCATGTAAGGAATTACAATATAGTTTATGCTAGAACTTAGTGATGCTCAAGTGAAATTAATAACTAACTATAAATATCAATATATCATTAGCCTGTCATTATTTTTAATTAAGTGATTGTATAGTAATATATACCACCAATCTCTGTAATTTTCTTTTTGAGTTTATGGTTTCTGACATTACTAATCCACGGGATTAAGCCCACCGTCTCAAACACAAACCAGGTAAAGCCCTTCCCATTTTGGGATGGTTGGCGTGGAACAGGGTTTTTGCCCTCTCGCAGTTCTTCGGTTCGAGTTCTATTAAGCTTCATTTTTTCTTTCAAAATCCTACCTTTAATTGCCTCTTTGTTTTTGAGGTCGAAGTGTGCCAGCAATTTACCTTAAGGTTTTACCACACAATGGTCTACCACATCAAGGTTTTACACGAAACACTATAAGTCGAATTCCATTTCATGTTTGTTTGTGGTTTAACCTTAAGGTAAACATGTTAATGGTCTATTACTCATCCATTGTGCGGTAGCTAACTCCCATAAGGTTTTACACGAAACACTAATGACGAAGCTTAGAAACTCATGACTTTGAGCTTGCACGTCTTCAAAAGGTGGTGATCTCGCCTTTAAGAGGAACCTAGAGAATCACACACAAAAAAATAGAAATGGAATTCGACTTATAACATGTTTGTTTGTGGTTTATGCCAAAAATTAACGTTAAAACATTTTCATGATGAACTTTGCTCTAAATCTAGGCTTCGGGATATGGTACTATTTTTGGTTGAAAATTGAGCTACTACTAAAAAAGTAACCGAAAATTAATCAAAGTTTTTAAAACCGCAACAACTATGTTATCGGGTGTTTATTATCCCACGACTCAGTTGGTCTTCAACCAACTTTTTATGATGTGTAGAAAATTAGGATCATACGAATATGATGGTCCACATTTTGCGAATATGGTTATACGGATGAAAGAAAAACTAACCAAATATTTTGAAGAAATTCCACCGGTAATTACTTGTGCTACCGCAATGAACCCATGTTTGAACCTTGGCGGGGTGGAATATCTTATCGATAAGATTGCTAACGATTTGGATTTGCTTCAAATAGACCCTTTTTATTTAACAAAAGCACAAGACATGTTTAGATGTAATTTCAAACGTTTATTTGATGTTTATTTTGAGAAATTTGGTACAACAAATATGGGAACGAGTTCGGCATCAACGATTTGGACTTCGACTACAATCATGGATCCGGATTTGGACTTATTTTCAAATTTAAGACAAGAAAGCGTTAACGGGCTAGGAGTGAGAAATTATTGAGCAACGAATATGGGAGATATACGGGAACCGATTGGTTAAGCACTATCACACCCGAAGAGTTCAAGAATTTTGATGTTTTGAATTGGTGGAAACAAAGGGAACCTCAATTTCCCGTTCTAGCCGCAATGGCCTGAGATTTACTAAGCGTACAAGCTTCTACCGCTGCTTCGGAATGCGCTTTTTCTACTAGTTGAAGGATATTATCGGTAAGAAGAACAAGGCTCAGACCTTTATCTTTGGAGATGTGTATTTGCTTGAAAAATTATTTAGATGGGAATGAACGTATACAACGCGTTTCAATACTTGAAGAATCGATGGAATACGAAAGACAATTACAAGAGATCGAGGTGGAAGAGGGTTATGTAATCAATCTTTCCGAAGAAGAAGTCGCTTTCGATGAAGCTATAAGCGCCGCTAGGGACACCACCGAAGTTGAAGATGAAGATGAAACCGATAACGAATAAATAGTCAAAATGTATTGAATTTGTAATTCAAGTACTTTATGTGTGACGTTTATGAGTTTATTTAATAAAAATTGAAGTTTATTAAGTTTATTATGTTGAAAATGCGAACGAAAAAAAAACGGAATCGACCCATTTTGCATTGCCCACTGTTAACAATTTCGACCGGTTCTTGGGAACCGGTTTAGGAACCGAACAAGAACCGGTTAGACCGGTCCCGGTTTTTCAGACCTTGGATCCGGAAAAAACCAAACCGGTTTTAACCGGAACCGGTTCGTTGACCTTTGACCATGGCTCGGAACCGGAGCCGGTTTTTGAAAGAACCGGGTTTTGGCCACCTCTATCCACAAGCAGCAATATGCTGTTTTTTGTCCATTACCATTTCTAAACTCCATGGAAACATTTGGTCGTCACAATTATATAAATTAATTCTACATACTGTACAAGTTATTGTGATGCAAAAGTTAATCATGGCTTTGTTGTGAAGCATGTTTCTACCAATGAATACAATATAATGGTAACGAGATCCATTTCTTTTTTGCTATCTTCTACGTGTAGTAACATGTTACACATACAAAGGTGAGCTGCTTTGAAACAGACAATGTACAAGAGATAAAGGCTAAATGTAGTACATGAACTGTACTCCAATTCATGTAAGTACGAGTTACTTATTTTAACAACATGGAATTAAAAAATAATACAGTACATAGAAATATAGAATGTATACCTCGAGTTTAGCGAATGGATGAGTAATAGACGAACAAACATAAAGATAAAAAAAAAGTAAACAAAAAAATGATCGAGGAAAAAATATTGATTTAGATCTGGGAATTAAATTGGGTCTAAATCTACAAAATGGAATAGATGAGTGATAAACGTATTATACCCATTTCCGTTAAGCATAAATTAATGAACATTAACAAATCGGTTATTGAATATAGGGCTAATTCTTTAAAAAGTGTAAAGGTCGTTAAAAAAATCAACTTCAGAGTAGTGAACTAAAAGAAATACTTTTATAATCATTAATGTTGACATTTTTGTCTCAGTATTAAAAATTAAAAAAAAAAAATAATAAAATAAAATAAAAATCTGTAATGATCATTTTACTCATGAATTTTTAAAAATTGCACCACGGTCCTTAGGGTAATTTACATAAATGGTCCCTGTGATTTAGCGAAAATTGCATTCACGTTCTCTAAATTTTTTTCTTGATTTTTATTTCAACTTTTTTTGTTGATTTTTTTTTTCGTCACATGTGAATTTTTTGTCACAAGTAAAAAATTTTTATGGGCAAAAACTTTTTTTAGAAAATATTACCAAAAAAAATCAGAATTTTTTTTCACATATCACGAAAAAAAATTTAAAAATATTTCAGGAAAAAAAATTCGACAAAAAAGTTACGAAGAAAAAAAAATTGAAAAAGAATTTCGAAAAATAAAAATTTGGAAAAAAAATTCAAAATTTTCTCCAAACGACAGAGACCATTTATGTATTTTAGTTTAGGGACGGTGGATACAATTTTCGCTTTCACATGTCACGAAAATAAAATTAAAAAATATTTCTGAAATAAAATCCGACAAAAAAATTACGAAGAAAAAAAATTTGAAAAAGAATTTCGAAAAAAAAATTTGGAATATTTTTTTTTTCCAAAATTTTTTCTAAACGATAAGGACCATTTATGTAATTTAGCCTAGGGACGGTGGATGCAATTTTCGCAAACCCACAAGGATTATTTATGTAATTTTGAAAGGTAAAAAGGTCATACTACTCGCATAAAAACAAAAGTGTCAACATTATAGTTCACAAGAGTTTTTTATTTTTAGTTAGCTATTCTCAAATTGATTTTTTAACAACTATAATTTTTTTTTTAAAGAATTAGCGCTTGAATTTACGAAGGAGACTTTTAGTCATTTTAACATACAATCAGTTGCTAAGAAAAATGCTTCCTATAATAAATAAAGAGTAAATTACACCATTGGTCCTTAAGAGCCTAAGGTATGATGACTTTGGGTTAAAGTTTAACATTTGTCACGTTAGCGTCATATCAGCTTTTAACATTTCATCTTAACTCAATAAAAAAACACCCTTTATCAAAACATTCCCAAGTTAAAGTTTAACATTTGATATTTTCAAATTCAACCCCTAAACTAAAAGAAACACTTCATTTATTAAAAAACCTATCATTAATTCGAAAACATATTACAATACGAAATTTAAAAAAAAATGGTTACAACGAAAAAAAAATACGAAATAAAAAAACACACTGCAAATTAATCTACAACATAAAAGAAATGACGAAAATACAATCTAGTGACGAGTTTGCAAGTTATATTTTTTGATGATTCGGTCTTTTTTTTCATTGATCCAAGCCACGACATTTGAATATTTGCCATCAGTGTCAATCATCAAAAATTTCATCCTTTCGAACCTTGTTATCGTTTCATCTTTTACTTGGGCGGCCCGATACGTCGCTTGGGCGGTTTTACGTTTGATACGATACTCGTTTGTCATAGTTTCGGTGAATTTGCTTGACGAGCTCGTTCATCCGGTGCTCGCTCCCCCAGTACTTGTCGTGCTCTCGGATCTTGCTTTCTTGGAAGCACGTTTTTTTCCCATGGGGCGTGGTTGTACATCCTGACCAAACAAAGCCTCGTTTGTTTGGCTTGGGATATCGTCGGTTAAATCAAACCGGATCCTGCGAGTCCATTTCTTATGTTTACACAAAACCTCCCAAGCCTCCTCGAGAGAAAATGGCGCGGATTTGTGCTCGTCACGATACATTTGTTTCGCCCGTTTGAGGACATCAATCTCACTTTCCCCACTTCTCTGTTCCCGTTGCGCACGTTTGAAATACGCGTTGAACTTTGTGCAATCACGGTTCAACGTTTTCCACTTGCTTGTTATCATATCCTTGGTGTGTCGTTGAAAATTGAGTCTATTGAACTCATTTCTGACCCGATGCCAAAACGTATCACGAACTTGTGCACGGCCGACAATTGGATCCTCCGTAACAGCTACATAACACGTGGCAAGTAATTCTTCCTCTTTTGGTTGCCAACATCCAGAGGCGTAGTTGAGATTTTCGTCATCCTCATCAATTGGTTCGGGGTCTTTGGATTTTTTGGACTTTCGTTTAACACGAATTTTAGGGTTTGGAGGAGACGTCGATGTTTCGGGAATATCATGTGTTTCAGTTTGTGAATGTTGTGAGTGTTGTGAGAATTGTAGATTTTGAAACTTGATGTTTAGTGTGTTTTGTTGACTTTGTTGCCAAAACATAAATTGTTGATGTTGTTAGAAAAGATCTTGGCTCGACAAGCCTAGTGGGTTGAGAAAAGAGACGTTGGGGTTTGAAGATGAACCCGGATTTGAGGTATTCCATCCACCAAGAAAATTCATGAATGTATCATCATTATTGTTGCCTCCCGACATTTTGTTTTAGTAATTGGAAGTATAAGATTGAGTAGTGGAAGTGTGAATAAAAATGGTGTTTTATTTGGGTATTTATACTGGTAAAAAAAATGGTTTTGATTTTGTTTTTGTTTTTTTTTTTTTTTTTGAAACTAGCCATTTGAAATACGTTGGGGGTAAAATGAAAAAATTAAACCCCAACGACTAGTAGCCGTTTGGGGGTAAATGATTTTTTACCCTTGCCTCTTGCCCTCAATGCAGCGTTATGCTGCTAACGTGGGTATGTTAACGTGGCTCTAACGCCACCTCCGGTGTGGGTAACGGGGCTCAACGCCCAGGCGTTGAGGTTTAACGTGATTCTCGCGTTACTATACCGAGCACTCTAAGGAGTAAGGTCTGAGCAGATTGCGGTTACCGTTCTCAGATCTAGGATTTCGCACCCGTAGTCTCTAACATCACGTTTTTCACTCCCTCACAGTCCAAGACTCTAGCACTCGGTAAAATCCTCGTTAGCTGCAAAGGTTTTTAACTTTTTTCATCTTTCACCATTTCATGTCCAAACACCCTAACATTAAACACAAACACTAACACACTTTCACACATTAACCCAAACACACCTTCTTCAACCTCTTCACCACTGTCATCAATGCCACCACCGCTACCAGTATCACCACCAGGGCTGTCTCATGGATTTTGGTGGCCCTGTGCCACAATTGTAGAGTAGGCCCCTTACCAACGATTTTTTTTATACATATATAAGCTTCATGCATGTCGCACTAATTGTTATAAACATACCTGAATATATTAACATAAGCAGTTCATGTCACAATTATACATTGAGCATAATGTTTTTCTTGAGTAGTATAATTCATTTAGCATCCAACAAATTTGTTGATTAAATCTTTATAATAAGCCCTCTTCAGTATATTCAACTAACATATGTGTGATTATGTCGCAAAATTTTCTATTCCAAATTAAATTACATAATCTCAATTAGGTCACGATAAATTAGGATTGATGTATTCCTAATTAAAAGTAATTCGAATATAAATGATTAAACTGAAAATTTTAATAACTAAAAATATACCTTATACTAAGAATTGTGGGTGAAAAATGAACCGATTAAGTTTTGTCCTCGATATTCAAAAAAGAAAAGTTATGTCTTCCATTCGTCACAGCCAAAAAATACTAAATGATCAGATATAATTATTCCACAAAGCTACAATTTGTAGGCCTTTTCTAAGCAAACTCTAATGGGCTTATTGTTACTGCTAATAAACTATGTGTATGTATTAAAGTTATCAAATTTGGGGGCCCTACAAATTAGTGGGCCCTGTGCCACTGCACCTTCTGCACCTCCTTCCAGCCGGGCCTGATCACCACCACCGCCATCACTACTCTTCTTCACCCATTTCATCATAAATCAAGAATGGAACACTGTTAATATTACTATGGTTTATGTGTTAGCTATAACATCACATGTTCTTGTTACTATAGCGAACTTACATCAGAAGTCAACGTATCCAGCATCAAGACAATATCCAACTTAGAATGTATATCTACATGAATAAGTTTGGTTTGATAATACCATACAAGTTCATATCCATTTATAGTTTGGTTTATGAAGATATGTAAGATTAAACCAATTTTAAGTACGCACTTTGTCAACTTGTACCAAAGTAGTACGAAGAATTCTTGTCACAATAAAAAAATCTTGCTAGCTTTGGTCAACAGTCGACCATTGTTTTTATAGCCTCCTTTTCTACTTGGACGTTACCTTTCCGGCTATTTGAGCACAACATATAAATCAGTGTTCCAATTCTTGATTTGTTGTGGAAAGGTTAAAGAAGAATGGTGGTGGTGGCGCTAGTGAAGAGGTTGAAGAATGTGTGTTTGGGTTAATGTGTGACAATGGGTGTGTGTTTAATATTAAGGTGTTTGGATATGAAATGGTGAAAAGACGAAAAAAAGCTAACAATGCTTTAACGGGCGTTTGGGTTTTGGATTGTGAGGGAGTGAAAAACGTGATGTTGGGGACAACGGGTGTGAAACCCTAGATCTGAGGACGATATTCGCAATCCTTCCAGACGTTGGAGACCAGCGGTGTAATTTACCCATAAATCAATTTCAAGCAAAGACTTATTTTTAAACTGCTTGGTTTTCCAAAAAATAAAATAAAATTTAGGTTAGGCGTGCATGATGCAAATCATTCTTACTCGTGTGAAGGGAAACCTCACGTGGTCCCCATCACACACTTCTCACGTGTGACAATGACTATATTTTTTTCCATCCGTCATTGCTGGTGATTGAACCAAAAAGTATTATATAATGAAGTCATGTCAACATAATTTGTACATATATCAATCAAGAAATATCTCGATCATTCATTTTTTCATTTAAAAAAATAAAAATCCGAATTTTTTTTTGAAAATAAAATATCTTGTAAATGGTTAATATTCAAGCTACGAAAATACATTATCGCGACGAGAATTTTCTTCTCTTTCAGTAGACGGACACTTCGATATACTTTCGATGTTTTTTTCTTTCGAGCTTTATTTTTTAGTGTTGAAATTTTCGTCAAGAAAAATCACATGTGATTTGTAAAGTCACTTGTGATTTGTTATTTTCAAAATCAAGTGTGATTTCACAAATCACGTCAGAGTTTTAAGATCACATATTTTTATTTATTTATTTTTCAGTAGGCGGGTTCTTCGATATATTTTCGATGAGTTTTTTCTTTTGAGCTTTATTTTTTTGTGTTCAAATTTTTGCTCATAAAAATCACATGCAATTTGTAAAATCACTTGTCATTTGTTACTTTAAAAATCACTTGTTCTTTCACAAATCATGTGGTGATTTGCAAGATCACATATTTTTAAAAACAAAAAGTCACATGTGATTTTATAAATCTTATGTAATTTCTAAAATAACAAATCAATTGTGATTTTACGAATCACATTCTATGATTTTACGAATCACATGTGATTTTCATGGACAGACACAAAGAAACTCGATAAAAAAATTCGTCGAAAATATATATAAAAGGCATTATGTAGAAAGATGATTTAATTCCCGCCGTGATAGTATGATTTGTTTCGCGTAATTATTGACGGTTTTTTAGATATTTAATTAAATAATAATAATAATAATAATAATAATAATAATAAAAGTGTTGTTTTTAAAAAAATAATAAGTGTTGTTTTTAATAAAAGATGAGTTTTTAATAAAAAGGCATTATGTAGAAAGATGAGTTTTAATAAAAGTGTTGTTTTTTTAATAATAATAATAATAATAATAATAATAATAATAATAATAATAATAATAATAATAATAATCTGAATAGACATGATTTGTTGATTTGATCTAATTTGTTATCTATGTTGAACTTTTCTCATAATAGTATTAGGTTCGGCCCATTGGTCTAAGAGGATCATATAATAGGAAAAAAAAAAGTGGGTCTACCCTAGAGTATGAGTATGGTTTGTCTACATTAATGCACCTCTTTCATACTTCGATTTGGCGGGATTGGGAAGTTGTTATTGTCCATTTTTTACCCCACTATAAGCTAATCCAAACAACTTAGTTTATTAGCTTATTATCATAACATAATCCAAACGCTCATCAAGAGCTCATGATGCTGTCCATGCATTAATATTTATTCAAAAAATATAATTGGAATCTTGTGGTTTAGATATATGCATATCATGTGAAATAGTATTCAAGAGTTCATATTTTCGGAAAGGATTGAGATCCTCTAATGTTCAATTCAACATGATTGGTAATGTTGTGCTTGTTGTAATTGTACATTGCCATTATTGCAAAGCATTTACTTTATTTTAATTCAAATGTACAATTACAACAAGCCTAACATTACCAATCATGTTGAATTGAACATTAGAGGATCTCAATCCTTTGGGAAAACTGTGTTTTGTGATCCAGAATATGCATACCATAAAGACTCACGCATAGAAGATTTTTAATTATGCATCGTACATACTTTACTTCTTTGCTTTTTCACTATGTGAATTTGGTCTTTTCTGCCAAATTTCTTTTCTATTGCAGTTTACAAAATTTTTGATTTCACAAATTTCGTATGACCCTCTTCTGAAACTCTGCTATACATTCAAAAATTAATAATAAAGAAAATAAATTATTTGGGTGGAAGAACACTTTTTAAGGGACATGTACTTTGATAAAGCCTGATTTGGGAAATAATATCAACAATTGTCTCCACAACCCTCTTAATACGGCTCAATAATTTTACACACACAAAGTTTAGTTTGCTTACACTTTTCCCAAATTAATTCACCATTTCAGTTGAATCTCTTACACATATATACCTTCTACCGTTTCAATGCAGATGCCTGTAGTTTCCGCTTTTTACCTTAAAGAAATCGATAAAGCTCGTCGAGAGATTCGTGCTTTGATTTATAACAAGCAATGTGCCCATCTCATGCTTCGTTTAGCGTATGATACTTCTAGTTTAACGCATTTGGTATATAGTGATAATGGTGATTGAACTGACATTCGATCATGATCATATGTAGATGGAATGACGCTGGAAGTTATGATGATTTTATGAAAACTGGGGGTCCGAATGGCTCGATCAGGAATCCGGATGTTTATAGTCGTGATTCTAATAAAGGATTGAAAGTTGCCATTGATTATTGCGGTAAATATATGGCTTTCATAAAGTGTACGTATTTGCTAGACTTATACAGTACTTTTTGTCATGGGTAAAATGTTTATGCGGTCGATGTTCCAACCGGTCTAATTTCAAAATTTTGAAATTTTGAAAGACATCATGGTTAGAGTGAAACCACAGTTTTATTCTAGATTTGTTTAGATCCTAATGATTAACACCTTGAAATCTTGAATATATACATCTCAATACTAGTAACAATTAAATGGTGCTTATACTTAAGTCGGAGACATTTTGAGATATATTATGAGATAGGTGGTACGGGGTGTGTAAAAAATTGCCGAAAAAAAAAAAGAAGAAATTGACATGACTTATTTTTTGTGTGTGTTGTTTCCGGATTTTTCTTATAGGATACTCTGCGTTCCAATATAAATGTACATGTTTTTTAGGATGAATTTGGCATTGGCTAGAATCAGTGTTACACGTACATTTCTAGAACTGTGTACATTTTCTAGGTGAACATTTATTTTTGGATGGAAGGAATTACAACTTTCTAAGTTCAACTTTGCTCTTACAAAAACTCGGTATCATAATATTATTTTATATTTTTATCACAGAGGATATAAAGTCAAGACATCCACAGATTTCATACGCAGATCTATATCAGGTGATTACATATGCTGTTATAAAATTGGAATTGGTTTTGAGTATAAACTTGGAGTAGCATACTCCGATCCTTTTAATAAATATGAGATTAGAAAGAAAATAATCTGCTGTTTCAGACATTTTTAGTTTAGGTTCACTTTTTGTACTTAAGATTGTCAAATTCAACATCATACACGAGACACAATGAGGCTGCGCAAGAAGAAAGAAATGTCCATTTAGGCATTCAGACTAGTCATATGGGTGTATCTTGTTAAGTCTGTTAGCATTTTTCAATGTAATTGTTTACTATTCAGTGGTTTTAATTTCCATGTGGACTTTTAGCTGAGCATTAATCCCATAGGCGGTCTATTGACAGCTTGCCGGTGTTGTCGCTGTTGAGATCACTGGCGGTCCTACCATTGACTTTGTTCCTGGTAGAAAGGTACGTTAATTTCATAACTATTAAGCTAACTTATCCCAACCAAGGCTTATTCTAATTATATAGGTCTTATCCATTTCTAAGCATGTTCCTGTTTAACAAACCTCTGCTACCTGATCGATATTATTGGAATGATCTTTCGCCATAAGTTAACTTCTCATGTAGATCTCACATGTTTTATTTAGGATTCAACTGTCTCCCCAGAGGAAGACCAGCTCCCAAGCCCCAAGGAAGGTTGTACCTCCTACATTAAAACGCTTATTGTTTTTAAACACACACACATCCCTATACGATACATCACGTACGTACATACATGCATACACATATTGGTTTTGTTCCAATGACTGAAATTCAAACTGATTGCAGGGATATGGCATTTAAGGGACAAATTTTATCGAATGAAACTATATGACAGAGCAATTGTAGCTCTATTAGGGGCCCATAATTTGGTAATTTTCTTGTTACTGGTTTGTTAATATCAGCAAAAGCTCTTGTAATCCTAGAGGAAATAAAAATCCAATTCGAGTTATCATATGAAGCATTAGACATCTTTGATATATGTTACTCTCTCCATCCCAAAATTATTGTTCATATTTCCACTTTTATATCACCTAAAATATATAATTGTTCAACCTCATTTAATTCCTAACCAACCAAAAAGCTTTTGAAAGTTAAAAGATTCATATTTAACAAATAATTGTTCATTGATTTAACCAATCATAAAGCTTTGAATAGTTATAGAATTCAATTTTTGCACAGAAATTGTGTGTGATTTTTTGTCATTGGACAACACTTTGGACGGACAAAGGAATTAGATAGTTTCTTGTTTTTTAGTATCTTACTGTTACCATTTATATTTTATGCTCCAGGCACCTGCAGATAGATCAAGCTTTGATGGCTCTGGGACTAAGGAGCCACTGAAATTTGATAATTCATACTTTGTGTAAGCTTAACTAATCTTGGTATATTGTTCTTTGAGATAAGGCTATGAACACAATATAATTATTCCAGGAAAGTCGTGCCACTCCAACCCTATTTTGTGACTGATTAACCCATGGCTCCGAGTAAGGCCCATTTTTTTGTGGTTAGAACCGTGTTATTTAAACATGTTAGGTCCGCTAGTCTTGTGCATCTCATTGTAAATAAGGAGGCAAGACCACCCAAATCAATCTGTACCTGAAAAGAATCGCATAGTCCTTACATTCAAAACTTACCAAGACAGGAACAAACCCAATTTTTTTATTTCTTATATTTTATAAACCTTATATTTGGAAAGTATTGTTATGTTTTAGGAATCATATACACAATAGGATAAATGGCTGATCATGTATGTTACTTTAAGAACCACTTCAAGGGAAATGAAACTAAATGTTTAGATTCAGTATCTTGTTCAGGTTAATTACTTGCAAAATGTTGATAACCAACTACCCTACCTGTTGGAATTAACTAATCATGGCAAGCATATTAAAACATGTAATCACATAGAGCACGAAACGGAAAACTTAAACAAATATTCATAATTAATTAAGCTAAAATTAAATCG
Organism: Chrysanthemum lavandulifolium; assembly: GCA_022545495.1. Lineage (NCBI taxonomy): Eukaryota > Viridiplantae > Streptophyta > Magnoliopsida > Asterales > Asteraceae > Chrysanthemum > Chrysanthemum lavandulifolium. Next base: position 130,416,696 of record CM040243.1, read on the forward strand.
TAAGCGTACCTTTTAGCAATCCAAGCAATCAAATGATCAAGAAACTTAAACCCTAAAAATTTAGGGTTTGTTGTAATCGAATTTTACACAAGTCGAATGAGGCAACACCAAAAATCCAAGTAGGATTTATCTATGGTCTTGTACACACGTACTGGTGGTGATTCGATGCGAATGCTAGTTCTTTGAATCACAATAACTAACCAAAACACTTTTGTTTTATCAAAACAAATCATATCCCTAGCTAAGAATAAAAGGGTGTACGATCGGTTAGAGCAAGAGAACGGAAAGATGAGAAGTTAGGGTTAGCTAAAGAGACACAAGATTACTCAAGAATGAATACAAGCCTTTGTATTTATACTAGAGTAACTTACAGTCCAAGACAACTAAGGATTCCCTTTAGGGATCCCTAATCCGATCGGCCACAAGGAAAAAGGAAACAATCCGGATCCTTCTTGTAGCCTATTTTCTCTTTAGTCCATCTCTTTAATATTTAATGTCTGTTAGTCACTTTCATTAAGTACTTAACGTCCGTTAATCGTTATTGTGAATTTAATAATTAAATATAACTATTATATGTTAATTATTGAACATCGACTCTCATACACAAAGTGTGCAATCTCATAGTCTTGTGTTCGAATCCGGTCATACACATATAAAATGTGTCCCTAAACTAACAGCTCCCACTTGGACAGATCTTAATATGTGTAATGACATTGGTTAGCGTCTAGCAACACGTCAATGCCCCCAGAACGACCCTGAGTATGGTTTCCTAGAAAAACCTTTTAATGATTTATCATTATACTTATCCTTTTGTTACAAATATCACGTTAAAAATGGATATGAATCTTAGTTATTCCATTATTTAACTATTATGTTTCTCGTTATATCTGATTGAACAAGATTACCAAATCATCTGAACTTGGGTATGGCCATACAAACATCTTGTCAACCCTACGAGGGCCCCAACAATATTATACATCGAAACAAATTTGAAGGAACAAATTATTTCTTGAATACAAGCAAAACCCATGAATTTTACATCACTTATGAAAATAGCCATTATAACTAACTGTTACGTATAGTGTTAAGACTTTTTTACAAAAATGAGCTACACCCATGACAGTTTCCTGGTATCTTAAGTCTGAGGATAACCATTCATGATTTACTTGATGACAAAGATCAATAAAGTATAATCATGTAGTTGGGATCAGTCATATATTCAATTCATTGAATATCATGTGAATTTGGCATGACTACCCATCAATATACATAAGTATATTCTAACCAAAACTCAGATTTGTCTTAATTCAATAATATTCCCATATAGTTGATTGACAAAGGACTACTTAGAATAACATAAGTTATTCACATATTTAAATATGCAAATATAGGATACAATATATTATAAATGAAAAATAAACGTAACTAATACTTTATTTTATTAAAATAATAATTGTTCAATACATCCTTTATCCAAATACATAACCACATATTTACATGAAACTACTAGCTAAACGAAGTCCAATGCCATTAGCATGTTAAGTAAATTTTTTCCTTAGGTAAAGCCTTCGTCAAGGGGTCAGCTAGATTGTCATCTGTGTGAACTTTGAGTAGATTGATTTCACCTATTTCGACTTGTTCTCGAATATAGTGATATCGTCTAGGAAAATTCTTGGTGCCCTTCATGACTCCAGGTTCATTGGCGAATGTAATTGCGGCATAATTTTCACAATACATATTTATATGTAGATCATTTGAAGGCACAACTCTGAGCCCTGAAATGAACTTCCTAATCCAAACAACTTCCATCGCAGCTTTTTAAGCAATTATGTACTCAAATTCTGTTGCACACATCGCAACTGTATTCTGCTTCTTGCTCTTCCAGTCTACTGCTCCTCCATTGACTACAAAAACATATCCCGTCTGAGACTTCGTATCATCTTTATCAGTTTTCCAGGATGCATCACAGAAACCTGTAACATCAAGCTCTGCCTCTTATTCCACAATTCACTAGAAACATATCTCGAGTAGCCCTTAAGTACTTGAGAATGTTTTTAATAGCATGCCAATGAAGATCACCTGGGTTCTGTTGATATCGACTGGTGATATTATGTTCAAACGCCACATCTGGCCTTGTGCATCTTACTGCATACATGATAGATCCTACAGCTGAAGCATAAGGAACTCTACTCATGCGTGCCACCTCAACAGGTGTTGAAGCACATAGTTTACTACTTAAGCCATGATCTACTTGCATTGGAAGAGTCGTTGGAAGTAAGTGGCTCTTCGTCCTGAATCTCTACAAGATTTTATTAATGTAAGCACTTAGGCTTAATTGCAGCTTTCCATTTGTCCTTTTCAGGATCAGCTATGACAGCTTTATAGTTAGCGGGTTCTCCAAGATCCCCTAAACTATATTCCTTAACCTCTACATTAATACATAGACGTTCAGGAGCAAGTGTAATCCTTTCATACCTATGAATGGGAGTAACTTCAGGCGGAGGTGCAAGAATTTCTAGCTCCACTTAAAGTTGCCTTGTGTTTTCAGAAGGTAATGTATCTTCTTGATCATCTTTCAGATCATAAACTCTCCCACTGAATTCTTGAGATATTAGATTCCTTTCAAGGAAATCTCCATACCTAGCCACAATGACTTTGTTTTTAGATGGGAAGTAAAAATAGTAACCCATCGTTTCCTTTGGGTATCTTATGAAGATACACTTAACAGATCTCTGTTGGAGTTTATCAGCTGAGTTACGTTTAACAAACGCCTCACAACCCCAGACCTTTAAGTAAGACAAGTTATGAGCTTTTTATAGCATAACTTGTATGGAGTCGTATCAACCTTCATAGTTGGAAGTTTGGAACCATATTTAAAATGCGAACAACAATTTCCAAAGTATAATCCCAAAAGGATAAGGAAAGAGTTGTAAGATTAAACATTAATCGTACCATATCTAGCAATGTCCAATTTGTTCTCTCAGATACATCATTTTGCTATGGTGTATTTGGAGATGTCAGCTGCTGGACAATGCCATACTCTTTAAGGTAATCTTTAAAATCTTAGCTAATGTATTCACCACCTCTATGGATCGAAGGGCTTTAATCTTCTTTCCTAGTTGCAATTCTACTTCATTCTTGAAAACCTTAAATGTTTCAAATACTTCATGTTTATGTTTAAGTAAATAAACATAACCATAACGACTGAAATCATTTGTGAAGGTTAAGAAGTAGCTAGCATATTTCTTTGACATATGTCTAAGTGGTCCACATACGTCTGTATGTATCAATCCAAGTAGATATGAAGCCCTTTCCGTTTGATGCGAAATTTTTTTCCTTGTCATCTTTCCAGATATACAAGATTCGCATTTATCAAATGATTCATCATTGATATGTTTCAAAAACTCATCGTGTTGCAACTTTTTCATGCGTTTCTTGCCTATGTGAGCAAGTCGACAATGCCAAAGATAAGTAGAACCCATGTCGGACTTGATTCTCTTATTATTGATGCTAAAAACAGAATTATTAGTATCATTTACAATAACACGCATATCAATCTCAAACACACCATTTACAAGAATTGCATTAAAGTAAAAAACATTATTTAAAGAAACTGAAATTCCATAACTAGTAAACGTGTGATCAAAACCAATATCTTTTAACCAGGAAGCTGAAACAACACCTCTAATTATAGAAGGTGCGTAATGACAATTGTTCAAAACTAGTACTAAGCCTGAAGGCAACACTAAATCAAACGTTCATATGGCTTCTACAGCTGCTCACACTCCATCTCCTACGAACATGTGTTGCTTCCCATAGGCCAGCTTCCTTGCTCCTCTAAGTCCATGTAGTGTATTGAAAATATGAATACCACATCCAGTATCATACACCGAGGAAATTATTTTATGAGGAAAAGAAAATAATTCTATTATGAAGATACCTGAAGTGTTGGCAACATGTCCAACATTCTTGTTCTTCTTTTCTCGTAACTCTGAGAGGCAGAGTGGACAATTCCTCTTCTAGTTTCCTACCTCGGTGCAGTGGTGGCAAGCCATCTCCTTTCCAGGGTGATCTTTCTTTTTTGGAGGTTTCTTTTTAGGATTGGGTTGATAAGCCATAATCTGTTGCTTACCTTTACCCTTACATTTCCCTTCCCCTTGTTCGCTTGCGGTTTTGGTTTATGAATCCTACCACCTTGTATTGCAAGTACCTGAGGTGTAGGTGCCTTTTTAAAATTACGCACAAAACCACCAAACTCTTTGTTAAGGGATCTGTTGATCTGGCCAACACATACATCTTATGGGTAATGATAGTTGAGACGCTCAAGTTGGTCTAAGTAAAATTTTCATTTCAAGGACATGAGCACTCACGAATTTACCATCCCTTTGTTTGCAGCTGTGTAGAGAATCAATAAGATCATACAGTTCTACAGTTGTCGGTTTCTCAAACATACGTCTGAGTTCATTGAGCATATCCATGGTAGAATAATTTTCAAATTTCTTTTGCAAATGGATTATACTTCCAAGCATAAGACACGCAACTTCATTGTGTCTATCATACTCAATAGTCCAAGCTGCTAACACTTCAGTAGTTAAGTCAGCAGGAGGAATAGGCTGATTCACATAATCTAGTCTTTTAGCCACTCGTAGGACAATCCTGAGCTGCCTATACCAATCATTGAAATTATCGCCAGTCAATTTTTCTCGATCAAACATAGATTTGAAAGCACAACTTTGTGTGCGGTTATTAGGTAGAGCCATTCTACAGAAAAAAGTTCAAAAGTTGGTACTTTCGATAATGCAACCTTTAAAGAAAATTAAATACTCTTGGTAAATATTCATATAAACCATATAATTTTCTTAAAGCTAGGATCCAAATTGACATAGTTCCATTACATCATTTGATCTTCTAGTAATGAAAATATTCAACTAATATCGAACAATAATTGCCAATCATGTTGCAGTTCCTAGTTCATTATGGGATTTACTAATTGCCACACTATGTGCAAAGTAAACATATTTTATCCCATCTTATGCCTTGGGTTACTAGATCTCACTATCTAACTCAATTAAGTTGTCTAATTTAAAAAAATGTAAATTTCTTCCAACTATGTCTTACGTAACATGGAGATTTACCTTGGGATTGCAATCTAGCTAAGTCTAACATAACGTAAATTGCAACTGCAAGTGTTTCTTTAATTAGATGGCATAAACTTAAATTTAAAGAGTACTAATTTTGATGTGTGTAATCAAAATATGTACGAAAAAGCATGCACACATCTTCGTATCATAAGTTTTAACAAAACTTTACTCATTAGTTTCTTTCTCTAAGATTAAATCAACAAAGTTTTAATCGAGGTATTGGGTAAACCAATCAAAGAATTACCTTTAATTATTGCCCACTATATCGTACTACTGCATGAGTCAAAAGACTCAAGTTATTCGGATGATTACCATAAAGTGGTGCGTGGAATAAAGGTCAATTCACCCTTAATATATTTTTATACATAAAATAGTCATAGGTAACTCCATATTGTCGCACACAGAAGCGAAGAAGCGGGTCAGCGCGAAGCTTATTAAAAACCTTCTTCTTTAGGTCCAAATATATGTCAACCTCTTTATACCTCTCTTATAGTTTGTCAATAATGGATGAGCCTTTGTAACTATTGGTATAATAAACATCAATCGAATACAAGTTTAAGATTTAACTCTTAAAAACATATTATAAACCCTGAATTTGCTAATCTTGTCGCGAGGATACATTTAACGCATTACGGCATGTAAGACCAACCCCTTAATGACACATAAGATTTCACAAATTAAAGTTTATAATAAATCAAATTTTACCATTGCTTAGTCCGGTTTATTTTCTATTCAAAAATTACCTTTGCTTACAACTTGTCAAACAATAAATAAACAGATAAGCAAATAATAAAATAACCAACTAAAACAATGATCATGCTAAATTAAATCAACTAACATGTATGAATTTAAAACAAGACTCCCATTGGTATTCGAGCTAGGTACCGCCGGATCACATACATCAATAATTGGTTGCGTAAGTCTTGTAATAAATACATACAATAACACACATATTTGATAAAATAAAACGATACATATGGGGTCTTCCCCAATTTTAGAATTAATTAACCTATTAGTCAATTAAAAACCCTAGAAACCATAAAACATGCAATAATCAATCAACGATTCGTTTTTTATGCGTTTAGGTAACTAATTACACAATATTAACAGTTCGTGATGCCACTGTTGGAATTAAGTTATCATGGTAAGCATATTAAAACATGTAATCACATAGAGCACGCAACGGAAGACTTAAACAATTTAACTTATAACCCTAATTAATTTACATATATCGTACAATTAGCATGCAATCATGGACACTTAACAATTAACACAATATACTCATATATCCATGATAGAATATGCATGTTTTCATCATTGATCCCACATAAAACACTAATTATTATATAATCAAGTTTCCAAGATCACTTATTGTTAACGACATAACGCAAACTATTTATTAATTAAAAAATAAAAGCTTGCATGCAACCTAGGGTTTCTACACTTTTTACAAAAACAACTTTTTTTTTAATTATTAGGCAATCGGCCTAAATAAAAAAAATAGGGTTCGATTTTAAAAACCCTAGAAACCATAAAACATGCAATAATCAATCAACGATTCGTTTTTTATGCGTTTAGGTAACTAATTACACAATATTAACAGTTCGTGATGCCACTGTTGGAATTAAGTTATCATGGTAAGCATATTAAAACATGTAATCACATAGAGCACGCAACGGAAGACTTAAACAAATATTCATAATTAATTAACCTAAAATTAAATCGTAAGCGTACCTTTTAGCAAATCCAAGCAATCAAAGGATCAAGAAACTTAAACCCTAAAAATTTAGGGTTTGTGGTAATCGAATTTTACACAATTCGAATGAGGCAACACCAAAATTTCAAGTAGGATTTATCTATGGTCTCGTACACACGTATTGGTAACGATTCGATGCGAATGCTAGTTCCTTGAATCACAATAACTAACCAAAACACTTTTGTTTGATCAAAACAAATCGTATCCCAAAGAATAAAGGGGTGTACGATCGGTTAGAGCAAGAGAGGGGAAAGAGGAGAAGTTAAAGTTAGCTAATGAGACACAAGATTACTCAAGAATGAATACAAGCCTTTGTATTTATACTTGAGTAACTTAGAGTCCAAGACAACTAAGGATTCCCTTTAGGGATCCCTAATCCGATCGGCCACAAGGAAAAAAGAAACAATATGGATCCTTCTTATAGCCTATTTTCTCTTTAGTCCCTTTCTTTAATATTTAACGACTGTTAGTCACTTCCATTAAGTACTTAACGTCCATTAATCGTTATTGTAAATTTAATAATTAAATATAACTATTATATATTAATTATTGAACATCGACTCTCATACGCAAAGTGTGCAATCTCATAGTCTCGTGTTCGAATCCGGTCATACACATATAAAATGTGTCCATAAACTAACACTACCCATCCACATACACCTTGGTCTCGAGAACAATATAAGGAAGACAATGCTAAGCTTATGCTCCAACTCATGTACATAACCGCCCGTATGTTACTAAAGTGGGGTGACGAACATCTCATTGTCCAATTCACACTTCTAGTTACCAACTTAATTAAGTTTCATACTGTGTCAGAATCGTCAACTAATGCAATCCTTATTATAGATTACTATTGCCCTTTCTTTGAATTAAAAATCGTTGTATTCAATTTAACACCAATCATATTGAACCAGAGATCTGTTCAGAAAAGAGTCGGAAGGGCTTATAAAGCATCCTACAGACCTAGCACTATTGGAAGATCGTTGGTTTCGCGAGTTTGCTGATACGTATGCAAAGGTATAACCTAGATATCACGCCGTTTGTTTTACTTATGGAGTTATTCTTACGTCCATGTATATATTCGATGTGAGATCAACATAGATCAGAAAATTTCTAGATAACAAATGGATAAATTTTGGTCATTTATTCTTTCATAAAAAAACAATTTCCACTTTCTTCTAAAATAAAATATCTTGCAGTCGGTAAATCGTTAAACGATAAAAAATAAACCATCGCAACAAGAACTTTTATCTTTCAATAGGACGGGTAATTCAATATACTTTAGACAACCTTATTTTTCAAGTTTTTTATATTGTTGAAATGTACGCCTTAAAAAAATACATATGACTTGTAAAATTACATGTGATTTGTTATTTTAAAAATCACATGTGATTTGTGAAAGATTTGTAAAATCATACTGTTGATTTGTAATTTAAAAATCACATGTGATTTATGAAATCACATATGATTTTTTGCAATAACAAATCAACAGTGATTGTTACAGGCGTAAATTTCAACATTCATAAAAAGAGCTCCAAAAGAAGTTCATTCAAAGTTTTTATAGAAAGATGATTTAATTCTCATTTCGATAATATAATTCGTTTCGCGTAACGATTAACGGTTTATGAAATATTTAATTTTTTCAATACAGGGGTTTCTTTATTTTAACAAAAATGAGTGACCGAAATTTATTTATTTAATTATTAGAAGATTTGTGATTTATGTTGACTTTTTTTATAAAAATGCAAAAATGCATATTCTCTTTACCATAAGTAGTTTCTAGGTAATGGGAATCTATTATCACATAACTAAAAATCACATCCAAAATGCAATCCCTAACATCCTTTAAGTTACTTAACATGGATAACAAGAGTAAAGTGTTTCACAAGCAATTTCAAATATATCTCTTATTGAAATTTACACAATTATTGGCCAGTTTTAATTACTGATCTTTTCTAGTTTGTACACATTTGACCCCTTGTTAAGAGTGTACAAATCGAAGTTGCATGTTTTCATATAAAAAAGAGGATGCTAGACCCACATAAGAAATCCACACAAAAAATCCACTTGCTGACGTGTCAGCCAGTGATTGGTGGATTTTACTATAGTTTCTCTTTCTTCTCTCTTATTAAGCCAATCACTGGCTGACATGCCAGCGTGTGAATATTTTGTGTGGATTTCTTATGTGGTTCTAGCATCCCTCTATAAAAAATGGATACATATATTGACTTCTTTAGTGATTCTGACATATGGTCATTTCACGTTAGTATATTCCTAAAGATTTTCCCTTTTGCGATAAATCAAATTCTGGTTGCAGAATAAGGGTTTATTCTTCAAAGATTATGCAGAGGCACACAAGCAACTCTCTGAATCAGGATTCACTCGAAGGACATATCTTCCTTGCGAGACGGATCACATATCATGTGCCATTGGGGTTGCGATTGTTGTTGTGACATTTGGCTACATGTACAAATTTTGGAAAAAATGACAAAATAAAAGCAAAGGCAAGTTGACTCCTACCTATTAATATGTATAGTACTTGACATTTGGGTTATGTGTTCCGTAAGTGTCAAATGGATAAATTAAAAGTCAATTGCATATATACCCATCAAAACTTGCATATTTGTATATATACTCAAAACATGCTTAATTTGCATTGTACATCATGCATTGAAAACTTGTATTTTAGGAAAATATGCAAGTTTTTGAGTTTTAGTGGGTATATATGCAATTCTCCCTAAAGCTTTAAGAAAACGAGTTACACAGGCCGTGCTAGTAAAAGAAATAGAAAAAAAAGCACTGACCAATACTGGATAAAAAAATCCCAAATTATTTTATTTTGAAAAATAAGTAGTTTTATTAATAAAGTCGCTTGTAATCGACACAAATTTTGATTTTTGTTGAACGTAGGCTAAAGGAAGTGATCATTACCCCTCACCTTACACATCAGCATCACCTTAGCTTTCTCTCTCCTCTCACACATTCTCACTTTTCACCCGTAATGGTCACACCACCTTACTTTTCATTAAAATATTCACTTTAATACAAATATATTCCACTAAATACAACACATACATTCACAAACCAAATTAAAAATAATAAAAACGAAAGGTGACCGACTCACCTTAATTTTTCTTCTCCTTTTTTCTAGCCTAGCGCGTGAAAGAGGGGGGGTGGGTAGGGTTTTGGGGCTCGCGCGTGTGGCATGGCTCACTTGGTGAGAATTCACGCCCTCTGCGCCATAGAAGTACCAGATTTATGAACTTTAGCTTCGAAAGTAGGAATCATTGTGACGATACTGTCGATACATCATACATGTATCAGATTTATGAACTTGCCACATTACAAATCACAAATCTAGTAACCGGTTCTAGGTTTCAGTTCTGCATATCTTTTTATAACTGTTGTGGCGCTAGCAATTATTTTGGGGCTCGCGCGTGTGGCATGGCTCACTTGGTGAGAATTCACGCCCTCTGCGCCATAGAAGTACCAGATTTATGAACTTTAGCTTCGAAAGTAGGAATCATTGTGACTATACTATCGATACATCATACATGTATCAGATTTATGAACTTGCCACATTACAAATCACAAATCTAGTAACCGGTTCTAGGTTTCAGTTATGCATATCTTTTTATAACTGTTGTGGCGCTAGCAATTATTTTTACTTTGGTATAGTTACAAATATGATATGATGTTTAATAGTACCTAACAATTGCAGGATGCTTAATAGAACCTTTAGAGATAATCAATCACCTTGGCGAGCAAAGCCAACAAACCTCCCATCTTTATATCCTTCCTATTTCGCCATCAAACAAACTAGCATGGTACCCGCGTAAAGTTGTGAGTTTGGAGGCGAATTGTATTTAACAATTTTATGATTTTACATTTTTTTTGCCGAATATTATTTAACGATTTTTCTATGAAAGATGATAATTTCTAGAAATTGTGTGTTTGTGTTGTGAGACTGAAAAATTAATATGTCATATTATCATATATACAAATTCAAAAAGTTATTAAGTTTAACTATAAGAGCATCCACTATGGGAGGTTTAAGAATAGGTTTATAAAACTTGAAAAGGTTCATGTTTTGTTTTAACCATAGTGGATTTTCATTTCATGATTACATGACATGAAAATGTCCTAAACCTTAGACCTCTTTATAATCTTAAAACATTTAATGCATATGTTATGTGAAACAAGTATAAAGCTTTAAAAAATTTATACCATAGTGGAAATAGGTTTATCAACTCAAAAGGTTCATAAATTGTTGAGGTGGCAAAAAATATTAAATGTATAAAGCTTTATAATATTTCACCATAGTAGATGCCCTAAACATACTAAATTCATTGTATTAGTTATATTTTATTATTGTAACATGCATCAAATTTAATGTCATAATTTAATGTGCAATTAGTGTATTTTTAAAATTTTAATTTCAAAATTACTAATAATAGCAAGTGTATAAGCTTAAAATTTTTAAAACTTCTAAAAATAAAAGTCCTAAATGATATATATATATAGTAAAAATAAAGATGAACGGCAAAGATGTGATCCTAAATGACCTAAAACTTCATTCTTATAAGTGGGATATCGGATAGTCTGGCAAGATTTTTGTAATTAGGTAGCTAGAGGCGTGCCTTGTCTACACATTAGTCGTAACCTTTTTATATTACAGTAGCTTCTTGTTAGGTTCTTAAATTAATTGATGTCTGAAAAGAAAAGAAAAAAAAAAAAATTGTTGAAACTCACATCGCTTATTTGCCACTTCAAACTGAAATGAGTGTTGATATATAGACCTAAAACATAGATCTACTATTGGACCTAATCCATACAATTCATGACAAGTGTCATACACTTATTCTCTCTTATCATTTTTAACCAATTAAGTTTTCAAATTAACCAATCACATCTTTAGGTTTAAATTTAGGTTTTAGTTTTAGGCCTACAATTCATTTTCCTTATAGAGTTAGAGTAAATTTTAATTTTAATAAAAGTGTTTTTAACACACATTGATTAAACCTACAAACCATATTTGATTATAATTTTCATTTAATGAACTCAAACTTTATAGTTATATTGATTTTAACATGTACCCCGAAAGAACAATTAAGAAAAGAACCCATTAATCAACTTGCCTAATTAAATATCAAATTACCTTTATAAAAATTAATATATACACAAGTACTAGAGGACCTTTTTAAAAAAAAAAAACTAAAGTATGACATAAATATGCTAATTGTATGACATAATGGTATATGCTGACTGGCAAACAAAATTTACGATTAAGTGCAAAAATTTTATCAAGTGAGTTAGGGGCTGTCTGATTGGCGGCTTGGCGCAAAATAACAAAAAGGACTTTTGGTCACGAGCATTTTTTTAGCAAAGACGCATGTCGTTGGTAAGGTGTCATGAGGCTCACATTGTCAACTCAAGTTTTGTTAAAAGTTTAACCGAAGGACTCACATTTTTAACGATGACACATGTTTTCGATAAAAGTATTAAATGTTTTTTAAATTAAAAGACATATAATCTAGCCCGCCCAACAAAAAATTAAACCGCCAAAACTTTTAGCGATGACATGTGTCGTCGCTAAAGTTACACGATAATAGTTAAATGATATTTTTAATATGTATACATCTTTAGTGACGACATGGGTCGTCGCTAAGTGTATTTCAATTCAAATTAATTTTAAATTTATATATAATTGTTAAAACTAATTTAAAAAAAATATATATATATAAATTAGTTTGTTGATAAAATTAATATTTTAATAAACTATAAAATTATTTTGGTACTTGAAATGTGTTTAAGGCTATAAAGGTAGTTAATTATGTACATTTAATACTTTTGTATTTGAACTTGCGTAATTTAAAAGACGTTTTTCCGTATATACGCGATCAATATCATTGAATGAAGTACTTGCGTAATTCAAAAGACATTCTTCACTTCTTGATATCGTTTTGAAATAGAGCGACTGATCGGTTTAACATCTCTAGTAACTTGCAAATATTAACACGCCATCACATATAGTTGGCAGCCCTTTATACACTACCAATGTGATGAATAAAACACATTAGCAAACACTATTTAGTTGGTAAACTGTTTGGGGTTTGGTAAACAAAACTTATTATTTATATGTTATCATTGTAAGATACTTCACGATGCTTCTTCACCATTAACCCTCGTGTACCATCATTGTAAAGCACATTTGATGGGAAGCATTGGGACTTATTTGAGTGTTAAGATAGCTAAGATCTTAACTTAATTTGACTACCGGTTAATGAGATCATGTTGTTCACAACCATTGGTTAAGATTACCATTGTCTGTTTCCCAATAATTATTCCTGATCTTTATATACACACTTCAATTAGTCGAAAACTTATTTTCTCGAACAAACTTCTTACAAGTATTTTTAGCGATGATGAAAAAAGGCTGTTTAAGAAACATCGTCGCTAAAAGCGTTAAATGGTCTTGGCCAAAACATTTAGCGACGGATGTACCGCGTCGACTATTTGGCGACGATATATCATCACCAAAACGTTTAGCGACGCCGGAATGGCACTTTTAGCGACGAATCATGTCGTCGCTAAAAGTTAAAATTCTTGTAGTGGTGCCTATTGGGTTGATCCAGCTCTGAGTGTTAAACGAGTAAGCATCAAGAGTTTTAATAAGACAAAGAGAATCATATTAGCGTCGATCGATTCTTCAATATTCTGATGTAAACCTCTTCAACGTCAAATTTTATGTTCTAGCCTCCTAATACCTTTTTATTTCCTATCTATTATAGTAGAATATCAGTAAATCAATATTGATCGGCGGTAATTAATTGTTGGTGATACGGATATTATTGTTGGGAAATATATTATATATATATGTATTTTATATATATATATATATATATATATATATATATATATATATATATATATATATATATATATATATATATATATCGAGCCGCCCAATGGGCGGGCATGTCTTATAATTATCGTTGACATAATTTGCTATAGCAAAAGAAGGAGGGTAATCGTAATGATGGAGTGCAACTAAGGTGGAACGTTTCGACCTTGATGTGTGGGTCTTGAGAGGCAAGAAGATTCGTGACATATTGTCTGAATCTCTTAGACCGCTCTTTAGACCGTTACAAATCAATGTGCAGCACATTTAGAGGTTGTTTGGGATTCTGTATTTACTCTGGTTATTAGAAGAAGCAAATAATAGAGGTGGTTGATGGTCCTAATGATGAGGATGAGATATTTACTTGCCCTTGAAAGCTAGTGAATTGGTATTCATGGTCAAGTTTCTTCAATTTTGAGTGGAGGTTGTCAAGTGATTGCATTAGACGCCACTATATGTGCAGCAATCTGCCTTCATGATCAAGGTTCTTCAATTTTGATCCATGTGTTTACCTTGCAAAACTTAATTGATTTTTCTTGTACCCCTTGATGCTTATTTTGTTGTATAGTCCACTTATTCATGAGAACACGAATGCTTGAGAGCTCAAAAACTGACGTATTAGGAAGGCTGACTTGATGATTTAATATAGAATAAACTTGATCTAAGATTGGTTGTACATGCATAGCTATCATTCCATCAGATGGTTTTATGGCCACCACCGTATCCATCATCCATGAAAGCTTTTTGGATGTGTCGCATATTATGACCCAACTTTCAGATTGTAAATTTAAAATAAAATCATCAGCCTTATGCTGAAACTTCAGGCTTATTCAGCAAACGCTCAGAAAACAGTAGCCATGACGGAATTTTGAAGGTAACCACCACCACCATTGGGTAGAGCTGCTCGCATTTCAGTCCTAACTTGGTAGTAAGCTTTCTTATTTTCATGTGTAGCTTTGATTGCTGCATGAATACTATCAGACACGTCATACCCGAACCTGTTAACAGAAGTTGTTGGGCTTTTGGTAGTGGTTCATTTACCAGAGTTGGTATCGCTTAATTTACTGGACCTGGTGTTAGTGCCTTTGCTGGTGGCAGCAAGTGTGGACCACTTACGCTGTTAATATTTTTGCAATAAAAACACTAAAAAAAATAATGCATATAGACCTGCACAAACTTGCATTGAAGTACGCGGAATCACTCAATCGGCGATATATACATTTTATCATGTCCAATAGAAATCACTGAATACACCATAAACTTACATACATACTTAAAGTAAGCGGGCCAAGAATCAATAACAAAAGTGGAGATCCATGGTACGTTGAATCTGCAAGCTAAATAAATCATTTAAGCTATACAGTTTGATCATGTCTAACCTTAAGCTCCTTTTCGACTTCTTTTCATCTTAGTTCACTTTGTCTTAGTATACCCACATGCTCTTTCAACTCTTCTTCCACATCCTTCCTTCTATATATTTTTCCCTATAATTGGCTCGTATAAATTAAAACATCAAAATCGACAAATGGTACCAAGATGTAACTGATATTCACCTAAAATAAGTATAAATAACAGATACGAAACTAAAGAATACACAACATTCAACTATAAAATTTGATCGTGTGTGCCCATGTGCCTGTATATGGTCTAAACGGTCAATAGACTCTCTCCATCTCACCTTAATAACACGATTTGCATGGTAGTCATCAGCCTCCTGATCCACCATGTTTTCGTCATATTCATCTCTCAATTCAGTTTCATCATGATATTTCACATCTGTATCAGCAAGAGACATCTAAGCTGGACCATTCTCTGCAATATTTTCATCCTAGTCATCACGGTCCTCATCATTGTCATCGTCATCATCTCCCATGTCGTCATCTTCATCAACTGTATTATTGCCACCTCTGTCATCAACATGGAAAGCCATTTAAAGTTGATCTGAGTTATGTATCCCACCACTATCTTCCATCTCACCATGCATGAAGCCCACAGTTTTAGTCTCTTCCATGTCAACTCCCATTTCCAAAGGTCTTCTTGTGACCTCATGTCGACTATTTTGATTAGCTTCATTGTCCCGAACTCTCGGCCTTTTTCTTCTTGGTGAAACGGATAATGCATGCAGACAAAAATTAAGAAAAGATGCAAACTTTACGTTGTAAGTTTTAAGCATTCTAAAAGAATTGGCAAGTAGTGTTGACAAGTATCACAAGAACCCGATCTATTTTGACCTATCACCAAACAACGAAAGGCACTTACTTTCACCACGATTGCGGGTATCTTGCAATCATTTATAAAGCTCATTTTGGTTCACTTTAACGTAATACAAAATGTCTTTTTCATCAAGAAATATCCAACCACGGAACCCTCATGGTCAAAGTATTCAAGATTGTATTTTGAAGACTTTTACCATCAATGCCATCCTTTTCGGTTGTCGGTTTCTATAACATCTCGCCTTCTCTTCATTATTCACACTTATAGTTCCATTTGTTTCACTTGGTTCAACAAAATCATTGTCAAAACTAACTTCTTCTTTTGTTATGATACTTGAAATGGTTTTCCATAAATCACACTGTACTAAAAGAATTTACGAACCTTGTTGAACTTGGCGTTTCGAGTCTTTTAACTTATCTTGGCTTGATTACGAGATGTCATAATAATCTTTAAGCGTGGTATCCTTTAATAATCGTAAGCTTCCATCTACGTATGATTTAGTACTTAAAGGCTTGAGAGGCACTCTATCTTGATATAAGTTCATACAACATAACCTTTTCGTGTAACATTTTAACCATTTAGTACATATGAATCAATTATGGGTTAAATTTATCTACATACCTTACACTTCTTGCAAGCATACACAACCATACTATACCGACTAAGTGTAAAATTAGAATGAAAACACAATTTAGAAATATACTAATGCAAGTTGCAACTTACAATGCTCTAAGAATTTCTAGCCATTTTGGCGGACTTTCAACCCATATGAGCAAGCCAAACGTAACTGAAATACATTTGAAACCATATTAATATTGTTTTATGCATTAATAGCCAAGTAATAGAATATACATGCAGTCGTATGTGTGCAGTAGAGTTCGACAACCGTAAGTTTTATAATCCTTGAGAAAAGATAGTGAGCATTTCCTGCAGCCTGTGTCACATACGACGATTAGAAAGGCAAAAAACTCCAGAAATTATATGAGTAGTAGCAAGTTATGGCCCTTGCTTACATATTCTAGCTACGTCTAGGGGTGATGCTTACAAACAACCTCTGCGCAATCGTTCAATACTCCTTTTGCAAACAGTAGATGTGCCCGGATCAGCGGCTGTTACCATAAGAACATCAACGTCATTTAGATATCTGGGGTGAATAAAGGCGATAATGGGGTTTACGACAAAGGTATCATTACCGAAAGTGAGGTTGAAGTCGTCCTTTCCTCTCACTCACGGTTCATCACACTCCCGGATGTTGCATCCGTAGGCATAAAACAAATAAGAAAGCATACACATAGGTCGTTTACACATCTTACGGACGCAAATATCGAACATGAGAATCTCACCGTAATTAAAACCATTGTGTAACCTTTCGTCGTCAATAACCTCGTTATGTGCTAATGTCTCGCAATTGTTTCAACAACTCTAAAGGAGTTCCAAGTCATGAGCATCGGCGGTGAAAGATCGCTTCTCATTTGGACAACTGTGGGAGCATCTACGGCAGCGGTTCCCTGCCGAAGGTCCCATAGAAAATCCAATACAACACGCCACTCGTTGCATCTCAGATATGGTGCGACAAAAGTCACTATAACCAATGCCATAAGCACATGCATACCATACTTTTAGGGTGGAAAAAGCGGACCAATCACCTCGGGTTAAAGAAACATCCGAATTGACGTTGCAATGACATAGCATCACAACCGTAAGATCACTTTCCACCTTCTTCAATTTTACGCCTCCCATTGCTACTTACGATCGGTTTGAGAAAATGTCAGCATGAGTAACACGAGTTTACGAAACAAAGAATAGTAAACAACTTTGTAACCAACAATCTATTGCACTCGTGTTCATCAGTTCAAATAAATAAATAATACACTATTGACATCAATAATACACATTGAGCTGGTTGATGTCTATGACATAAATAAAGAACCTATTTAGCTCAAATACAGTTTATGCAAGAGAATAACAAATTCCTTCTGCATGTATTAGGCTCTCATGGGCCATTGCATTTATTTCTAGCGTGTGTTGCTTTTGGGGAATAAGAAGCTTCAAAACCGGATGCAAGGAGCTCAAGTGTCGGTAAGTAGCTATTACAAATGCTTCCATACAGGCATGAACTCACAACCTAAAGATCCAATACATGAACTTATGGTCATTCAATTTATTTTGATGTCCTTCAGTAAAGACAAGGCTGAATCTGAGACAAATAGTAAACTGCTGAAGCTCAACATACCAATGATGAATAAGTTGGTGTACTCCCGCGTCATTAGAGCATAACTTAGTAAATGTGTGTGTATATGTAGCATATCGTTAACCTATATCAGCTAATAAAAAAAGTCGTCATTTTTTCATGATACTTTGTCATTCCACCTTCTAACTTCATATATAAATAAATAAAAAGTAAATGATGCACTGTTTTAGCTTGAGACTTAAAAAAAGATTGAAAAATTACGGGGCTAAATGTTAATGACCTGCAATAAGGAAATCATCAGTGATATTTTGCATGCATAGATGTGGATTTGATTTGAAATTCAACAGTTAACAGATACCTCATCATTTAACCACGCATTAGGTCTCAAACATTGCAAAGCTTCCCCTATGACCTGCAAAGAATACTAAATTCTGTCAATACATATCTTTAATACTATTTCAAGGAACCAACATGGGTTAAAGCTAGAAACACTCTAAAACTTACTGGCAGTAATAGCATAGCTGCGCATGTTCACCCGTGATAAATTTCCATCCGTTCATAAGCGGATCAGAAGTAAATTCATTGTTTGTACAATGAAACTTCATCACATAAACCTTTAATCAAGTTCAATGCATAGAGACATAGACGGATTATACAATTAGACAGTTGCATAGATACTTAGGTAAATCAATAGGTAAAGAACATTGGAATGTAATACTTTCTTTACCTCACATACTCCTCTATATTGCTGCTTAAAGACATTATATCAGTCTCGGTATCTCTGCACTGGATTCAACTGGTGATACAATAATATCTCTGATCCAGAAACGATCATTAGATGAATGAATATTAGGGTTTTTGAGAAAAGGTATATTATGAATGAACCGTATATAATTTTCTATGTATATGTTTTGTTTAGGGTTACCAAGTTATAGGGATTCTCCTACATAATTGGTTGCATTGATTTATAATTTTGGACTTGCAACATATATTCCAAAAAACATGTTGCCTTAGTGGTAAACACACATGTTGTTTATCCAAATAACCAAGGTTCAATCCTTGCAAGGCTCCTTTTTATAAATAATTTTGAAAATAACTATAAAAATCCAAAATTTACATAAAAATCCGAAATTTACAAAAATAATTATTAAAAATTTCGAAAATAACTATAAAAAATCCAAAATTTACATAAAAATCCGAAATTTACACAAATAATTATTAAAAATACGAAAATTAAATATTATTGCTTAGGTGGATTAAAAAATTGCTTAGTTGCTTATGTGGCATGAAATTGGACATATAATGCCTAGGTGGCATGAAAATGATTATGTGGCATTGAGGTGGCATTGAGGTGGCATTGAGGTGTCATTGAGGTGGCATTGAGGTGGCATTAATGCCAAATGCCTCCTGTTATATATAATATAGAGATATATAGGGTCACGTTCAATGCAGAACCATTATTTTGTACAGAACTTTACAGAACCACTTTGGATCAATGAGGTGAGATCAATACAAAACACATCTAATCTAAAGAACAAATCATAAGATCTTAACCATTCATCTTCTTTTCATCCAATGGATGAGATGAAAGCAAAATTAACAAAGGAAGGGTAAAATGTAATTTTATAAAAACCACTTTCCACCTTTTTAAAAACAACATATCTTGCAAGCGGTAAATCTTCAAGCTACAAAAAATACACCATCGCGACGAGAAAAAAATCATCTTTCTATTGATATGCACTTTTATATATTTTCGACGAACCTTTTTTTTTTTTTTAAATTTTGTCCAGAAAAATCCCACGGGATTCGTAAAAAAATCTCACGGGATTCGTAAAAAGACGAACTTTCTTTTTTCAAAATTTCCGTCCAGAAAAATCCCACGGGATTCGTAAAAAAATCCCACGGGATTCGTAAAAAATTCACTTGTGATTTGTTATATTTAAAAAAAAACACGAATCCCGTGGGATTTTTCTGGACGAAAATTTTGAAAAAAAAAAGTTCGTCTTTTTACGAATCCCGTGGGATTTTTCTGGACGAAAATTTTGAAAAAAAAATTCGTCTTTTTACGAATCCCGTGGGATTTTTTTACGAATCCCGTGGGATTATTTTACGAATCCCGTGGGATTTTTCTGGACGGAAATTTTGAAGAAAAAAAAATTCGTCTTTTTACGAATCTCGTGGGATTTTTCTGGACGAAAATTTTGAAAAAAAAAAATTTGTCGAAAGTATATAAAAGTGCATATCTATAGAAAGATGATTTAATTCTCGTCGCGATGGTGTATTTTTCGTAGCTTGAAGATTCACCGTTTGCAGGATATGTTGTTTTTTAAAAAAAGGTGAAAAGTGAGTTTTTATATTAAAAAGGTGGAAAGTGAGGAGATATCATATAATTACCAAAAGGCCCTTAGTAGATAATTAAATTAAAATATCAATTAATCTGAACCATTAGATTTAAGTTGGATGGATGGTTGAGATCAAATGATTTGATCTTTTGATAAAATATGTTACGCATTGAACTTTTCTCCTGGATCAATAAGAATTTAGTGTTATTAAATATTTTTATTTAATTGAAAATGGTATAATAGTAAAAACTTATATTTACTTTCTTTTTGATTTTTTTTTATTAAAAACGTTTTTAAACCCTTTTTTTTTTTTTTTTTTTTTTACAATGCATTTTCCAAAAAAATCTCAAGTGCATATATGTTTTTTTCAACAGACATGTTTTTAAAAAAAATCAAGTGCATACGTATTTTTTTCCTTAAATATAGTAAATTTACATGTGTTTCTTGCATTTAGACATCAAACTTATTTGCTTAAAATGATAAGTACATATATGTTTCAAGTGTACATTATTTGATTATCGAAATTTATGATAAAAACATAAAAATACACATGTAACCTCTAACAATTTATCATAAACATATACATGTAATCTTTATATTTATAACAAAGAAAAAACATAAATACAATACACAAAATTTGATATCAAAAACATATGTGCACGCTTCGATAACATATATGCACGACTTCCAAAAACATATGTGGACGCTTCGATAACATATATGCACGACTTCCAAAAACATATGTGCACACTTCACTTTCTCGTCAAGTTCATTAGAACATATGTGCCCGTCTTCCGAAAACATATGTACACGCCTCACTTTCTCGTCAAGTTCATTAGAACATATGTGCCCGTCTTCCGAAAACATATGTGCACGCTGCTTTTTTTGTGATCACCTGATTCAGCATAATGCATGCTAAATAGTTACGCCTTACTAAACTGACCCACCAAGTAAACATCAGTTGGTCCATCTCATTCTTACCTAAACAAGGCCATAAGAATTTGTTACGTACCAACATTTGATAACCATAAGAAAGTAAAGAGTGAAAAGTATCAACAGTAAGCTGATATGATAGATAACTAACATAAATATGTTTATACAGTTTATTCACGATCATCAAATGATAAACTTGATGAATAATTCAATTATAAAAGGTGTTTAAATGCAATGTTTCTGTGTATGCCACTGCTTATAAGAAGCCTATAAATAAGCACTTCAAGAAATAGTGCTTGGAACTGCTTGTTCTAACAGTGGATATGCTTATTTACACCAAAATAAGCAGATACGAAGTACTTTGCAAACACCTTAAAATGCTTATATCATATAAATAAGCAATGCAAAACACCATTATTTACTAATAACCATTCTCTATGGCTGCAGAAGTGAAACAAGTTTCGAACAGGGTCGAAGCCAGGAAATGGTTACATTGAGTTCAAAAAAGATATTAAGAAAAATGACAATGCATTCGTAACTTTAGTCGGCACGACGAGTTGTATAGCTTGATAAATACAACAAAATCACTTCGTTAAATACACCATTAAAAAATACACCATTAAATACAACACCTGTTACTAGTTTCAATAATCTACCATACTGATTTCAAACAGGTTCTAAGCTAAAAGTTATATAACAATTAACAAACACAACACTTTTAATATCTTATAAACGAAAAAATCAGCAAACTAACAATAAGTGCACTAGTTAATCAGTATACAATAACACTACAAATGAAAAGCACATAAACATATGTCATACAAACATAGGTTAATCATTTATCCTAGAATATAATAAAACAAATTATTTCAGTTTTAGCATACCAAAGAAATGATCTTACAATTATAGAAAAAAAAAAGAAACTAATCGAAAAATAAAAAGAGTAACGTGGGAGCCTCAAACCTGTAAAGTGAGTAAGTGACCCACCAAGTAAACATCAGTTGGTCCATCTCATTCTACTTTCTAAGCCAGTCATATGCATCTATGCACCAAATATATCTTAAGTGAATTATTATCGTTTCAGCACCTTTTTAAAAACTAGACAAATTCGATTATGGTCTACACAAAAAAGTCGAATTAAAAACACTTACTGACCAATAACCAACAGGTGCGATTGGATCCGCTTAACTTCTTCTAGAGATCTTGATGAATTCGATTCATACATTTTTCTAAAAAAACGTTGATGCAATCGAATAATAGATCTACTGTAAGAAAAATGAATCGAATAATTTCAATAAGAATAATTCGATTAAATCGATTCATTTTTGTGATGTTTAATTTTTTTTCATGCCGAACAATAGATCTATAATAAGAGGCGGCAGTTTTTTGGGTGGTTTTAGGTTTAGAGAAAAGATGTATGAAGATAGACGAATAATTTCTTTCCCAGCACTTTTGAGGATATAGATTTAAAGTGTAATACCAATAATACCCTTTTAGCCTTTTGTTTAATTAGAAAAAGCCCCTTTATTTTTAGTTTAATTGCAATTTTGGCTCTTTCAATCTTGACCTTTAATTAAACTCATCTAATGGTCCAGATTCATTTTAATGGATCCACCCATCTCGATTTTATAAGTTAATCGGTTTTGTTTTTATTTATTGACAATTTCATTCATCCATCAAGGATAAAATGTGGTTTGAAAAATTGGTTTTGCATTGCTTTAATAGGTGTACAACAAAAAATTCAGTTTCTATCTAAAAAATTGGTTTACAATATATATATGAGATTCGGTTTATATATATATATATATATATATATATATATATATATATATATATATAATATATGCATATATATATATATAAAGCGCTTGTATGATGGGTTTATAGAATTCAAGGCATGTTCGGTTGGGTATATCGAAGAAAAAAGACACTGTACAAATCTATTGAGATTCAAATGTTGTTTTTTATAAAACAACAATGAAGGTTTAGAATATAATATTTATTAAGAGTGGTCAATAAGATTTACAATAACCACTTTTTACGGTTTTGGGTTTATATGTATTCATAGTGCATATGTGTTTTTACAATTTCTAAAGGCTACATGGATTTGTTATTGTAGTGCTCAGGATTAAAACACACATGTAGATTTCATGGGTTTTGAACAAGATGAGAATACATATGCGCCTAAAAGATTAACAGGACATTGTATTATACACATATGCTTCATATATTTGTAATAAAACATATTTATTTAGTATTTTCAATAAAGTTTTGTTGTTTGTATAAAAGTGCATAAATGTATTAATAAAGTTTTGTTGTTTGTATATATACTTTTGTAATATTTTATAGATACGTGCAAATACAAAACACCTATGCCGTACGGGAACTAAAACGTTTTAAAGAAAAATCAAATATAAAAAAGTAATTTTACAATTATACCCTAAAAATAATATAAAAACAATAAGAACCTATATATATATATATATATATATATATATATATATATATATATATATATATATATATATAATTAAGTGATGCCAATTAAGTGATGCCAGGTGTCCAAAACTATCAAATTTATGGATAACATTAAAGGATGGCAGTTTAGTAAATAATATAAAAGAAAGGGCAAAATTGGAAATGAAGGTATTTATTCCACAGGCCTTTTTTTACTCCTTTCCTCGTCAATTTTCTTTTTGCATGAATACAGTTATTTTTCTTAATTTATTTATTATTGTTACACAAAATTTAGTATTGTGATATACTACGTAATATTTAATCAATCAATTGATGCATAACAAAAGCTGGTACACTTTTATTGACACATTGTTTTATAATACATTTTTAATGACCAATTATGTATTTTTAACACGCTGCAATTTGTGATGCATTTTTAGTGACATATTAAATTTTTCGATACATATTTAATGACACATTTAATCGTTTGAATACATTAGTAGTAATACATTAATTTTTTGTTTACACATTTTTATTCACATACTATAATTTTTAACACACATAATTTCGTGATACATTTTAAATGACAAACTAAGTTTTTCTAACACAAATAAATTTCATGACACACTTCAAGTGAAACATTTTATTTTATTGATATAAGTAAGTAATTCATGCATACATATTTCTATTAGAGCACTCCCAACAATAACACCATAACACCAATAACACCGTCCACGTCAGCGCCACATCAGCTTTACCATTTAACATTAACATCCTCAAAAAACACCCACAACAATAACATCCCAATAACACCATAACACCACTAATATTTCATATTTTCAATTTCAACCCCTAAACTAAATCAAACACTTCATTTTTTAAACTAAAACAAACATTTCATTAAAACTTAAAACATATTACAATACGAAACTAAAAAAAAAAAATACAACGAAAAAAAAAAATACAACGAAATAAAAAAAAATACAACGAAATAAAACGTTTCTACGGACGAGGTTTCAAGTTATATTTTGCGATGATTCGATCTTTTTCGTCATTGATCCACTGCACGACCATTGGATCTTGCCCGTCGATGGCGTCATCAAAACATTATTTCTTCCAACCGGGTTATTGTGAGATCTTTTTTCCTGCGCCCGACACGCCGCCGGAGACTTCTCGTTTCATCTGAAACTCGTTTGCCATAGTTTCGGTGAAATAATTCGACGAGCTCGTTCCTCCGGTGCTTGTTCCCCAAGTACTTGTTGTAGTCTCGGATCTTGGTTTCTTACTAGCACGTTTCTTTCCCATGGGCGAGGTTGTTCATCTTGACCAAACAAATCCTCGTTTGTTTGGCTTGGGACTTCATGGGATAAATCGGCCAGGTTCCGTGAGTTCCATTTCTTATAATGACGAAAACCTCCCAGCGTCTTGAGGCCAAAAGTCGATCCCTTGGTTTCCTCACGATACCATTGCTTTGCCCGTTGCATCACATGCGACTCACTTTCCCACCGTTGATCACGTTTGAGCGGTTGTAATGAGAGTTGAACTTTGTGCATATGCCGTTCAAAGTTTTCCACTTGCTTGACGACATGTCCTTGTTGCGCCGTTGAAAGTTGTTTTTATTGAACTCATTTCGCACCCGATACCAAAACGTATCCTTGGGTTGGCACTTTCCAACTTTCGGATCCTCCAAAAGCGGTATGTAACATCTTGCAAGTAATGCTTCCTCCGCTGAGTCAACGTGAGTGAACAACAACATCGCCTTCATCGAATCAACCGGTTTGGGCTCGGGGTCTTTGGATTTCTTTGATTTTCGCAACGCGACCTTTTCCTTTTTGGAGGAGGCGTGGGTGTGTCGCAACATCATGTGTTTCGGTTTGTGATTGTTGTGTGAATTGTAGGTTTTGAAAGTTAGAGTTTAAGGTGTTTTGTTGGTTTTGTTGTTGCCAATACATAAATGCTTGATGTTGTTGATACATTTCTTGGTGGATAAGCTCAGTGGGTTGGGATTGAAGATGAGCCGCGTTCGGGTTAGATGATGAACCCGGGTTTGAGGATTCCACCCACTAGCGAAAGATTGTAGAAAGTCATCGTCGTTCTCCCGACATTGTTTTTTGCGATTAACCGAAGTTGAAAGATTGAGAGAATGGAGAGGATTTAGTAGTGGAAGTGTGAAAAGAAATGGTGTTTTAATTGGGTATTTATAGTGGTAAAAAGGTTTTGAAAAATTTTTGAAAAATAACGGCTAGTAGCCGTTTAGGGTGGTTTTGAAAATTTTTTGAAAATAAACTAGTAGCCGTTTAAAGGTAGAAAGTGTAAATTTTTGAATTTTTTTTTTTTTTTTTTTTTTTGCGCCTCCCTTTGCTTGCGTTCTTAAAAAGAACGCTGCGTTTTTCTCTTTAACGCCGAGCTCACCAATGTATAACGCCGTGCGCGCCGTTTTTGCGTTTAACGCCGTTACGGCGTTACCGTTGGGAATGCTCTTAGTGAAGTAATACATGTGAGAATTGAGATAATAACAACAGATTAAATGATGCATACATATATTCCTACTTGAACTGATGCAAAAATCCAAATACATCGCGTTTTCCCAAATTGGTTCATACACAAAATGGATACATGATCGGACCATACTATAAACCCCATAAAACATATCTAGAATCGAGAAACCCCCCTAAAGAAAAACCCTCTAATAAAAACCCGATATGTAAACCGTTCCAAACTCGAACCTTATCGGAAAGTTGTAAAACACGTAACTGCCATTGAAGAAATCACAACGAGACTTGTCATCACAAATCGAAAAGCCAATCATGAACAAAAACCCATCATCAACAAGGACGAGGACATAAGCAGATCTTAATATTTAGATCTAAAATACTTGAAGCCCAAAAAAGGCCAAATCAACTACAACAATAAACGAATTAGTTAGAGACAATGGCCGGTGTTTAATTTTTTTTTAGATTAAAAACCTTGGAAAAAATAAAAAAACTTAGAAAACATAACATAAACGAAATCCGAGTAATTTTCGCATCAGATTTCAAACCTACTTGACAGCATTATCCGTCATGGCAGTAGCGGTGGCTAAAGATCCCAAAAAGGTAGCGGCGATTGGGGTTTTCAAGCCCAGGTTCCGGCACGTACAGCCGTTTCCATCAATGGAGAGGTGGTGGATGTCGTTGTCTCGATCTAACATCTTCGTCAGATTGGTGGTTGGAGGTTCCTATCCCAAAAAGGTAGCGCCGGTTTACCCGAAAAAGATAGCAACCATGTTTTGATAGTGGTAAGTGTGATTGATTTAATTGTTGGTTATTTTCAATTGTTGAAATTTCATATCTGGTAGACATAAATGTAGGCGTGTATGTGACAAAGTGAGAGATTGAGATGAGCCGTGAATTTGAGTGAGAAAGTGAGAGATGGATGCTTCTATATGAGTGATAAATTAATATTTTAGGGTTAGGAGCTTAAGACCAAAATGCCCTTGAAGACATTAAATTTAATTAATGTTTTCTTTTAAGTGAAATAAACACTTGGCAAAATATTATTGGTTCTTATTGTTTTTATTTTAAGTTGGTCATGTGTGATATATATATATATATATATATATATATATATAAAAGTAATAGTTTACGGGTTTGCGTTCTTCTCGAAGAGAACTTCGCAACGGGCTATAAAGTGTCCAAAATGAAATTTGTATAAATGAGATACTGTGTCTCAAAGTGAGTTAGTTTAAACATAACCGCTAACCGCTACACCAGCTGGGATTTTAGCGACGGAAGTTGTCGTCGCCTAAAGTGGGATTCAGTCGTCGCTCAAACTTCAAGCGACGGCAGGCTGTCGCCAAAAAATTTGGCAACGAAAACTTTTAACTTTTGGCGACGACGGGTGGGCCCAGCAAAATTACAACCCAAAAGCTTGACCGAAGTGGGGCCGGATTTAGTGATGACATGCATCGTCGCTAAAGGTATTTTCATATTAAATATTTATTTATTATAATAAATATATAATATATATAATATATATATATATATATATATATATATATATATATATATATATATATATATATATATATATATATACTATTGTCAATGACTGTATGACTGTGGTTTTATTTTTAGGTTTTAGTAGAACAAATATATACTAAAAAGTAATTAAAAGTTAAATTAAACGGTTTAAGATATATAATTGATGATATCATAATGCATAAAACGGCTAAAAAGCGGGTAAGTATTTTGATTTTTAGTTTTTATTTTTTAGGATTTAGTAGAACAATTATATACTAAAAAGTAATTAAAAGTTAAATGAAACGGTTAAGATCTATAATTGTTGTTACCATAATCCATAAAACGGCTAAAAGCAGGTAAGTACTTCGATTTGTGGGTTTTATTTTTAGGATTTAGTAGAACAAATATATACTAAAAAGTTATTAAAAGTTAAATTAAATGGTTAAGAACTATAATTGATGTTACCATAATTCATAAAACTGCTAAAAGGAGGTAACTACTTTGTAACATTTTGTTTTAAACAATATTAATCATGAACATCTTTTACATTTGGTAATATTATTAACATTTATTATTATTAACATCTTTTGCTGGTTGCTACAATAACTCATAATCATTCAATTGATTTCAAAGCTCGCTCGATGGGTGGGCATGACTTATAATTATTGTTGACATAATTTACTATAGCGAAAGAAGGCGGATAATCGTAGAAGTTTTTGTTATGCATTTAATTGTTTTGTTTGTTTAGAAGATAGAATATATTTAAATTATAATTCAAAATTAGAATTATTTATAAGAGATGTTACTTGGCTTTTTTGTATCGTTTGAAGGTATTAGTTAATTGAAAAAAATATATAAACGTATGAATTTGTCTTTTTGATTCATTAAAAATGAAGAATACTTGTGGGTTAACAATTATTGAAACGTTTAAGGTATATATATATTTTTTTATGAGATAGAATAACATAGGTGGCTAAAAAATTATATAATGTATTTTCTTTTATAGATGATATGAAAAAAAAATTAAAATGTACTTTTTTATTCAATCATAATACAATCAAGAGGTTTTGTGCTATGACATAACATTCACTTTCTTAAGGTATGCGGATTCTATACCAGTGTTATGCTCATCAACCATGTAGTCACTATATTCAAAGGCATACCCTCATGGGACCTTCAAAAGCACCAATCATGTAGATACTGAAGTCGGTGACACAATTCATTAGATCAAAACTTTCAATAATATAGGGGAAACTTTTTTAGAATATAAGGGAAACTTTTCAAGAAAGGCAAAAGAAAATTAAACTTCCCATGCTGCTCTATGGACTTCAAATATGATTTCCAATAACAGTAAAAAATGATTTAAGAGGTATTATGCATCCTTTTTTTAAACCCAATTGATCCATCTGAGATAAAATCATACCCTAAATGACTCATTTATTAGTAAGGTTGCTGAGGCAGAAGAGGTTAGTGAAGTTTTATCCTTTAATGCTTACTATATAGGGGTATTATCGGAAACCCGAAATTCGCCACAAGCATACTTCCCGAAACCAGCTTCTTCCATTGCAAGTTTTTCCATTTCACCGTCAACCTGTTATGAAAGGAAGAGGATTTAATTAGTAAACAGAAATTGCAAACCAAATGTAGCATTTACCTTTCCAACAAAGTTATCCAAGATTGTCTCTTTTGGAGATTAATTAGAAACGCATGATTACTCTTTTGCCATCACCAGTGATATTTCAGATTTTTAACTAACGGTTTATCACTCTTATATAAGAATTGTTTGATTATTAATTCTAACGCAATCCTGAACCGCCACTTACAGTTAAGAAAGTAGATGCATCATCATCTTCATCTCCATCATAATCGGGTACAGATGATGCATGTCGTAGCAGGAGAAGGGCCATCAACATTATTTATATTATCAAGGCAATCAGACTGACAGATGTTATTGATATATGTTAAATATGGGGGCTTACAATGAAAACAACTGAATGGAAAAATGGAGCTCCGCTGTCAATTGTTGCACTATAATCGTCATACTCGACTTTCAGATATTGACTGTCAACTTATGAGATTTTCCATGTTCCCTTGCAGTAAACAACCACAAATAGACCCAAAGTAAGTTTTGATGTCCTTGTAGGTGTTCATTGCATAATGTTATCATGTTTGGTTGTCTATAGGAAGGGTATGTGCTTTCATTATAAATCTATAACTAATAGATAGACAATATACACTTTTATTTCTACTTTATACATTATCAAAAATTAGTCGCAATTTCTATGTATTAATAGTTACAAGTTAACTTATTAAAATCTTATTTAATCCTCACATAATTTCTAAATAAATAAATCATTTATGTCGAAGAATACGTAATGAGTGGTCTACATTGTAATATTTCATTCCATTACATGTTGGATGAGGATAGAAGTAGTCAGGTACATTCCATTCATTTGATAGAACAAAAAACTTTTAGTTCCAATGGAAGACCATTCTGTTTAATTCCTTATTGCAAATTCGTCGAAATATACATTAAATAGCCAACAGAAGAAAGAAGAAAATACCCAATGTCTATGTGGTCTCTCCAAAGCACAGTCGGGGATTTGTTACATTTTTTTTAAGCACGATAATAATGAGGATTTGTTACATTGGTTAACAATAATTCACGAGTGCATTTACAACAATTGCGATTAGAAAAATGTGATCAGCCCAATGCCTTTGGCCTAGTGGTATGTAAGCGTACCCATCAAGCAAGAGGTTGCGATTTCAAGTCTCGTTGGATACATTTGTAAGATAGTGTGATATAGGATGTATAGGGCGTGTGAAAATTTGTCACCATAAAAAAATAGGGCTAATAACCTATTAAAGCACTATACTTGTCAAGAATGGCAGTTTTGCGTAGCGAACTAAAAAAATGACTCTTTTAAACATTAATGTTGACATTTTTGTCTTTCTTTAAGTATTATGACCATTTTACCCTTCGAAAAAAATTTCAAAAAAAAAAGAAATTCGAAAAAAAATTTCAAAATTTTTTTTTATCTAAAAAATAAAAATAAAAAAGCGCATGTCACAAAAAAAAATTATTTAGAAAAAAATTTCAAAAAAAAAGAATTTTGAAAAAAAAATAGAAAAAAATTTGGAACAAAATTTCGAAAAAAAGTATTTTGAAAAAAATTTGAAAAAAAAAGTATTTGAAAAAAATTCGGAAAGGGTAAAATAGTCATAATACTTAAAGAAAGACAAAAATGTCAACATTAATGTAAAAGAGTTATTTTTCTACATTATCAGAACTAACGTTTGACAAGTATAATGCTTTAAAAGGTTATTAACCCAAAAAAATATTTTATTAATGATAACATTCCTGATAGCATATCGCGTAGGTTATGTCACCCTTTTCATTGCACAAGTGTTGAACATCGTGAGCGTACTGCATAAACAATATACTTACTCAATATACTTAAACTTCATAGTCAGTAATTAATAACCACCACAAATAACAATTCAAGATATAAAAATCGTCATACATGGGTTTTACATATAAATTTACCAAGACTTTTACATTATATATTCTGTTAATGAGTCCAGAGGCATGCCGTGTGTTTACTTTTCATAATAAGCATTTCATGTATAATTATCTTGAATGTACTTATTTTTGTATAAGATTAGCACTTCAGTAGTGGTAATGAGAGTTGCACCAGAACGATTGGGACACCAGGGGCATAATGCTTCAATCCTCATATCCACTGAGGAGAAGGGGAAAAAACTCGTCAAAATTATGTCCAAATAATTAGAGCCAGTATGAAACTCATGAAGAATGAGATATTCTTTACCTTCTTGGAGACGTTTTCATAGCTGGGTTTGCTGATCATGGAGAATGCCAGAATGAAAACATCAGCCCCACGATAACTCAACGGTCTAACTTTGTTATAATCATCCTGTCCATTTCATAAAACACACGATCAATATGTATTTAAATTATAAATTATTAAGTTTCTGGAATCTTTGAAAGGTAACCAGATTTCAGGAGGTTAACTGATAAAAGACAAACAAACCTCGACTCTTGAATGCCTTTTTAGTTCTTCAACATACTCGATAAGTTGAACATCTGCACCATCCTTACCAATCAAAATAGGAAGAGGATTGCCAAAGAACCTGCATCAAGCTATTTAAAAGCAGAATAAGCTATTTAAGCACAAATCATAATAAGCACTTAAGTATAAAAAGGAAATCCAAACTGTCCTAAGTAGCCTACTTCCAGCTAGTGCACAAGCTACACCATAATAAGCTATAAGTCCTAATCAACTGAAAATCAATGACAAGCTGGCAAAGATCTTAAAAGCTAAAAATGAGCTTATTGGGAACTTATTTGAGCTTATTTAAGGGCTTGTGAAAACACTGGGTTGGACATATCATATTTTAACCTTTTTGCATTTTTGTGAAATCTGTGTGAACCAGCTTCTTCAAAGCCAAATTAAGCTGAGCAAAAGGCAATTATAGACCACATAAGTTAAAAACTGAAAAAGTTGGATAACCAGAGATTGCAATAAATAAAAAATTAAGCAGTTTTAAAACCTAGATAAACTTGAAAATAAGCTGAAAACTGGACTGACAGAAGACTGTTTTTGGATTTTGACTTTTTGTGAAAACATGTAAATTGAAAATTAACTCTAACCTAGACTATAATTGACTCTAAAAACCGCTAAATGATGAACCTTAATGATAATGTCTTATAAGAAAGAAGTGTGAATCTTGTCGAGAAGGATCTCCTGAAATTGATTTAGGAAATTTTCAAAATTCTTAAAGATATTTGATGCCACCTGTAACAAAATTGCAAAATGTTTATATTCAGTGAGTGAAGAAGGCAATAGTAATCATTCATATTTGAAAGATGGTCGATAGTATTGACACCGGTTAAGGAAGGGTTTTAAATATATATGGAAAATTTGAAGTTTCAAATACCCGGGAAAAAATGAAATTCAATCCACTCCACTATATAGCAGCCATTACCAGAACCAGCTAACACTGCACCTGACCTAGAAGCTACAACACCCACTGGATATCGAGGCAGAGCGTGAAGGGCAAAGGCAGCTTTGATGTTGTCAAGTGCACTGTGTTTTAGCATATGGTAAGCTCCAGCGAAACCCTCTTCGCCTGGCTGGAAAACCAGCTTTATTGTAACCTTATAATATTCAAAAGCAGAATCGTAAGTTTCATGCTCCAAAGGTTGTACCTGTTAAATTAGGCTAATCACGGAAGTTACCTTGAGTTCATGTCGCTTGGCTTGCAGCAGCTTAGCGGCTCCAAGTAGCATTGCTACATGAGAATCGTGACCACAACTATTGGCTTAGATCTGATTTAAACTTAGTCTATATAATACGAATGGTAACGATAATCACCACTGTGACAATAAGGTTTCATAAAGATTTATTCAGCAAATGACTGTCATTCCAAGATGTTACACCCATGTTTTTAAGATTAATTGTTAATACATCCCAAGTGACTTAGCTTTCTTAGCTGTAGCTATACAAGCAAAACTTATGTGTAAAAGTCAAGAATGAAACAATATGTCTAATACTTAAGATAACTTACGTTAAGTAATCACCTAGTGAACCAAATGTGGGTTATTAATATCCCAAAAGCCAAGTATTTGAGGCATATATATATATATATGTAAATAAGGTATTTGATATCAGTTATCATACCTGTTCATTTAAGGCATCACGCAACTGTGACACAAGAGCAACTCTATTTGCTTCAACAACTTTAAGTTCCTCTATACACTGCTTCAAAAGATTTTCTTCTTCCTCAAGCTCTTTAGACAAAATCTTCCTATTGGGATCCTTTTCTGCAATAAAAAGTAAGGGTGTTAGACTCCAGCTTATGCCATTATGATCATAAAATATCTGTCAATAGTTTATTTGTTGTTTGTGTGTATGATAGGTACAAATGATAAAGAAGGGCATAACTATATCTATTGTATCTAAAAGCAAAGAAGCAGACTACACCATCATTGATCATCAAACTAAAATACATAATATTGTAGCCATTACTAAGAAAGCAATGTGATACAAAAATTTATAGATTCTACCTGTCGAGATATAGATTTGAGATTTATCATATCTTCCCTTAATCCCACAAATATACATTAAAAGTGAAAACATAACTGAATTAGTAAAAGCTACCTATAATGAATGAGTTCGAGCATCATGCAAAGACAATCATACATTATGTAGAGAAATAAGTTGCAACACGATCGCCAAACAATTGATGTAAATTGTATCAGGCTAACCTATGGTGGTGACTATATTAACTATGTACTATATAATATTTTACCTGCATTCACCAAACCTTTCCATAGGTGAGGATACAGTATACATAAGGGTAAGGGGAGTACAAAAATAACAATATGGATAAGTAAATATATCAAACAAAATACATTTACTGGGATATATAGGATCAACAGCTAACCAAGTAATATTAGCACAATAAATATCAACAACTATCTGATGTGCTATGTTTGGAATGGAACTGATAACTTGCGCAGTCATTCAAGAATGTTACTGATAACTTAATAGTGACGTACCTCATGCCATAGGAGCTCTCGTTATATTTTGAACAACTTGAGTCCCCTTTCGTTTTAGCGATGTTTTTATAGTTGGCATGTGCAAAAGGATCAGAGTGGTTTTATGCTTTTATTATCTGTGAAGGTCACCTTTTAGTAGTTGTTTAGAATGTAACGGCACAAGTTTAGTATACTAACTCTTATTATGACACCTACTTCATGTTATCAACTACACCATTTTTTGCATCCTTAATCTTTTAGTAAAAATACACACATCTTTCACCATTCAAAAACATCTCATTCCATAATAATCACCTTAAACAACAATCATTCACCTTCTGTACTTGATCAAAGTTTTCCTATGGCAACCTCTACCTTCACTTGTTATTCACTAATCTCCCTTCTCATCTACCTCAACATTCTATGATTTCCAGGCCAACACACAATATTCAGG
Organism: Chrysanthemum lavandulifolium; assembly: GCA_022545495.1. Taxonomy (NCBI): domain Eukaryota; kingdom Viridiplantae; phylum Streptophyta; class Magnoliopsida; order Asterales; family Asteraceae; genus Chrysanthemum; species Chrysanthemum lavandulifolium. Next base: position 130,451,648 of record CM040243.1, read on the forward strand.
CCTCCAGATAGTGCCCTATGATTAGGGTTACATTTTATCTCTAAAGGGTAAAATGTTTACAAAAAAACATCCAAACGTGTAGAAAGTAGTTCAACAAAAAATTTATAATTCATACAACCTCATAAATTACATTATTCAATATATTATATTATGAGTGAGATAATCATATTTTACTTATCATATTTGATGGACTACTTATTTAAAAAAGAAAAAATATACAGCTAATGAGTACTTTCGGGTCAACACAACCTATTTTCACCCGTTAGCAAATACCTTAACAAAATCCAGCAAGAAGTTGATTCAAAAAACTATTTCATCTTTATTAAGAATACTGCATTGAGAACTCACTCTAGCCAGTTGATTTCCGCCTCTTTGTTCAGGAACAAAGAGTGAAAAAATAGGACAGTAGGAGACCAACAGAAGTCCATCACATTTTCAACTTTAATGGATTCCTTATCAATTAGACTAAAAGTTTCAGTCTCATAGACTGAAATTACATTTTTCCCAAGCCGAGCAAAGTACTTGTCCTCTTTACCACTACCCCATCTACAAAGTATATCATCATGAGATCATGAACGAACCCAAGATAGATAATGTTCTGTCGCCCGAAGATGAGCTAGATCAGCTTTCTTTTGCCCATTCTTGGTCCTCTAACCTATTCTGTAGCTATGGAATTGCCAAGGTGAAACATGATTACCTATTCGGCTAGTGTGGAGTTTAGTGGAATGGTTACGGTAGGGCCACTGAGTAAAACAGGAAAAGCAGCAGAAACATGACCACTTGTCAATAAGTTAGAATGTAACACCTAAAAAACTTGGCAATGCCCCAAAAATTTAAACGCTAAATGCATGTAACTTGATATATGCAGTGACCTATCTCTAGATATAAATTCTAGGCAGCATAAATCCAATGCGGGCACCTCAAGAACTCCCACTCCAAGTAAGTAGTAATTACCTTTAGTAGTTCTTACAGTTGGTTTAATGCCTGAGTCGATGGTCCATCATCCCGAGCCTCGTGTATCAATAATACCAGTTCCACGAACTGTTATGTCGTTTAGTACAAACTATCATAATAATAAGAGCAGTTCACATGATTCAGAAACTTTCATCTTAGAGGTGATTTCGAATATATTTAGAAGTGTTACATTATATGTATTTGACACTATTTGATCTTTTACACGTTTGATAAACCTTTCTTAAACAGCTTGGACTAACCGCGTGTTTCATTAGAGATTTATAATCTGGACTTCTGAAGAGGAAAGAGGTAATGTATAAGTACATTTCAGAACATGGACCAATACTATAGTAGCAGGTGAAAACAGGTAGTAATTTATAAGTATGGGTGAAAACGGGTGATGCCAACCTGCAAACCCAATTTTTTTATCCGACTTATTAAATTCATTTACCACCCGTTTAATCATTTACATTATATACTTTGTGTCATTCCCGGGCCCGGTTTGGGTAGACTTTGTGGATGCACTTCAAGAGAGCCGAACCCATGAAGATGGCTTTAAAAATGAACTTACATGTAACAAATAAAAGTAGCGAACAAAAAGTTAACGTTATCTCTTTAGGAGTAATTATTGGACTCGCACGTTATAAAATTTCTAATGAAATGGTTCATATTAAACATAAGGTCTAACATTTAAATATCTAGACAACCAAGTAAATAAACAGTTATATTCGTATACTAAAGATTATTTATTAGCTTAAGAGGGTGTATGGGATTGTTGTTTGCAGGTCATGAAGAACGGGCATTTGCTTCTAATGAATACCACTCAAACTCCAACAGTGCCACTTTAAGAACTCAAAGTAATCAAAGCAATACCTGATGTGCAATTTTATAGCAGGACATTAAGAAAGAGAATGCCACATCAGCTTCTAACGGACTCCCATCCTCTCAAAGTTCTTGATAACGTTTAGCCAGATTGTTCCAGGATCCTACAATTTTTATAATTGATATTTGAAAAATGTAATAATTTCTTATACATTCTCACCAAAGACCGAAATCAAGAAATAAGAAAACAATCAAATACCTTCTCATGACGCTCCTGGCCTCCCAACTTTGTGACCACTGATCCTAATGGCACCAGAAAAAAAAGAGTCATCAAACATTAGACTTGTTGAAAGGGAGAGGGTTGCTATATATATCACTGACCCGGGAAATATGGCATAATATAATAAACAGGGAAATATGGTATCACATTAATAGATTCATAGAATCATGTTAGATTATCTGATTAACCATGCTTGGTTCACTCTCGTTACAGAAAAAGCTTTTGACTGAGAATTTGAGATGCTTAAAATTTTGAAACAACAAATTAGCACAATCAGCTATGTAATACATCTCCACCAAGAGTAGCAATCTAGGTGAGCAGAATTCAGATGTGTAAAGACGGTGTGTATCCAAGATATCTATATCATTTACCAACCATAAGCACATCGATATTATGGTTGCAACTTCATCGACAGTCTTCTAAGCAGAATGGAACTTTATAAAAATGTCTATGAAACAACAAAAGAGACAACATGGCCTCTAATAACATACAGAAGTATGAAGTCTTTCACCTCTTAACTTAAGTCAGGGAACTTGTATTCCCTCTTTAACATGTTAGATCAATTTCTATTTAGGCTGTGTGAAAAGAAACAACCCATTGCCCTAACTCCTTGATTCTTACCCGGCCAAGGCTCTACCAAGTACTACACCCCTTAAGTCAAGGAACATGTATTCCCTTCCGATGAGCTGCTTAAGCTCTATCAATAAGATAAGGGGCTTACCACTAATCCTAATGTACAAATATTTTAGAGTTGTTTGCTCCTTTACAGTTTCACCAACCTAGATTGCAGTCAGCAATCACACGACTCACAGCTAAACACCAATTAGCCAACAATCGCCTGAATAGTCATTCCAAAACCTATTGATTACTATCATTGTCCTCAGAAACTACGTCTTCTCCAAGCCGGCTCTGAAAAGTACGGAGACTGAATAAAGTATAAAGTGTAGTCGTATCAACAATCCAAAGTGAATACTAATCTGGGTCAGTTTGTTGAGAACGGTTATTCCACAATACCACTACTCTTATAATCCAAATGTAATAAAACACATTACCTATTATTATAACATAGGGAAGTAGACATAGGTTTATTCTCAAAACAGGTTGGTTAGCGGGGTTGTATAATGGGAAAAAACATGCAACTTTAACGGTGTCGTTCATACTTTCTGCCAATTCCAAAGTATTACTACTTATCTCGAAGAAGACTACGGATATTCTGCCAAGTTGTATAACTCAACCAGACCATACAGTTCCGAGTAAGGCCTACATATAACATTAACATAAGAAATTGCAATAATGTGTTCATTAAAAAAGTAAATAGTTAGGAGAGTGGATTTCCATTGCTTATGCCGTTCCATGTAGCCTCAGTCCCATCCCTCGTATTACAGTAAGTGCCACGCATTCACCTAAACATTCCAACAAAACATAAAGTTAAATTTCGCAAACACCAAAAAAGCATATCCGACAAAAGGTATACATATATGAATAAATCATCAGCCTCGGTCTCAGATTTAGTGGTTTCACTCATTTTGTGTACAAATATAGATATTTAATAGAAAAACTAAACTTACAGATTAATCACCTTTCAATTGATAAAATAACCATCGGACAAATATAACGATTAATCTTGAACATAACATCGACCCTGTACCAGGTCATCAATTCAACACAACTACACCAAATTAAATTAATTGCAACTTTTGTAAGGCCAGGAAGATCAACCAAAGTTAAATTAACCACTTTGGAGATAAAATTAAAAATAGTACCGTTTTGGGAGAAATAACATCCATTGTGATCCAACGTCTAAGATCCATGGTATCCATTCCAACTGCAACTGAATTCCATCCTTCAGAATAAATCGCACGAAGCAGCATATATTGTTGGAGTGTAGGACTGTGATTGAGTTCCTGCCAAATAACAACATTGTCGATGCATGAAAATCCAATATTATGTTATTAGGTAATTATCGAATAGAAAGGAATACCTTAGTTAAGGAGCCTTTATAGTAAGTGAAGTTTATCATCTTTGCAAACCATATGCAACATTTTAAGTAGTTGATCAGAAAAGTTCATTTTAATTTATTTCATAAAGTTTTTGGATAGTCAGTGAAGTTTATCAACCTTGCTTGTGAAAGTCAGCAGTTATGATCCTATCCAGGTTTACAGCCTTTTTCAGTACAAAACGCGTCCATGGCTGCAACCACATTGTAGCTATGCCTGCCTTATTTTGAGAAAAGGAATCCGAAATCGGCCACACCTTGGGGACAGACCAAAAACAAAACACATAAAAAATGGGAAATAGTTAAGCGGACTTAGTTATTTAGGACACCATCATGAGTTGACCCACTTTCCCATGGCTTTCACAGATTTCAACTGTACATGTTTTCATAAAAGACAGTAAATGTTTAGCTTAAAATTATATCATGTTATTTACCTAATTTTGGTGCATCAAATGGAACACATAAATAGCTGAATGAATATTAAAGTTACCGGGATCATTGTCTCTGAATGCTCCATAAACCTGAGGTTTGCAAATGATGGTTCTTCTTATGTTTGTGGAAGCAATCTGTAATTCCAGATGATATTGTACTTGCCAAATTATCATTAAAAGATTGAAACTTGATCTAAAAAGGCTATGAGTGACTAACCTATAAGATTATTTCAATGACGACCATTAGTCCATAAACTTCTAATGCATTGAAGCACATATTAAACATATCACCTTAAAAGATTCATACGAAACTATAATATTATGTGTTCAAATTGAAAAGACATACCTGGTTAATCGAAAACTTGTGAAGATTAAGAATATCGTATGTTAAGAATCTGTAACAAATCCCAAACACCCATAATTAGGAAAAGGCCAAGGTACCGAAGTGACACTTTTAAGCAAATCCAAAACAACCATAAGGAGACAAAAGTTAGCAGTAGCAAATTACAAACACTCCTAAACTCAAAAAACTGGAGCAAGAATACACTTCTAATCACGTGCGACATGAAAGCATAATCATATGAAGATTGATCATAATTTAAAAAAACTGCAAAACTTGTTACACTTATAAGTCGGAAAAAAAAATGTTAAACTGAAACTCGACAAAAAAAAATCGGGATTCTTCACCTGTAAAACTAAAAAGTATTCTTCACCTGTAAAACTAAAAATTCGATTATACTTTTTAGGGATAATTATGTTTAGGAATAAGATATTAGGGTGTATTTATACAAAAAAAATAGGTTAAACATATATATATATATATGGTATATTTATCTTTTAAGTAATATATATCATAATTTATTTTAATTGTTATCTTCAAAAAATACATACTTAAAATACAAATTCCAGAATTTTTATACAATCTCCTTATTTATATTGATTTAAAAGATATAAATCAAAAAACAATTTACTCTAGTGGTAAGTTGTTTACAAAACACATGAATGACCCAAGTTCAACTCCAACAAATGTCTTCTTTTTAAAAAAAAATTAAAATTCAAAAATAACCAAAAAAAAAATGAATTTTACAATTTATTAAAAAAAAATGTACATATATTAATTAAAATGCCACATGTCATTTAAAAAAATAAAAAAAATGCCACATAAATATAATGATGACATGGAAATATGACTTGGCATTATGGGATGCCAAGTGGCATTTTATGTGGCATGCCTCCTCTTATATATAATGTATATATATATATATATATATATATATATATATATATATATATATATATATATATATATATATATATATATATATATATATAGGGACCTTCTTTGAAGAACACTTGTAAGTGGCGAACTTTGAACCCTTCTAAACCAATGAGATTTTTAAATATTAAAAATTATTATTAATCCAAAAGGGTATTATAGTAAAATACAATTTTTATATTATTTTTATTTTATTTTATTAAATCGATTTAAGCATTCCTAAATTTTGAATTTTTTTTTTTTTTTTTTTTTTTTTTTTTTTAATTATGGTTTCATAATCTTATCATGCATTTTTTTAGTGAAGTACATGTATGTTTTTTGAATGATTTTTTAGTGAAGTAAATGATTTTTTAGTGAAGTACATGTATGTTTTTGCATGTTTTTAAGCATTTTTTTAGTGAAGTACATGTATATTTTTTTAAGCATGATTTTTTTAGTGAAGTACATGTATGTTTTTTGTAGCATTATTATTATTTTTTGAAGTTTGAAGCATAAATTAAAAACATAAACCATTATAAAAGAAAAACAAGATTCATATACTTAAATGTTACATTTCATTTAATTACAAGTACAAAAACACATGCAATAATCGATATCTTCAAATCTTCATGTATATTTGTATTCATCCACTTCTCGGTCTTCAATGATATCGTTATTTTCATCAATCTGAAACAAGCATGAACAAAAACAATTAAAACATACATGTTTTCATCAATTAGAACATACATGTTTTTAGCATACATGTTTAGAAGCATTCAAGTTTTAAAACATACATGTTTTGAACGTACATGTTCCAATTAACCATGTCTAAGCACAAAAAAATAAACTATAACATACTCTTTTTCCTTTACATCATCCGTAATTTTTCTCACTGATAATATACGAGCCAAAAAAACATGTATGCACCATTCCTAAATGTTTTGAAACATGCATGTTTTGAACCATAATTGTTATGAAACATGCATGTTTTTATTGATTTTGTGCGAGAAAAACACATGTTCCAAGAACATACTTGCACACCTTCAAGAAAACAATAGAGAACATATATGCGAGAAGAACATATATGCGATGAGAACCACAAGCAAAAAAAAACTCATATGCACACCTTCATTCATATCGAAATCTATATTTCGTTTCAAGATCGAAACCCAAATATTATATTTCGGATCGGAAACGAATTCGGATCGAAACCAATTCATTTGACATCTATATTTCGTTTCAAGATCGAAACCCAAAAAAATTAAACCAATACATAAGATGTTACCTTTGCTTCTTTCTCCATGACCACGACCACGGACCCATTCGTGCGGAAAATGTTTGTTGGATTGCCCATTGCGGACATCACTATTCACATAACGCTTTTCACTTTTGTACTTTTATAAATCACGGTAAAAATCGTGTTAATCAATATTCTTAAGATACAAAATAAAGGTTTTGTTGAAACCATTATTCATAAACATCTAATCTGTATGTATCAAGATGATCATAATACAACTTTGTCATTATTAGCGCCAAAAAATGAAATTATAACAATAATTACCGTATATGATCCATCCGGTCGATTCAAAAACTTTTGACGGCTAGGTTGAAGTAACCAACGATGGAGACACGGATCGGTTGAAAATCCGATCATTAAACCGATCGGATGAAAAATCCGCGCGCTCACACGAAAACAAAGATTAATGGTCGGTTTTTCCGCAGGACATGAAAAGTCGGCTAGGTTTTGAAGAGAGAGATGAATGATCGGTTTTTTTTAACATGGATCGTGGTAAATTAGGTGTAGAGAGATAGGTAACACTTTTTTAGGGATAATACAAATACCAAAATTGCCCTTGCAGTATTTTAACTAGTGGTCTAATCTTTTAATTAATTACATTAATGGCACAAGTCATCTCATCCATTGATGAAATGATCTAACGGTTAAGAGGGGGTTCTCGCAGTTCTCGCACTTAACAGGGTTCTTATAATAAAGATACACTATATATATATATATATATATATATATATATATATATATATATATATATATATATATATATATATATATATATATATTAGTAAAACCCGTCCGATGGACTGGTATGACTTGTGGTTTTATTTTAGAATTTAGTAGAGGAAATATATACTAAAAAGTAAGTAAAAGTTAAATGAAACGGTTAAGATCTAAAATTGATGTCATGAGAAAACCAGGATGCTTTAAAAAAAGGCCAACTTTGACAAAGTTTGCCTTTAACTTTTATTGATTGTCATTGCAAAACACATTGATAGCGGGAACTGTCTTCGGAAATATATGAAATGATATATATCAAACGATATAGCGTTTATTGATTGTCTTAGCACGTGTCATTATATATCAAATGATATCGGCTGATGAACTACCTTTTGGATCAAGAGCTCCAGTTGCCCAGCTGAAAGCACATCTGGTCTTTAATATATAAATTAATTTAAAAAAAAAAAAATATTAAAAACCAATTCAAAAGAACTAAGCTTCTTTTTAAGGTTCAAAGAAACTCGCTGATTTTTTAACCATTACTCATATATCTCAAAATACTTGTCAATGATGACAGGATATCAATAAACAAAGGCTAAAATTTCATTGAGTTTGAGGGGTACATGTTTCTTAACATCAGAAACGAAATGATAAGCCAAATACTCATTGCTCAAGTATTTTGATAATAGGTAAAAGATTGCATAATCAACCAAAACCATTTGTTTATAGATTGAAAAAAAAAAATGGTAATACTCAATTTAAAGATAAGCAAATTGTGTTGTATGCGTATCAAATCTACAACAAAAGGTATCAAACAATTGTTTCACAAAAGACAAAATTTCACCTACAGGAATCGATCCAAATTTGAAATTTTAATTAAATACTCTCAAGCCTCAGTGACTTTCCGGTTTTTCATGGTGGCTTAGGTTAAAAGATATAACTCATAGAAGCTGCATTTTTAACATGTGATTTAAAAGACTTACATAAGAAAGCATGCACCAATGAATAACAACGTAATTCAAGGTTTGTAAGCACAGGCCGTCCATGGGTCGAGTTCATCCTCAGTAGTAGATGTGCTCACTTTGCCATTATGTTGAGCAACATGGTCTCTTCTTCTTCCTCTCATATGATCATTAACCTCCATAAAGCTATTAACAGCCAGCTTATCCTAATCACTACAAATGACAACATGAGAATAAGTATCAAATCTCAATTAGAAAATGATGTGTACCAATTTATGATTACTAAATTGTTTACAAATTTATTATATAGTTTCATTTTTGTTCACCTGATGTGGCCTGCTTATGACTACTAATCCGATCTTGTATCTTCAAGAAGAGTGGGAGCTACATGGCCTATACTATTAGGTGGTGAAACTTATTAGCTTTCTCTAAATCCTCTTGATTTGGCATCTTTTAGCAGTGTCAAAATGGCGGCGTACGGGTACACAAACTTGTTTGTTACAAACTTAATGTTAGTTTTCCCAAGGTATACCTAGTCATATGTTCATAGTTTGGATGGCAATTAACGGAAGTTTACAAACTCAAGACAGAATTATGGTATGGAATAATGATGTTGGTATGAGATGCCCATTATGTAAGGTATGTCCTGACACCCACAACCATTTGTTCTTTCAATATCAGTATTCACAAAATGTATGGAATAAGGTCAGCAATAATGGTTCAGTTAATGTGCTTCCTACTCAATGGAGATATAATTACAACTATTTGCTCATATTTGAACACATTCGAAGGACCAAAAAATATACCTTTCATGCATAAAAGCTCTTCCAGTTTATTTGGGCCACGTTTTCCTTATTACTGAGTTGAGAGTAGATAACATCCTTGATCTACATAAATAAACACAATACTGAGCTTAATAACCGGTAAAATAAAGAACGACATCAAAGTGTATGAGCCATAAGATGATCATTTTACCTTCCCATCATATTGGCTCTTCTGGATAACTTCAGGAGCCATCCAATGGCGAGTACATATAAACTGAAAACGAAATAAAAAAATGCGATATCAATCAAAACGTGGTAATTTGACATTCAGCCATGGGAAAAACGTCATATGAATAGTTCCAATTTAATAATGAGAATGACAACATTAGTTGCATGCCGAGTTGAATACCATGAGCAACGTGTTGTTGCCAGCTTTTAAGGAAGTCTATTGAACACTGAAACCATACCAGATAATGTCCCCTTCTATGTATATATGTATAACAATCACGCCATGTAGGGAAACTTTATTGGTAATGGCAGAATGTGGTATGAATTAGGGACATTAAAATTTGATCGTGCTCCTTATTTTATGTTTTAGTATTTTCTAATTATTACTCTGGAAGCACAAATGATTGGAAGCTGGTTTTCATTGATGTGCATGGTAGAAAGCTACTCACTTTTAAGTTGCAAGATTTCCCTGTTCCTGATTTCTACGCCTCATCAAGTGTAGTCTGCATCTTCTATTGATTCTCCTCCTCTGTCTCTCTTCTATTTCCAAGCTAAAGCAAGGTTTTCTCTGCTACCACTGCTATTGATTTACATTAGCACTAATTCATTATTCTTTCATTTAATGACTTAAGGGTTCTGCATTACCTTTGACTCCGTTCACAGGCTAAGACAGTAGGCAAGCATCCATGAAGCAACTTGTGATATAAACTATAAAGACGGTTCGGCAAAGGGAGGTAATTTGTTTTTGTGAGTTATTTTATTCTTGTATATATGAATGTCTTCTATTATCAAGGTTCCATTTGAAGTTGAAATGGACTAATTATCACTTTCCCCATTGAAATAGATGTTATTGATATCATGTTTTAGCCGGATAAACCACCAGCCAGTCATGTATTAGTCTCCGCTCTTTGTAGTTTTAGTAAATAGGTGGTGGTTTGGTCCTGAAAATCATGAACAACTTAACCCTAATGCCATGTGTAACGCATTACATATTACGTTGCCTAAATGTTTAAGGTGTGTCAAAAGTGTGGGTATATAATAAAGTAGCAACTACAAATTTACAGACTAAGCATCATCACAAAAGTCTTTTTTGTTTCCAAATTGAGGACCAGAATTTATTGTTTCTTCCCTAGATGAGATATTCAATTTTCTTCCTACCGCTCCTCTTCTCACCCCACAAGAAAAGCCACCACGTCTTTTACCTACTTATAAATAAGGCTTTTATATCATGCATGAGAAGTTAAATGTTGGACAATTTGGACAAATTGAGTAGTGTTTGAAAGTGGAATATGTTCAAATTGGAAGGAATGTTTACTATAAATAAATTGAAACTATCTATTAATGTTCTTCTATATCTGACGCTACCTATTTTGGTGGCTGAAACTATCTTAACCATCGAGATAACTACTGACTTAATGGAATATGTCATTAGAGCTAAGAATCAACAAAAAGATACATGCTTGTGTTACTAATCCATCGATACTCTGTGACAATGGCTAATGTCGCACCAGGTCCATAATGTACAGTATACTGATATCACTGAAGCAGGCAATAGGCTACCATTTAGCTATTGAAGAAAAATAACACCACATATTATAAAGTTACGATTTGAGAAAGTAGGTCAAATGTGTGGGAAGGCCAACATGCACCAAAGCGTACGTAGTTCAAAATTTTAGTAAAAGTAAGATAATTATTGAAATGATACAGTTTATGTAATCATGTTAAAGTATTAAATAAATCTATAAAAAATAGACAGATATTGTCCAGGATAATGCAAGTGAGTTGACCCAATTTGACCTTTTCAAAAATGAAATACCCATATTGACCCATTGCTAACCCACTAATTTTGCCACCTGTAGCCAAAAGATGTTGTAATATCTTGGATAGAGATTAGTTTACCACGGATGTGAAGCAACAATGCCAAATGTAAGCCGAGAATTATTTTCATGATTTAATCCATATTTACGGTATCCAAATATATACAATCAATGAATTTCAACCCTACCAAAGTATAATACAAAAAAAAGGATGAGTAAATTACCAAAGAGGAAATGTCGGTGCTTCACGTCTTATTATCAAAATAGATACCTCATACTTGACCAGGAAGATCAGGCGTTCCATCATCTGAATAATCAAAGAACGAAGTTTTTTTAACGAAGCATAATATATGGCATTACGTAAACCGTAAACCTGTATTTTCTTGTAGAAATCCATAAATTTGTTTGGATGCAGTAGTTCAGTTAAGAATTTTGGTGTCAAGATATCCTTAATAGACTATCAACTACACGTTAAAACAATATATATGCTCTTATCCTAATTATAAGAAGTAAGAAACATAAAGCTGCTTACGTCATACACACTGATGTTTTTCCCATGATTGGACCCACACTGATAACTCTACCAATTTCCTACATACTTCAAATTCATAGCCGATCACTATTGCATTCAAAGTGCTTTATAACTTTTCTGATAATATAGCATTGTGTATACTAACCTCAGCCGTGGTCTGCATTATTGTTCTTCGTGGAATGGTTCTTTTGCCACTGGATGACACAACATAAGTATTGTAGAAGCAACTTATATGAGATGTGTGATTAGTCACTAGGCTCTCTTGTTATTGTGTCTATTTTAAACATCATAAAGCGAAAGATATCTTTAATAGCTATTAAGTATGAGTCTTATTCCCATATGAACTAACAGAGCTCGTCACTGATAGAACTACAACATACTGAAGTAAATTCCATTAAATATAAGAAACACCAATAGCCAATAAAGAAAAGATAGAATAAAATAGGTTACCTGATCTTCAACGGAATTAGGGTTCTAAACTGAATTGGAGGTGTGCAGATGTTCGGGTTAAAGAGGGGAATCACGAACATGGTGGTTAATCTATATCCTTGATCATTCTTCAGTTGTTGCAAAGCACTGTCTGTTTTGCTCACCTCGTACCTATGACCATCCATTTATGATACACCTTCACGCTGTATAGCTTTTCCTATATCTGATGGTTGTTGCAAGTCAAGGACAATACGACATACTCTAGGCTTAAACAAAATTATCACAAACATAGAATTCATAAAATACATAAATTGAGATAAGAATATTATGAGTTCTAAAGAGACTTACATGTATATCCAAAAGAAATCGATTTACCATTAGGGATATGAGATAAAGGATGCGAGTGCAATCTTTGTTGTTGCTTGTGGCTCATCCGGCTTTCTATGCACTGCTGGTATTCTCAAACCTGCAAACACAAAGAAGATCAACATGAGAGAATTGAGAAAAAAAGGTGAGGAAAAGATGAAATTAGGGTTTGGAGGAAGAGCATATTATGAATGCATTATGAATGCACTTAGATTTTTTTTTACGTGATATATGGGATTTCAATAAAAAATCAGGTATTAATAGATTATATGCATTTACAGATTATAATATGCAACATAATTATCAAAATAACTTGTTGCCTAAGTGGTAAACACACAAGTTATTTATCCAAATGACCAGGTTCAATCCTTGCAAGGCCCTTTTTATAAATAATTTTCAAAAATATTTATTAAAATCCGAAATTTACAAAAAATTATTAAAATCCGAAATTTATATAAAATCTAATTAAATTAAAAATTAGTGCTTAGTTGGACAACAAATGCTTATGTGGCATGAAATTTGATTATTTGGCATTGAGGTGGCATTAATGTCAAATGCCTCTGTTATATATAATATATAGGTAGTGTATGAACTTTACGTAACCATTAAAATCAATCTAGACCATTAGATGAGTTTAATCAAGGGCTATAATGAATTGTGCCAAAAATGTAATTAATTGAAAGTCTAGGACATTGTTTGTGAAGCCAAAAGGCTATTATGGGAAATCAACATTTATTCCTTATTTTAAGGATATACACAGGTTTTCTCATTCTTTTCCCAATTTACAGATCCAAAAATGCCTCATCTCCTCCCATTCATTAACCCAGAAACTGCTCCTTTTATCCAAAGATCAAAAAAAAAAAAAAAAAAAAAAAAAAAAAAATCACCACATAACCTTACCACACCAGATACCAATTCCACTCCACGCGCGTCCTATGATAATAACCAACAATCAAATCCCATTTTTTCACTTTATGATAAACAAATCGCAGAAGCACAACCCTTTGAAATAAAGAAAAACCATATATTTATTACTGCTAATGCAAACGATAGATGTGAGATGGTTGTATGATGGTTTGGATTTGTTACAAGTTTTATCCAAACCATCTCACATCGAAGGTTGTGTGGTAGAGGAGAACCAAGTTGATTGTGGCTGGATGAAGAATACAACGACGGTGGTTGGATTAGGATGACGGCTGCGGCGATTGGATTAGGATGACGGCGGTGGCGGCGACTGGGACGACGGTGGGCTATCCTTTCCAGGTTCTCTTTTGTTTCATTGGGTTCTTATTTGCTATTCTATGGGCTTTTGACTTTTGTTATTGTTCATTTTGTAAAACCTCCTAATCTCTAGTAGTAATTTGACTGATTGGTAAATTTAGTTGTAGATCTTTTGTAGCTATATAGTATTTGTTTGATCTGTAGCACTACATTCAGTTTATACGTTATAAGTGAAGTTAGTTAGTTATATAGATATGTTTTTTTATATGTTATTGGTGCATCTTTGATTTTGCAAATATGTTTTTTCGGTTTCATTTAAAAACGTGTATTGAACAATTGTTTTTGAATAACATGCGGACTATAATTGACTATCAACTAGTTTTCAATGTATATTTGACATGTGTATATTGATTAGTATTAGATAGTATAAGTGCGCCACTTTTTGATGTATATTTTGGACTTTGCAAAATGTCGAAAGTTACTTTGACCAATGTTTCATAATTTTAAGATATGAATAACTAACACAAGATTTTATTGTTTGCTCTTAATCTGCAGTAAAGCCAAAACGCAAGACCAGGTGCCTATAAATAATGTGCAGCGTGCACATGTGTTTTTGGAAAACGTGCACATATGTTATAATAAATTTGACGAGAAAGCGCGACGTGCACATATGTTCTTTAAAGCGTGCATGGATGTTATTGGAGGGTGCACAAATGTTTTCGAATGACTGCACATCTATATTTAACAAGATACATTTGTATTTGAATTGTATTTCATTTTATATGATATTTTATGTGTACTATTTATATTTTGGTTTGCTATAAATTTAGATTTTACAAGTATACATTTATGTTTTTGTTATAAATTTCAAAGAGTAAAGAATGTAAACCAAAACATATGTGCAATTATCATTTTAAGCAAAAATAAGTGTGATTTCTAAACAATTATACGTAAGAACCATATGTAAAATTACAATATTTAACAAAAAAACACATATGCACTTTTTTTACCCGAAAACATGCATGAAGAAAAAAATATAAAATAAAAATAATGTTTTTTTTTAATTTCGAAAAATTAAAGGTTTAAAAAACGTTTTTTATTAAAAAAATAAAATAGAAAAGTGAAAATGTGTTTTACCATTATGCCCTTTAGATTTAAATAAAAGTTTTAATAATACTAAATTCTCATTGGTCCAAAGTGGTTTGTAAAGTTCACAAAAAAGTGGTTACGCATTGAACGTGCCTGATATATATATATATATATATATATATATATATATATATATATATATATATATATATATATATATATATATATATATATATATATATATATATATATATATATATATATATATATATATATATATATATATATATATATATATATATATATGAGTGAGGATGTGCGGATTTTTTAGTACGGATGCGGATGTACCTCATCCGTTGATCTTTTCATTTTGGTGAGATTTGACCAAATTCATCCTTTTTTCTCTCCGTATATTTTTATTAGAATATTCTATTTCCTTATTTTTTCAAATTTTTTATTTAAATTTTTATCGAATGGAATTCACGATCAGAGATTCTCGTATCGATCACGATCTATCGGTACATTTTTCATTAAAAACGTTGTTGAAGGTATTTTTATGATAGTTATTCGATATTAAGGTTTTATTATGATTTTGAGGATAGTTAATCGATATTGCTATTGTTATTCGAGGTATTAGTACATTTACACTTTGATGTTTCTATCGTTAGTATTATAGTTATTCGATATTAAGTTTGTTATTCGATATTAGGATAGTTATTCGATATTAAGTTTGTTATCTTGATATGAGGATAGTTATTACGATATTAATGTTATTTTTGTATCTTTTATCAATATCCTTAATATGACTGTTATTCGATATTAATTCTTTATTTTCGATATGTGTATAGTTATTCGATATTAATAACGTTAATATGATAGTTATTGTGATATTAAGCTTTTTTCTTATTATGCGCTTTAAAACCGCTTTATATATGTATAGTTATTCGATATCAATAACCTTTATATGATAGTTATTCGATATTAAATCTGGTAATATCATATAATGATAGTTATTGTGATATTAAATCGTAATATCATATAATGATAGTTATTGTGATATTAACCGTAATATCATATAATGATAGTTATACGATATCAACATATTAATAACGTTAATATGTTGATATTTATTTTGATATTAAGTTTTTTTCTTATTATGCGCTTTAAAACCGTTTTATATATGGATAGTTATTCGATATCAATAACCTTTATATGATAGTTATTCGATATTAAATCTGGTAATATCTTATATATAGTTATTGTGATATTAAATATGGTAATATCATATAAAGGGTTCTTATTGTGATATTAATCTTTTTGGTATTGTCATATACTTCTAAACATACAATTTCAAACACAAAATTATTATGGCTTGTTGTCCTCCCATTCCTTGAAGATATGCAAATACGTTAAAAACAATGTGAAGATATGATGTGGCTCGAAAAAAATGCTATACGTTATAATTAAACGTTATCAATTTGTTTGAGGATGCAAGGGTAGAGAAGCAACGTATGATATGCAAATGGAAGACTACACGATTTGCAATGATATTATGCTTGAACGAAAATCCATTATTTAAAAGTTTTGATGGATGAAGACAAGAAAGATGACAATATTTTTTGATATTTTGTGGGTGTGTGTTTGACAAATACATAACAACATCAATACCAAGATTTGGCTCAAGTTCGTCTGCTAGACTAGGAAGATTTGGCTCGCATTGAGGAATATGCGGTTATCGGTCTCCTTTAGGAAGACTAGTATTTATGATTTATGTATTTCGTATTGTTAATATTGTTTAATTAGTATTACGTAGAGTAACATTTGTTGCAAGATGGGAGTAATGTTTTTTTGGAGTAACACTTGTTTTTAAGATAGTTATTCGATATTTAAAAGCTGGAATATTATTTTAATAAAACATTTTGTTCAAGTTTATTTTATTTTGTGATGTTTAATGATTTTAATATGATAGTTATTGTGATATTAAAGGTGTGTATATCATTCAAGTATAGTTCTTGTGATAGGTAAGAAATAGTTTTTGAATAATAGTTATTTTGATATTAAAACCGTTAATATCATTGAATGATAGTTATTTTGATATTTTATCTAAATATTTGTTCAAGGTAGTCGACGCGAAGAAGAGAAATAATTTCGCAGCAGTTAGTGAGTAAGTCTGCAGCAGTAGTAGTACTTTCCGAGATGCTATTAATATATCTTT
The DNA here is from genome assembly GCA_022545495.1 of Chrysanthemum lavandulifolium. NCBI lineage: Eukaryota > Viridiplantae > Streptophyta > Magnoliopsida > Asterales > Asteraceae > Chrysanthemum > Chrysanthemum lavandulifolium. The sequence continues at coordinate 130,469,020 of CM040243.1, forward strand.
CAAGGATAGTCATATTGAGATGTTATTAATAAATTTGTTGTTGCAAGGTAGTCATGTTATTTCAAGTATAGTTACTTGTGATATTTTAAGTAAAGTTGAGTTTTCTATGTTTTTTAGGTGATTCAATGAGACAAATTGTGCAAGCAATGAGTTTGTTGAAGACGAAAATTTGTCACCGATGTTAATGTTGAAGAGAATGAAGAAGTAAATTCACCGATTTTTTACATCCACTTCAATGCTTATTAAACCCGTTGTTGTTAAAACTCTTGTACCAAGTGGAAGGTACTTTGTTTGATAGTGTTGAAGAAGCTTATAAAGCATACAAAGATTATGTCTTGAAAGTCGGTTTTATTGTTCGTAGAGGCCATCAAACTAACGATGGAGGTATTGTTATGAATAAGGAATTTCTTTGGAGTAAAGAAGGTACCAAGAAAGTTAAAGTTAAAGAATTTGATAGTTTAAAAGATAATTGTGATGCTAAGTCAGAAAGAGAATAAGATCGTAGTTTAGGACAAATTGCAAAGCTAGAATTTATGTTGTCGATCTGGTGAAAAGTATAGGGTTAAACATTTTCTTTGAAGAGCACAATCATGGTTTTTTACCGAGGATAGACATTTGCAAAAGTCTCATAGGTCTATGAGTTTGGCGCATCAAGATTTTGCTATTAAGGCTTCGAACTTAAACATCGGTCCTTGTATGTCATTCAATTTTATCGCAGAGCTTTTGGGAGGATATGAAAATGTTGGTGCTACTAAGATTGATTTTAAAAATATGAGTCGTGACATTTATAGCTATATTGGTAAATATGATGCTCAAATGATTATTGACAAGTTTAGTATTTTGAAAGAAAGAGATGAAAATTTTACGCTCGAGTTTAAGACTAACACCGATGGTCGGTTAAGTTGTTTGTTTTGGTCGGATGATACAAGTAAAAGGAATTATGAAGCTTTTGGTGATGTTCTTTCTTTTGATGCTACATACAAAACCAATATGTAAGTTTTATTTTTTTCTTTTATTCTTATTTATTTAGTTTTGTATTCTTATATATAATATAAATTTTATATGTATATATATATATTTTTAGGTACAATATGGTTTTGTGCCTTTTACGGTGTTGATAATCATCAAAATGTGTAATTTTGCTTGTGGTTTACTTTCGAAGAAGATGTTGTTTCATATAAGTGGCTCATCGTAGTTTTCTTAACACTCATATTAAGGAGCCGTACCTTGTTTTAACAGATCAAGATCCTTCAATGTTAATAGCTATACCAGATATGTTTAAAAGCTGCTAAACACCGGCTTTGTATGTGGCATATAATGAATAAACTTCCTACCAAGGTATTTATATATATAATTTTTTAGTTATTATTATTATTATTATTATTATTATTATTATTATTATTTTTTATAAAACACACTTTTATTAAAAACTCATAGGATTACAAAAGATTAGTGGGGCCTCGAAACCAATCGAGCCCCCAGCACCTCTAGCAATGGTAAAACCAATCCTATTAAAGATATAAGCTGCTGCACAGCTCCAATGTCAAGAGTCATCTGAAGCGTCAGATGCGCTTGAGTAAAGTGACTGCATCTTTCTCAAGTTCCCCAAAGAGGAAAAGAGAAGAAACCCATATCCAATATCAGCATTTGGCCTCGTGACTTGACCTTGGTTTCTGACGGCGGCATCAGCGTCGCTATACAGTATAAAATCAATCAATCGGATTGCGTCGAAGGCGGCAGAACCCGTAAGGTCAACACGTACATCACGTCCGCTATCCCGAGAATAGAGTAGTATGTCATTTGGTGCATGAGGATGCATCCCCATCTCCAAAAGCCCAATATCCACCTCCTTGCGGCGAAATCACGAGCGGGAGCATATGTCAACAAGAACATCGCGCAAGGTTGTGGCGATGTTTAATGCCAACAATACCCGCACGCGAAGCAAGTGATCCCGTAAATATCCACGGGAAAAACCTTAGACAAGAACGAACGGTGCTGAGCAGGTGAAAAGAGGAACACCCAAACGATAACCTGATCACGACGCACCGATAAGCCTCGCACTCATAGTGCATCCCAATCCGTATACGGCAGACCACCTAAGCCAATCCGGTGTGATCCTCCTTTAAAGAGCTCCATGCGCCATCATCGGGGGAAAGATGGAAAGTAGATTCAACATTTTGGGAAACCCGACCAAGTATATATCTCGCCAATTTCTTTATAAGTTTGGGGGCAGCGACCTCGCTAAGGTTACTCAAAAGATCAATATCCATATTCGCGCAGAACATACAGCAAAGCATCATCAAAAGAGGGACCAGCAGTAATAATGCGAACCATGAAGAAGCTTAGTCGAAGGCGGTGATTGAAGTCTAGAAGCAATAAGCATAGTTCAAGACATCACTGCAATATAAACCAAGTCCCAAAAGCAAAAGGTAAGGGTGGCGGTCTCCTTTGCCGGTCACCAAAACTAGGTCCGTAGCGGTGTGTCGCTCCAGGAAGAGCAGTGCCGTGATCAAAAGAAACCCGAGCGCACTCAAGACCCAGAGAACATGCGCAGAAAAATAGAGCTTAGAAATACCAAAGACATGCACGGAGTAATGTAACAACTCGCATTGAGGGTCATTAAGTTTGCAAGCGCCTCCATAAGTTCGATAGTTTTAGCAACCCTTTCGGGACCAACTTACTACCGAACTCAAAACCATTAACTTCGAGTCCACCTGATAATTTAACACCATGTGATGCGAGAAATATTAGGGAAAAACACCATCATACACCTTACGGGGTCCTCTTGTGGCCAAAAGACTTGATCTTATCAACATTGAGGTGTAAGCCGCGACAAGGTCCTTCTACCATAATCAACTCTAAAACCTTACCCACAACCAAGGTATCACCAATAATAGTGCCATCATCCAAATACCAAGCTTGAAAGGAAAGGTCAAAAGAATCTCTAATCTTACATGCTAAGGATGTAAAACTAAAGCAAAAGAAGAGCCCAAGCGGATCACCTTGTTGCACACCTGAGTGAGACCAAAGAGTATGCTCATTATAATATAATCTGCGGGACTAGAGTAGCAAAACTCCACCCACTGCGAAATAGCCGGAAATGCAAACGAACCTCATGTAACATAACATCCGGTCCACCATGTTGAAGGCGTTTAAAATCAACCAACAACATGGATAGACCAACCTCGCACCATGGTCCTCAACCATACGGTTCCACGGCAAGAAGAATAGCTTCCCTCCCCGGATACACCAACACCAAGTTGTAATTCATCAAAATAGCTGCACGAAGAGTGGCTAAGCATGAAGCACAAACCTTGAAACTAACCGCCTCAAACGGTTCCATGACAATAGGGCGGATACCCCTCTGGTTTGACTAAGGGTGTGAGGGCACTAGCAATATACTCCCCAACGCCTCGGGCGGTTACAAGACAGAAAAGGTTCACCACTTTGGTAATAGGCGATCAACTCGGTCGAAAATAGCCATTGCACCACTCAGACAATCCAAAAGTGTTTGGGCGCATGACCCATCTAAGCCACAAGAAGTACCACGAAACTCTTGATCATGTCGAGAACGATGGAAGAGGACATGCGAGTGAGGTGACGACGGTCAATAGATATATCAGGCAAGAGAGGCGCGGTCAAAAGGGTGCTTAGCTTTTAAGTCTTCAAGAGTAGAAGCATCATAGGTGCAACGAAGACGAAAGAACTACGACCGCTTGAGATAATGGCCATCACAAATCTTCCCTTACATTGTTGCGACATTACGATCACCCAAATCGAACTATCATCATCAACGAGAAGACCATGATGGGAGGGCTCGGCTAAAACCTCACGCACAACCTGCGAACTACCACCAGAGATCCCGTGCATGAATAGCATTAACAATATACTCTTCCCGACGTTGGCGCTAGTGACCGACCTACTCTTGACTACTCCTCGGGCAAAGGTTTTAAAGAGACAAAGCGGCGGGACAAATAAACTAACCCAACAAGAAATGTCACGGTGTGCGGATCACCTTATCAAGAGCTCTTTTCAAAGCAGAGAGAACTAGCAAGCATTTAGGAGGATAGATTTTCTGATCCATGACCCTTGAAGGATGATTATTATTATTATTATTATTATTATTATTATTATTATTATTATTATTATTATTATTATTATTATTATTATTATTATTATTATTATTATTATTATTATTATTATTATTATTATTATTATTATTATTATTATTATTATTATTATTATTTTATATAGATCGGTTCTAGTATATGTGAAGAAGGATGATTTAAGAAACGTCTATGTTCTCTTGTATGGAGGAAAGCGATAAACTGTTGAATTTGTTCGAAATGGGAATCTTTATTGGATGAATTTGATTTAGATAAGCATAAATGGTTGAATGATATGTTTAACATAAAAGAACGTTGGATCCACGCTTATTTTAGAGATATCCCAATGAGTGGTTTGATGAAAACTACTTCACGATCCGAAAGTGAAAACTATTTTTGGTCATAATTCTAATTGAGTTCTACTCTAGTTCATTTTCTTTTCGTTATGAAAGTGCCTTAGATCAACAAAGGAATAATCAACGTGTTCTTGATAATAATTCAAGAATTAATAGACCTTCATTGAAAACCAATCATTTAGTTGAAAAACATCTTGCAGAATTTTATACTCTTGAAGCATTCTATGTGGTTCATTTGAGATTGTTGCTTCTATTGAGAGTTGTACTTGGTCTATGAAAACTTGGGTTATGTAAAGACATTGATAAAGAGTGGTTTGAGAGTTTAAGGTATTGTCTTTTTAAATAAATAAGTATTGTGAAGATTTTTTATTTTTTATTTTTTTTTTTTTTAAATTCATTATAAATTGGAGTTAATTTTTCATTTACTTTTTCGAGTTGATTATGATGAAGGAACTCGTTCGATTAAGCTGTTCTTGTCTACATTTTGAAAGGCGTGGTCATTATGTCGTCATGCTTTTTATACTCTTAGAGCATATGGTATTAACAAGATTCCTAAACAATATCTTTTAAGACGTTGGAAAAAGAAGTCGTTGTTTTACCTCTTCTTGGATCTTCTTTTAAAGCAAATGGATCTTGGTGGTTGTATTTCTAAAATTTATTCTAAAGTGAATTCTATAATCAATCATTGCGGATATGATGAAGAAAAATTGGGTATATTTTTGAAAGATTGAGCATCTATGAATCTGGATTGGAATCATCAACTGTTGTACGCCTTCGTGAAATAAAGAGGATAGTATATCATCTATGATTGGTATTCCTAAACCTGCTTGCTCTTGATGTTTTCCTCCGATATTGGATCAAATAAGGTGGCGTTCTTGGTGCAAGATATAAACCTTCTAATAATGATGTCGATTTAAAGATCCTAAAGAATGTGGGAAAAATTTGAGAAAGTGTAGAATCATAACATATTAATGTATCATGATTTGTGAATTGTCCAAAGAATCCAGACAGAAACTTCTTAGTGCTAAGAAAGACATTAAAAGTCGAAACGAACAGGAAAGAAAGTTAAAGGAAATCAAATAATGCTAATCTTTGAGCACCTGCATCAAGAATTTAACTTTAAGGAGTAAGTTAACTTATCGTGTCCGCGTCGGTTTTGTTAAGATTTGAATCGCATTATTTTTTTTATTTATTTATTTTTTTAAAGCTATAAAGTCAAATTTATATCTTTGGGATATTATCAATGTTATTTCTTTATATTTTTTCATTATTTATTTTCATTTTGTTAAGTTGTAATGTTGATTAAGTATTTTATTTTTAAAGTTTATAAAGTGAAATTCATACTACGATATTAAAAATTATGTCTTCGCGATATTAAAAATTATGTCTTGTGATATTAAAAATTATGTGATTTTTGTTTTAAAATTAATTCATTAAACCATTTTAACACAAAATATGAGTTTGATACAACTCGTTTTTTCATCAGAAGATAAAGTTAAAAACACAAAATATAAAGTTTACAAACATAAATACTAATTTAGTCTTCATCAGAGTTGCAATTATCTTGAGAATCTTTATCTTGTTCTTCTCCTTGATCACCCATCTTCTCAAGTTTTGCTACTTCTTTCTCATATTCTTTTAATGATGGAGATTTCTGATAATCATAGTCATCTTCAGATTCATCAATATACTTTATTCGTTTAAAAATATCACAGTCATATTCTTCTTCTTCTTCTTCTTCCTCCTCATCCTCTTCCTCTTCTTTAACTTCATTTTCTTCTTTTTTAACTTCAATTTCTTTTTTAACTTTATTTTCTTCGTCATTTTCATATTTTTCTCGATTATATTGTTTCCTTTTCTTATTGATATTTTTGTTTTCCATTTTTTTCTTTTTTGTTTTTTTTTGCTTTATGTGTTTTTTTCACAAATTTTGCTGTGATATTAAGATATTTATACATAAATTAAAATAATCAAATTGTTTACTGTGCATGTAATGATTGATTAAACAAACAACTTGACCCGCCTATTGAGGTTTATGAAATTGCATCTTATTAAAATGTTATTATGAAATTGCATCTTATTAAAAATAAGAAAACAACATAAATTAATATCACATTAAAAATTAATAATAAATTTTATAAATATCACACAACATAAAAGAATTGATTTAATTAAATATCATAATAAGTTTCAGTTAATTATCAGAGTATAAAAAAAATAGATATCACAGTAGATAAAAAAATATTATATTAACAATATTCTGATTAGAAAAGGTTAATTCTAGTAAATTTAATTGAATATGTGATATCGAAATATTTACATGATTAATGTTATTATTTTATTAAATATCATTTTTTTTCTTTTTGCGTTTTTGTTTTATGTGTTTTTTTTCACAAATTTTGCTGTGATATTAAGCTATTTATACATAAATTAATATAAGCAAATTGTTTAGTCTGCATGTAATGATTGATAAAAGAAACAACTTGAGGCACGTAATTTATTATTACGACTATATAATAAAAAGTTAATTCTAGTAAATTTTATTCAATATGTGATATCAGAATATTTACATGATTTTCATGTTATTATTTTATTAAATATCACACTAGATAAAAAAAAATACATAGCCGATGGATTCAAAAAAAATATATAGACGGAAAATATCACACCATATCATTAATATTACAAAGTTAAAAGCATCTCTTTTTCCGTCTATATAATGGATTCAAACGATCTCAACGTTGTGGGACAAAATGTTTAAAATTTCGTCATGCACCAAGCCCATCTTCATCAAGTGTCCAAAGTTATCATTGCTTGCGATGTCACCATGTTTCTTTGACAATGTCGTTGGTTGCAATGTTCATTTCACCAAGGCCATCTTCACATTGTAGCCTTGGGCGCTTTTTATATTTCGTAAAATATCTAAGTTTCTTATCAAATAAAAACCATAGTATATCCTCCAAGATCATGAATAACAAATTGGAAAAAAATAGTAAATTCAAATACATAATTTTCGGTAAGAACACTTTTGTTTTTTTGGTGAACTAACTTTGTTATTGAAGTGTAGGATAGATATGGTTGTAATGTTAGGTTTTATAACAAGTGAAAGTTACTTTTTGATGTGATTGATGGTTTGTAGCTCTGAGGCAAAATAATATATTAATATTTTTTGAAAGAATGTAAGCGAAATGTAAAATAATATATCAATATCTTTTGGTCGAATATCTTGTGATTTGTCAAATCATCACTACATCGAGCTACCAAAATGTCGAGAAATTATCTACGAATAGACGTGAATATTTTTGTAATTGATCATCATTTTGTTTATCAATATAATATATATTCGAAATATTATTACAATGAAATTAAAAGATATATACTAAATTTTTGAAACTAGGCTTGATCAATTGTATATTTACGTTAAAATAATATAACTCAATTAAAATTATCTAGTAAATTAAATATAAACAAAATATACTTATAAAACATAAATTTAAAAAGAATATTAATTAAAACTATATTAAAATTAAATGTTGTCGTTGACATAAAGTGATATTTTTGAGTCTCGAGGAGGTACTTTTTCAACACTATAATTAATATCGACATGTATGTTAGTGTCTTATACATCTATCTTTCAAATTATTTAATTTCTTTGTGATATTAAGAGAATAATATTATAACACGGTACTAAATAAAATTACAGAGATATTAAATTTAATATCACGATACATCAAAATTATTTATATAGTGAAAATATTTAAAATAAAATTTTAAAATTAAACATAATATTTGACAAAACATCATTAAATCGAGACATAAAAAATGTCGGAGAAAAATATTCTTTGTGAGCGAAGATTAAAAAATTAATTGTCAAATTTGATTCTAATTTAAAAAATAAAATAAATATATAATTAATTTTGTTATAATTGTTATTTAACGTAAATATACAATTTACATTCTTAAACTTTAATATTACTTATAAATATTTACTTTAGCTTTGATATTAGTTTTTTCCTTATATTTTTATTTATATATTTTAATTTTCATCTTAACTATTTATTTTCGTTTTAAATATTTAGAAAACCATCGTATGACTAAAAGCGTGAAGAGTAATATTTTATTTGAGAGACTTTGATATTAACACAATATCATATATTAAATAACTAACTCGATATTAAGACAATATCATATATTAAACAAACAAAATCTTATACTTGGAAAATGTTAATATTTTCTATCGGACATTCATTTTAAAAACTAATTCTCAAATTGGTTTAGACTATGTTTTAGAGAATATCATATATTAAGAGAATTAAATATGATATTAAGGCAAATATGGTATTGCCTTAATATCAGTTTAATTGTCTTAATACAAGATATGATAATCTCTAAACAATAGTTACTATTAATATCGATTTAATAACAGTATTAAGTTACTTGTTTAATAGTTTGATATTAAATCGATATTAATATTAATAAACAAGAAACTCGATATTAATACAATATTAATATTATTTTAAACAAAACTAACTATTATAAAAAGATGTTATTTTAATTATCTTTGTAAGAAAAGTTACTATAAATGATGACTAAAAAAGCAATATTAATGAAAAACTATATTAAAATTAAATGTAAAACTTTGACATAAAGTGATATTTTGAGTCTCGAGGAAGCTCTTTTCATCACTATAAATTGTATGTCGTTGTCTTATACATCTATCCTTTCAACGAGAAAATCAAATGTGATATTAAGACAATACTAAATAAAAATAGTGTCATATTAATTTACTGAGATATTATATTGTTATTAATATTATTATAATTGTTACATTTAATATAAATATACAATTTACAATTTATAATTGTTATTAATATTATTATAATTGTTTCAAATATAAATATATAAATATAAATTATATGTTTAGATTCTTTCAATGATATTAATTTATTATTTTCCTCGATATGCAAACCATCAATCACATCAAAAAGTAATTTACTCTTGTTATAAAACCTATCATTACAACCATATAAAGATTCTAAACTTTCGTCACAAAGTTAGTTCATCAAAAATAAAATTCTTGAAAAATTATGTATTTGAATTTAAGTTTTTTTTTTTTTTTTTTTTTTTTTTTTTTCCAAATTGTTATTCATGATCCCGGAGTATATGCTATGGTTTTTATTTGATAAGAAATTAGATATTTTACCGAAAGTTATATAGATGAAAAGGGTATTTCAAAGTTGTATAACTTCATTTGAAATTATCTTTTCGTCTATTGTATGTATCTTAACGATGAGTCGCAAGGCGTACTAAAACTACATGCGGTGAAGGAATTGCATGATCTAATTCGGAAAATCATTATTGATTTTCTTACGAATGAAGATATCGATGATAGCCGTCAATCGTAGAAGAAGCCCCAACTACAATACAAAAGTTGGGGACACTTGATGAAGATGGCGTTGGTGCGTGATGAAAGTTTAATTATTTTGCCTACCTATGTTTCGCCATGCTCATCGAATGAGCATGAGTAACATATTAGGCATTCGAAGAAAATATTGGTTATACTACAAACAAGTCGTTTGAAGGACAACCAATATTGGTTAACATCTTCTTGGTCCGTCCATAAAATTTGAGCACAAAGGAAGAGAGGACGGTACAATGCATATAAGAGCACAACTTGGGAAGATACAAATAACATTTTATTGGTATGCCATACTGCAACATCGTACAACTCCCAATAACATACCAATAACTAAAACATCCTCCTCATAAAACACCATGAAATGTTTTTGAGTCCTCAAAATACCACATAAAAAATACACACTCACTCACAATACACACAAAGAAAAAAAAAATGGCTTGAACAATTGCATTGGTTAAAAACGTTTGGCTCATGGATAACAAGATGCTCTGGTATGGCTGGCACACGAATGGCATGCATTTGGCACACCAATAGCACCCCATACATTGTGCTCTTAGAAATAATATTATTCAAAAGAAATCATATAATATATAACTTTGTAATATTAATTATATAGCGGAATCATCATCTATGTATTTTTATTTATTTATTTATTTATTTTTTAATTTATTTACTGAAATAACGTTAATCATGTTGAAAAATATACTTGATAAATTATATTAAGAATATTGTTAATTTAATTTTTTATCTAATGTGATATGTATTTTTTAAATATAAAAATTTTCTTTTGATTTTGATTTTTTATCTACGGTGATTTTAGGGTTTATAGATTTGAACTTGACATAAAGTAATATTTGGAGTCTCGAGGAAGTAATGTTCAAGACTATAAGAGCACTAAGTTAATAAATATCTGACATATATGTCAGAGATATTTAGTTACTTCTTTCTCATATCTTTTGTCTATGATATTAAGTTATTGAGATATTAAGTTATTGGAAATTTGTTTAAAATTATTTATATAGTAAATATTTAAAAATAAATTTGTAAATTAGACATATTTGTTAAAATAAATATTGCAAAATCATTGTGATATTAAGACAAAATATTATAAACAAATTTCCATTGCAAATATTTAAGTCTTTGTTTTTCATAATCAAAAAATCATAACCTCGAGACACAAAAAATGTAAGAGAAAAATATTGCTCAAGACGCAAATAAAGTTTTTATATAGTGTAGAAATGTGTTTGAGTTAGTATTTATATAGTGGTGAAGTTTTAAAAATAAAGTTTTTTTTTTTTTTTTTTTTTTTTTTTTTTTAAATGCAACGGTCAAGTTAAGAAAGTGGGGAAAGTAAACGTCTTAAAAGTCGGTTGAACTCCATATCGGTCGTGGGAATTTTTTTTTGGTTGCTCAACCGATGTTTTTGGGCGTGATTGTGAATATCACAATAATTTCTTAATAATAATATTTTTAAAATTTGTAAAAGTATGTGATTGGATATATCACAATAATTTCATAATAATAATATTTTTTTGGTTAATGAATGAAATGGGTCGTTTGAGCTAGTTATGATTTATCAAATCACCATCACTTAAATATATTGAAATATAAAGTTAAATTATTCCAATAAAATATCATAACAAAAACTAATATCATAATAATATCGAATAATTATTTTAATTGTATTTTAGAATATTAAGTAAGTTAACATACATAAAATTAACATACATAATTTCTTTTTTAATATCATCTTGTTTTAAAGAAAAATTAATATCATAGTTAGTTGTTATAATAAACTTAGATAAAATAATATATGATTTTTAGAATATTGACATATCTTTTTTATTTATTTATTTATTTTTTTTGACATTTTTAATATATGATATTGTATTAATATCGAGTTAGTTGTTTTAATATATCATATTCCTCTTTAATATCATAATAATGATATTAAAGAGCAATATCATATATTAAAAGTTGTGTTCTTTGTAAGTATAAGTAAAGTGAATCGGATAAAAGTCTAACTATAATAAACAAATAAATGTAATTATTAAGTTTTGTCTTTCCTAACACATACTTTTACAAAGTCTAAAGAAGAAGCGCATACAAACGAAATAAAATTTAATATTTTGTATGTTTTATGACGTTACATATTAATATTTCCTTTAATGTCGAGTCGGTTTGCTTATAGCGTATATATATTCGAGTATCTGTTTGTTAAGTAATTTTCAACGAGATATTTCTCGATACTATTTATAGTTATTAAAGATTCTCGAGACGTAAAATACCGGTTTATTTTGTGATAATCTTTAAAGTTTTTTTGACAATACACAAGACAAATGAATATAATTATTATTTTTCATACTTATAGTTATTTAAAAATTAAATATAACACTTATTATTTTAAATTAATATTTAACTACTAAAATTTTTAACAAATTTAAATTTAAAATTTAACATTTATTATGTCAATATATTATTACAATCATATTATTAACTTACTTAATTACTACTTTGATATTATGTCAATAATAATTGTAGTGATAAACTATTACTCTGATATTATTAACTTACTTAATTACTACTCTGATATTATTAACTTACTCTGATACAAAGGATGCTTTTCTTATTTTTTGAAAACTTTAATTGAAAATTTAACGCATTTTTTAAGTTGGAGGGTTTATTTGCAATAAAAAGTCTATTCGGTTACAATATAAATAAGTCTATTCGGTTACAATAAGATACCATCTCGCTCAACCCTAATCATCCTCAAAATGTCTCAAACTCCAATTATCAATGAACTCAAAACGTTTTTGGAACTAATCAACTACACAACTTGTTCAAGTGTTTATTTAATCAAGAAGTTCTGAGATGAAGAAGGGATTATTGGTGGCTTGGCGGCGTAGAACCGAGTTGGTTACTAAGGTTGAAAAGCGTCTGAGGCAATGACCGAGGTATTGTCTCTTAATTTCGATGAAGAAGAAGGCATGGATAAGATCTATGACTCACGAATGACATTCGGTCATGGAGCGTCAATTGTTGGATTCGCTTGTTGGCATTTTGATTGATATCGCGTGCAATTGTCAATAAAAGAAGGAGCATATCACCAAGATGGAGAAGTTTGAAGATGGAGAAGATGAAGAAGGCGGAGAAGATGAAGAAGATGATGGAGAAGATGAAGATGAAGAAGTTTGAAGATGGGGGGTTTGGCTGTTTAAATCTTTTTGTTTTAATGATCTTTTGTAGTTTGGGTTGTTGCTTTGTTTGTTGGTTGTTCTAGAAGTTTTATGCAATTTCGTATTATGTAGTGCGAATTTATGGTTTAAAATTTATAATTCAAGTATATATTAAAGTTAAACATCAAAAAACTAACATTTAGTTGTTAGGCATCTCACAATGGTTAAACAGTAGGGCTAAACTAAACTATGATATTTGAAATCTGTAGGCCTAATTATGATATCAACGAGAATATCATATATTATTATTATGTTTAACATCATTTAATAACTCGATATTAAGGCAATATATATTAAGACAACTAAACTCGATATTTAAGATAATATTAATATGTATCGTCATAGGCGACTATGATATCAACGAATATCATATATTAAAACAAGTAACTATGATATTAAAGACAATATAAATATGTATCGTCATAGAGCATCTCACAATGGTTAAATAGTCATAACCGAAATAAAACACATCATAACCACGATAAACATCATAACTTAAGTAAAATTATTTAAGTAATTTATATATATATTAAGACATCATAACTCTGATATTAAGATAATATTAATATGTATACGTCATAGGTCTAACTCTGATATTAACAGAATATCATATATTAAAACAACTAACTCTGATATTAAAGACTATATAAATATGTATACGTCATAGAGCATCTCACAATGGTTAAACAGTCATAACTGAAATAAAACATCATAACTTAATTAAAATTATTTAAGTAATTTAAATATATTAAGACATCATAACTCTGATATTAATATTTTTCTTTTCAAACATTCTGATATTAAGTCAAATGCTTAAGACTTATCTGGTTTCATTTTTTTCCTACAAATAGTATTTAACACACTTGAGATCTTTTCAATCACGAGCTAGAGCTTTCTTTATCGAGTACCTCCTTTGTTTCTTTTTATGTCCTCTGTATCTATTTCTTCCTTAGCTGTCTTATACATCTTCTCAACTTGATCATCGGTATATGAGATAATTGATTCTTTACGCAACCCTTTATATTCTTTAAATAAGTTTCATGAAACATTCTTCTTTGCTTAACGATGAGGTGGTGCGATTGCTTCTTCTTAAGTCTCTCGGCAACATATAAGTTCCTTCTTTCTTCCATGTACCTCTTTAACCATTCATTTTTCCTCGATAGTGTACATTTGCATGTCTTTACGAGTTTGCTTGTTAGCAAGGACCATATGTGCATCACATTGAACCCTTTCCTCATCCCAAGCAACTACTAATGCTAATGTTTTAGCTTGTTTCTCAAACATCTTTCTTTGTTTTCAAGAAAATTTTGATTCTCCGCTTCATATGTAGCACCTAATTCACAAGCCAGTTTAGAATCTTCTTCAAATGTAGCACCTAATTCCTCGGTATCTCAAGATCGATATCTTCAACAAGTTTTCCTTTACCCTTGTTTATATCTTGTGTTGATGATTCTATAGCCCTAACATGTGTAAAAGAGAATTTTGTTGGATACTAATACCCTTAACAATTGGTTTTGATTTCTTCAAATCAATCATCACCTCTGTGACACTAGAAATAGTGTTATGGCCTCCAATGAACACTTTCTTCAACAACTGTGTATATTCAATCGCTTTACTTTGGTGCTCCAAAACTACTTCTTTACCCATTTTATTCACTACTACAAAGTCATTCTTATCACCAAACTTTACGCCTCGCTAAACTTTCGGAAACTTGTTTTCGACCATTCTCCTTCAAACTTGCTTCATCGCAGTAGAAATATGAGCGAGAGGAACATTTTCTTTAGCAATACTTTCATCCATGCAATTTCGTCAAAACTTTTGAAGATTCTATCCACTCGTCTGCATATTTTATCAAACTTTCTTTATGCATATTAATATCATGCAGTAAGATCTTTGTTATATACCTACTTCTCAACACATCCAATGAATTTGTGATTTGGTCGTTTCTTTTAAAAGACTTATTTCCCATTGTTTGTCTTGATCCTCATAAAGTTCCATATGAATCATTGTATATAATCCACAATTAACTTTATCTTTCCTAGTTCTCCATTTTAGTGGAAGTACTTGACCTTTGAATCAGTAAAAGTTCAATTTTCGGAGGATTGTGATGAAGCAAATAGGATGTTAACAGACTTTTACGTAAAAATAAGAAATTAATGAGAACAACACAAAAATATAATGTTGTCTAAAATTACAATCATAATCAAAAAATAAAGCAATTCTTACCACATAATCAAAAACATGCTTGTATTTACCATCATATGAAGCATCGACTTACTATTGTCTAAAATTACAGACGACCATTTGTAATGTTGAAAACTATTACATAATAGTGCTCATATGCAAGAATTGGAAAGAAGACCTATTAAAAGTGAAATTAACATTAAATAAACATGATTATTGTTATGTTAATAATAGTAATAAGTACATCGATAAAAAAAAAGCGATTAAAAAAATTAATGTCAATATTACCGGTTCAATTTTCTCCATTGACATAGCTTTTTCATTTTGAACCGATCTTCAACGTAGCTTGAAACATTTGAGAATGGCCTTTTATATCTCTTTCATATTCATCCGGATCTTTTGGCTATTAAAACAAAAACAAAGTGCAAACTTACAAAAACATATTTGTGTATAATAGAAGAAAAATTAAACATAAGTAAATAAAATAATAAAAGTTTTGAAAATGTTAACTTACAATCATCTTTGTTTTGAAGTAATGTCTAAAACTTTTAAAGTATCCTTTCTTAATTTTTCTTCAAAATTTAGGATATCGACAAAGTTATCGATTACTTCACGTTCGATCTCATCTCGGAAGCAAGACACTTGATATGAATTCTTAAAAGACTATTTACTTTCCCATATCCGAAAATCTCCTCCTGTATAGGAACATATAGAAATTATATGGTAGCATATAGGAATTAGATGTGAAAATTAAAAATAATTTTTTAGTTTTACAAGAATAGTTTAAAGAACTTACATAACATCTTTCTCTCATGTCGGATAGAATCATTTTCGAGAATAGTTTTTCCACATGTGATTTGAATTCGGTATAGTCTCAACTCTTTTGTTCATATATGGAGATTGAAAATGATGCATGATGTTTTTCTTCGTTTTAGAACAACAAGAGAAGCAATTTGTATTAACTTTTTTTTTATCGTAAGTAGAACTCTCGAAATATTTACTACAAAGAGAGAAACCTCGTAATATGATCGGCTTTGGTTAAAGAGTCTTGAGGTGCTTGAAGATTGGTGGATTTGTTTGAGCGATTGTCAACAATGTAGTTGTCGGTTTCCTTGTTTAGGCGTTCTTCTTGACCTTGGCTGTTCTTCTTCTCTTTATTTTCATTCTCTCTGCAGATCTCCAAAACATCATCATCTCGTAACTCTTCCATTCTTATCATAACTATCGTATGCAGTATCTAACATCTGATCATCTTCATTTTGCTCTTCTTCAATTGGTTGTTTATCAAGAGAAACATCAACAATAAGTGAATGTCTACTAGCAACACTTTCTTTTTTAGTAGCAGCACATTTGTCTTCTTCAGTTTCTAACATCTCAACATCTTCACCTTGCTCCTCTTCAATTTGTTTTACATCACCTTGCTCCTCTTCAATTTATTTTCCATCCAGACTACAATAACACCGAGGTGAGTTCATAGTCCCACTTTTACATACTTGTTTTCAAAACTTGTGGGGAGATACATGCTACAAAAACCGAACACAAGTATTTTTCTGTATGTTATCTGATTGATATTGCCTAAGTACCTCATTGCCACTAAAGTCCCTCATATCATGAACCATTAATCACTTGTGAGTGAGCGAATATCGTGAATAGATCTATTGGCAGTTGACGCCCCATTTGTGTTAGCCGGATAGGTAACCAAATGCACTTTATTTGAAATTACTAGGAGAATGGCAAACTCCTACAGAGGGCATTGTTGCTCACATCATCTCTATGGTGTCAGTAACTTACATCATTAGTTAATTACTATGATGGTGTACTGTTAAGGTTTGCGTTTCATGAGACTTAAGGCAATATACACTATGTTGCAATGATACAAATGTTGCAACTACTGAATATACTGTACTGCAATATTACTGATTTTACTACTACTTATCTTGTGTTCAACTGATTATTATACAAACACTATGGATTCACTCAACCTTTGTGTTGACTTTTTAGCATGTTTTATCTCAGGAAATTAGAGCACGATCTCGGCACGGGTGGCAATGGACTTTCTTATATAAAAGGCGTCCATTTTTGTTATCATTCACAAGAATAAAACTATGTATTTCCGTATTTCCTTTGGGACCTTTATTATGTAAACTCTGATTTAAATAAATGAATGATAACTGTTTTATATAAAACGTCTCTTTTGAGCCGTTTATCTATTATTATGACTGTGCTCCATGAAGTAATACCCCAACCTTAATTCCGCTGCGTATACCGAATTTGGGGTGTTCTGATTAGTATCGAGCCATAGTTATAGAGAACGGAATACAAACCGAAACTATAACTCTTTTCACACTTAAACAAAGTCCTCCGTGCCACTACACCGTTCAGACATTATTTATGCATGTTTATACTGATTATTTATACATATAAAGAGATATTTACAATTACCGGGTTGTTACAGAGTTATGTCTTCCCCTATCCCTTATATTATTATCTTATCGGATACTGAGTCCGAAGAGACCATTCATTCCACGGATACGTTAGTTCATTCGCCAGCACCCAGTCGCGCTATGGAAGATATGGAGTTTGATCCTTTAGAAGAGTCATCTGAGGATTTCGCGGTAGTATCTGATGTAGACCCAGCACCTATGTACACAATAAATACAGAAGACGTCACGGTAGTACCTGACATCGCTCCATTTCCTGACGATCCATATGTGCTAGCTAGGAGAGGATATCCTACTTTTGAAAATGCAGAGCCATCTGAGACAGCACTTCCCGTGCACTCACCACCACCCCCACACCCATACATGTTACCCACGTATGTACCACCTTCAACTACACCACCTCCATCTTCATTTCTGGACTTTACTCCCCGTCTGACCATATGAACTCGGAGAAGAGGCTAGGACCATCATTGCTAAGTACAATGTCTTACAATCACCTACTCCGGATATCCCTACGCCCCACGGATATTCGAGATTGGAGAAAGTTCTCAAGCGACAAGGACGGACCGCCCACCATCCTCGCACTATTGGCACGCTTGGAAAGACATGAGGAGCAGATTAATCGCCTTAGGCCATCTAGATAAGTTACCTCGGGCGCATCAAGTCACTTGAGAATTCGGTGGAGGTTAGTTTCTAAGAAAGCAACTATGCATCGAGATAGATATTTTGAGCACCGGAATGCAGGAGACTCGTGAAAGGGCAGATAATCTGGAGGAACATCACGGGCGAACCAGTCAACACATACCGCTACTATATGACAATGACGTGATGATGTCAGAAGCAATGATGATGCAAAGTGATGACTTAGTGATGGCTTACTCTAGGATTACCACGTTAGAGGCAGTAGTGGTAGATATCCAGGCCCGATACCAGGAGTATATACAAGTCCTTCTCAGCATGATCATAGAGCTGGAGAATCGTCGCGAAGAAGCCCTTGGTAGCCATTAGAGTAGGTCCTTATCTGATAATGTTTGGTATGATATCCTAGCCATGGCATGTGGCATAAATATGACACTTGTAATATTTTGTTATATGACAAAATTTGCGAGTTGTTTATGACTATATATGGTTTTGATATTATGCTGTGTTATGATATCGATTGATGTGGACCAGGGTGAATCACTTTACCGTGTGATAGTATTCGAGCATGATATGATCATATGACTCTTATATTTCTATGATTTCAACGCGTATAACATAACATGGTCATTCTAAACATATATGTTCTTGTGGCATTAATAGAAATATGGCCCAAACAAGAAATTCCACGGAACACCGGCACCCGCCATGTCCCAAGTGATATCCAAAACTAGTTGCGATGCGGTGTCGCGAAGACTCGAGAGACAAGAAGCAACCATGGTCCGCTCTGGAAGCACTAGCGAGCCTAACGGAGAAAGTGAGGGCTATATCTCGCAGTGTACTTACAAAGATTTCATGAAGCGTAAGCCAACCTTTTTCAAAGGAAGAAGAACAGCGAGTTGACTCATTGGTTGAGTGACGAGACAATATTCATGAAGCGGTTGTTACGATGATCGCAAGGTCACTTTTGCTCTGAGAACTCTATTGGACGATGCCCTATCTTGGTGGAATGTTTACGCCCAAACTATGGGTGTTGAAGCGACCTATCAACTCACTGGGCTGACTTCAAAGATGATGCTAAAGAAGTCTTGTCCTCGCACCGAGATTAAGAAGTTAGAAGATGAGTTTCACCGGTGGTGGTGAAAGGCGATCTCAAGACCTACAATGAAGGTTTTGAGAACTGCAATGCTATGCCCAAGTGTAGTGCACGATCTCGAGAAGCGTTGGAAAAGTACTTGAAGGCTTACCCGCGATGTCGAGGGTAATGTTACCTCATCAAAACCCGGTCACTAGAGGAGGCAATTTCCATTGCTCAAGCGTTAATGGATCGAGAAGTCAAGCGTGGTTTCACCTGTGGAGGTAATGATCACAAAAGAAAGCTTGATGACAAAGGACAACCCATCATCACAACAACTACCCTAACCATAACACCCACAACAACAATTACAACGAAACAACAACCACCATTACCAGCGAATCGAAACAACCATCACCAAAGAATGAACGAAGGCGGGAAGTTGCCAAAGCTTATGTAGCCGCTTTTCTTTGAGGCGGTGGCTATCTTGAAATCTGCCATTATGCAACCGATGCAAGATGCACCACAATGGACCATGCTTTGTTAAGTGCGGAAAGTGTCACAAAACCGGCCACAAAACCAAAGACTGCAGGGCCACAGGTGCCAATTTGCAGCCTGTAGAAGTGATATGTCACGGGTGTGGTGAGAAAGGACATTACAAGAATCGATGTCCCAAACAGAATGGCAACCAGAACAACCCGGCCCGTGCAAGAGCTTACGTGCTAGGAGATGCAAACACTCAGCACAACCCGGATGTGGTCACGGGTATGTTTTCTCTCAATCGACATGTAGCTAAAGTATTGTTTGATCATCATGGCGATAAAAGCTTTATATTACTTTCGCTTCCTTACTTAAACTCACCCGACCGCCCTAGACTATTACCATACCTAAGTTTCTTCCACGTATCCTATAATCTAATCTACAAACTTTATTCCGAGCTATTCCGTTATCACCCGGAAAATTGATAATGTGTCATTCTACCAACTATTTACTATCGCTTGGCGAACCAATCTTTCTTGCTACCTTGAAAAGTTGTCTAGGATTCCATTTTAGAAAAGCAAAGCGTTGAACACCATCTAAAACTTTTGAGAAATATGATACTACTTTGGTGAATCAAGCATCACATCATTTTTCCTCAATTATACATAGCGATCACCTATGTCTAATTTAGGAAGAATCATGTCATGAAAAAAGAATCATCATCTTCAGATTTCCTACTAACAATCTTTCAAAAGCAAAACTTGTAACGTAAAACTATTCAAACACATCCTTGTAATCAACGCTCCATGGATATCCACACTTTTCCACACCATAACCAACAACGAGTGAATCTCGGGGCGAGATTCCATTTAAGGAGGAGGCAGTAACCACGGTAAAATTCACCTTTATACTAATAGTAATTCATTTTCTCGTACATTTTTTTCCTACGACTAGATAATAAGCCGCACTCACAAACTGCTCACTCTCACAATTAATGCCTTTGATATGTACACATTTAAGTGACAATGGAAATCTCACTTTTATGTCATACTTGAAATTTCCCGGCATGGTCATTCATGCTAGTTGTGCTTTTACATAACGTACGGGATGTCCAGTATAAAGTAATCTTTATGTTATTAGCGTCAATTCCAATACAATGTCACAAGTAAATTAGGGATTTCTTACAATATTGATTTATAACAATTTCGATATTACGTCATAAACCCTAATGTACAAACCATTAAACTTAATGTACAAGTTTAAAGCATAAAATCCTAACTCTAAGGCATTTCCCGGTTAAAACCCTAATATGCAAATCTTATGATTTTATGTAAATAAAATCACAAACTACAATTTAAGATATAAATGAAACGTTTACCAATTTCCAAGGTACAAGTTTATTAAACCAATGTACAAGGCATTAACGCATAAGAGTATTTATTTAATATAAAATTCATTATAAACCTTGGTGTACTTAATTTTAAGCACATTGTACAAACCTTTCTAGCACAAGTATTAAAAATATATTTTATTTTAGTAGGTACAACTAAACAATGCTAATGTACAAATATTAAAGCACCAAACTTAAGCCTTTATTATTATTTATGTACAACAATGCAAGCCCTAGTTACAACCCTATGATGTCTAACGCCCCCCCCCTATTTACCTAGTTAAAAATGAACTAATCTAGTTACCATATACTTACTAAGTAATACATGTTTAAACCATAGCCATAAACCAAGTACTTGCACATAAATTTTACACATCACTCTTTACCTTGATATTTTTACCCTAGTCAAAGTTTGTGGGTAAAACTCTTGGTTAGAGTTTTACCACACACACCATGTCTCCTTGCAATCACATGATACTTCCATGTGTATAGCTACACATCACCTTGTCTCCTCTCTTGCAAGACAAGGTGACTTAGTCTCTTAAGAATTCATGCATTTCCCTCTCCTATATATACGCCCCATATACTTGCCTTTTGAGTCCCATGCAAACACA
Source organism: Chrysanthemum lavandulifolium (assembly GCA_022545495.1). Classification (NCBI taxonomy): domain Eukaryota; kingdom Viridiplantae; phylum Streptophyta; class Magnoliopsida; order Asterales; family Asteraceae; genus Chrysanthemum; species Chrysanthemum lavandulifolium. Next base: position 130,490,960 of record CM040243.1, read on the forward strand.
CACATGATACCATATTATCTATATATTATACGCCCCATATAAACCCTCCTATACTCACAAACATTCTGAAATTTAGACCTTAGTTATTATAAAAGAAGGCTAAGCTAGAGCTTGAAAGGTGTGAAGAATACTTGGTAACATTAGCAGCTAGTAGGAGTTTATTTGAGACACGCAACTCACAAGCTTGTAAGTACACTCACACCCTTTTCTTTAGTCATTTTAAACATGCAATAAAACATATAAGCAACTATGGATTAGTGTTATGTGGAAAAACAAAGTAAAAACCATGTTTTATGTTCTTTCTGTAAACTCTGTAATTGTAAGCACCCATAGATAAACACCTAAATGTAATGAGTTTTACTTAAATGTTAGAACATGTTAGGAGTCTATTTAACAAGCAAAATAAACATCTAATCTAATTACCAACACCCTATAGGTCTATACTAAATAAAATGCATGTTTTACTTTTCCCCTACTGAAAGTTGCGCCAAAACAGGCCTTACCCCCCTACTTGCCCCGCGTTTATCTACTTCATGTTAGAGGTACTAGGGTCATCCAAGGTACCGTTGTAAAGACCACCTGGGATACTACAAAAAGATCCCATAACCCGGTTAAAAAGCTTAGTCGTTATCTTTAAAAGCGACCATCATTTTGGTCAAAGTCCTAAATGCCAAAAGCTTTTACAATAAATACATGGGAAAACATGGGATTTTGATAAATTTGATAAGGAACTGTATTAGAAACATTAGAAATGGGTGAAACAATATTTCACAAGGTCGCATGCAAAGATATAGCTTAAAAGCGAAATTTTCATAAAGCGCGTCATTGGCAGTGGCCATATTAGTGGACTTGTATCTTTCTAACCAAAGGCGACTAGGACATGAGGCTTATGCCATTTAAGAGAACTTCTGACAAAGAGTTTGAAGGGTCAAATGCGCTGTAGAAACCCTAGCTGGTCTTGTGTAAAATCTACCCTCTTTTAGCCCCGTTGTTACCCAAAAACAACAAAAAGCACATCAACCCCTTACTTTGTAAAATCGTTGCGACCAAACGGTAAAAGATTAAGACCTCTAGTTTGAACCATTAGAAAGACCACCGGACAAACTCTTGAAGGGAACAAGAACGTAGTAAAAACCTATTAAGGCCTCGTTTTTATTCACCCGTACTTTTATCCACTTAGGCCAAAAACTAGTAAATTTCTCTTATAAAATTTTAATCATAAAAATTGTAATTTTTGTAAAATAAAGTTCCATGAGACTAAAAATGTAAAGTTAGTCATATAAGGGCTGATATTGTCAATAACCCATAGTTGAGGGTTTAAAGTGTCATTTTTGAAAGTACAAAGGTAAAAACTGTAAATATTTAAAATTGTAAATTATAACATTTTGGAAACATAAGATATTTAACAACTTTGGTTTTGATAAAAACTTATTATTAATCATTTAAGTCATAATAATAAGTATGATAAGTATATTAAATTTTTGGAGAGACTTCATGTTATCCATAGAACATTTCCGTCGCATAAACTTGAATCTGAATACTAAATACATGATATACTAAATCGAGTCGAGAGTCGGGCAGTTTGTTCATATTATCTAATTTGTTTTCCATCGGACTACAATAACACCGAGGTGAGTTCATAGTCCCACTTTTACATACTTGTTTTCAAAACTTGTGGGAGATACATGCTACAAAACCGAACACAAGTATTTTTACGTATGCTATCGATTGATATTGCCTAAGTACCTCTTTGTTGCCACTAAAAGTCCCTCATATCATGAACCATTAATCACTTGCGGTGAACGCGAATATCGTGAATAGATCTATTGGCGTTGGCGCCCATTTGTGTTAGCGGATAGGTAACCGAATGCACTTTATTTGAAATTACTAGGAGAATGGCAAACTCCTATGAGGGCATAGTTGCTCACATCATCTCTATGGTGTCGATTTACATCATTAGTTAATTACTATGATCTTTGTCTTGTTAAGGTTTGCGTTTCATGAGACTTAAGGCAATATACACTATGTTGCAATGATACAAATCTTGCAACTCTCGAATATCTTTGTCTTGCAATATTATTGATTTTACTACTACTTATCTTGTGTTCAAGCGATTATTATACAAACACTATGGATTCACTCAACCTTTGTGTTGACTTTTTAGCATGTTTTATCTCGTGAAATTAGAGCACGATCGGCGCGGGTGGCAATGGACTTTCTTATATAAAAGGCGTCCATTTTGTTATCATTCACAAGAATAAAACTATGTATTTCCGTATTTCCTTTGGGACCTTTATTATGTAAACTATGATTTAAATAAATGAATGATAATTGTTTTATATAAAACGTCTCTTTTGAGCCGTTTATCTATTATTATGACTGTGCTCCATGAAGTAATACCCCAACCTTAATTCCGCTGCGTATACCGAATTTGGGGGTGTTACAAATTTTCATTTTTGCAGCTTATAATATATGTGAATTCAAAAAATATGAAGACAGAATGACAAGGAAAAGAATTCAAATGATGAGAAACATAGTCAATTCAACAAGAACTTTTAAAAACAAAGCAGTTCAGCTATTCTAAAGATGAAATCGATGAGTTAGAAGATCCGAAAGGTTGAGTCTTGAGAAAGAAAAATTCATATTAATTCAAGGAGAACATCATCAAGGATTATAAATATAGTAAAATCAATTTCTAGTGATATTGATGTTGAAGATCATGTTTGTGTCAATGAAAGTATACTAACAATCGAACTAGGGGATCTCCAAGTCAACTTTTTATCTTCTTTCTAATATGTCGGTGCGACAGAACGCTTGTTGTCTCAAAAATGGGATTTAGTTCTTTGCTTGGAATGAAGATTTGTGTTATACCTTCTAGGCTTGGATTTAAAGTTGTTGATTGCTTTGATGAAGATAGTATGACTTTGAACTTGATGTGTGGAAACATTGAAATCAAAGAGAGACAGTTAATGCAATTATGGGATTTCCAATGGGCAAGAAAAAAATAAATTCTATTAAAGAGTACGAACAACCAACCCAACTATATTCTCTTGGAGAAACCGGTTTCATCGATTTAAAAATTCGAAAGAGACAAATATTAGTGTATTCTGAAGTTGTTAATAATATTTTGGATAATGGTAACACCGATCGAATGTTTGTGTTAAACTTTCTTGTTGTCCTTTCGAGCTATCTTTTTTTACCTAGGAGTGTAGCTTGCCAAAAGATACTGTCACTCATTCTAGATTCTGATGATGATATCATAAAATTGGATTGGTGTTCATATCTTTTAGATTGTTTGAAAGATAGTAAAAAAAAATGGAACAAATACGACACGAGTGATGCAAACTATTATTGTGGACCTATCACTTTTCTATCGGTATGATTTTTATTTTCTTTTATTTTTACATTCTGTTTTTGTTTATATTTTATGTTTTTTTACAGTTGTTGTATGCTGAATCAATCTACAAACAACAAAAGATAAAAAGGTCAGACGTTCCTGCTATTGAATCTTGGACTTGATTTGCTTTATGAGGTTCAAAAGTAGACAGAGACTCTTAAGCGAAGGTTTGATTAATATAACTTTTATATGTATAATACATTTTCTTTTTAAATTAAGTTTTAAATATCTTTGTTATATTCAATACATTGAAGATAAAGGAACGATCAATGCGAATATTAAAGGAAAGAAGGTGCGAAAAGTTATGAAAGATCTCATACTTATAGGAAAGTTAAAGCTCTTTCAATGGTTTGTTTTTCTAAACTTATGATATTCATTTTTAAAATTTATCTATTTTTAAGTTTTTTTTTTTTTTTTTTTTTTTTTTTTTTTTTTTTTTTTCCGGATCATTCAAATAAGCCTTTAAAATATTATGTTCCAAATGAAGGTGTAAAAGAATACATTAATCAAATAATGAGTTAGATTCGAGATATTTCAAGGCCAATGAAAAGACAAAGAATGTTTCGACCAAGAAAAGCAAAGGAACATCCAAATGGAACATCCAATGATAGTTTAGAAAAAGTTTAAATCCAATGATAGCTGCTTTAACGTTTACTTTGTTTGAATTGGTATTTTACTTTTTTATTACGTAGTTCTTTTTGTTTTGGTGATTCTGTTTGAATTTATATTTGTTATGTTAAGAAGGCGGCTTTACCGTTGAAACACAACCTAGCAGTAGTAACAAATACTAGCAGTAGGAACCAATAAAGTAGCAGCACGATCTAATAAACTAGCAGCAGAACGATCAATCAGTACACTAGCAGTACAAATCCGAGGTGTAATATTTTCACATATGAAAAGTTCAAATTCGACATATACAAAATATTTGTCAAGTCAAAATAATTGCTTCTTCATATATGGTCCTAAACTGATCTAGCTTACAGATTACTAAAGAAATATGAGAAGATAGTTAATCCTATAAATACCAAAAATTAAGAATAACCAATACGAAAAATTAAGTAAAAAAAAAAATATATTTCTAATGAATATCAACAAATGTATACATCTCTGTTTATTACAATTACAATGAATCAAAGATATATTCTTTTCAATGCTTTTTCTATTTTTCCAAAAGTAGAAAATCTCATTTTCATGAACTTTTCGATTTTATCTTTAAGCGAACTTGTTTTCTTCTGAGAAAGACTTAAAATTCATTCGATTCGAAATTATTTTTTCTATGAATATTATTATTAGAAAGAAGCATTTTAGCGACATATTTTTTCTCAAAGTTTTGATTTGACCTTCTTTGCTACGGACTTTCATTTTAAATCCGGACTTCCATTCTTCAATACTTTGACCATAGTATGTCTCCATATGTCTCATGGCAAAAATTGCACAATCATTCGAATTTTGTCTTGTTCTCCATGGCATTTTAAGTATACTTGGTTTACAGAACTTCATATATCGATCTTTTGGATGTTTCTTTCTTTTCAAATACTCGAGGAAGAAGTTTGTGCGAAAAAATAAATACAGGAATATAAATAAATATTAATAGACAAATATTGATTACAAACTCATTCATTCTATAGTCCGCAAAGACTCAATGATGAAACGTAACAAGTACATTCAAAGTTTTGGGTCATATGTGTTAGTAGATTCAAAGTAGAGTCAAAGTTTTTGGAAAAGTAGATTCAAAGTTTTTGAACAAGAAGATTCAAAGACTCAATGAAATTTTGACATATATATACTGCATTTATGACAGAGCAGAACAACTAGATTTTACTAAAAAAGTCAACATTTCATTTCAAAAAAGGTTCTGACATATATATACTGCACTTATGAAGAGATCAAATGATGTTGAAAATGTTTTTAAAATTGGTTTTGTTAGTTAGTTTATGAAATAAGCAATAAATCTTTAAGACAGATTAACAATACTTATATTAAAGTAAAATATAGCTCAACTAAGCTTAACACATATTGCAATTTCCAACCCCCATAGCGACTTTATGTGACAATATAAACCTAACAAACTTGGGCACTTGCGATGCTTTAAATTACCAAAGGATCTAAGTAAAGTTTTTCAAAGTTTAGCATTTTCGGCTATCATCTATAGACTATCAAGTATTACATAAATTCCCAAAGTTGACATTTGTATTACTTTTACAATTCAAAGTCTAATCAAGTTTGACATTTGTAGCTATCAAGTAATGTAAAGTAAATGGTTAAAGTAATGCAAGCTAAATATGATTACTTACAAGAACCGTCGGTAGAGTTCCATATAATTTCTTTATTAACTCTATTTGAAACTTTGGAACCTTCACAAGTTTACGTATCATATCCTATTATCAATTATCTCAATCTTCTCATTCTTTAGATTGAAACAAATGATATAGTAATGAGATTCGAAGTATATTGAAAAACACCTACATTGATATTGAAAATATAAGTCATTTAAAATATATATTGTAGATAAACAGTTATTTGATTTAACAAATTTGTTAACAGAAAAAAAATAATCTAAATAACTTACCAAATCAACGTTTAACAAATTTGATAAAGAATCATCTTCAACGCATCCAGCTAAAAACAAATTTTCTTGAAAAGATTCATATCTATCGTCTTTTGATGTACTTTCAATATTCAAAGAAATAGGCTGTAAAAAATATATATATTAAAATTCACTTATCTATGATAATTAAAAAAATAAAAATAAATAAAATAAAATAAAAAATCATACCGTAACTTGTGTGTTACAGAATAATCTTTTTGGAGCATTACTAGATAGTTGGCATTCTCTATTGTTGGATCGATATACTTTAATCAAACTAACTTTAACTAGCTTGTTAAGGTTTAATAACCTCGGATAAATCCTAAGTTATTAACAAAGAAACACTGAGCAATCTTTATCAAGTACGCGGAATTTACTTAACAAAGCTAAGAAGAATAACTTTTATTATAAACTCTAAATCTGCTTATTATGCAGATACTCTAAACAACTCTAAGATTATCGAACTTCTCTCTAATATACTAAACAACTTGTCAATTCGTAAACTCTAAAACTCATAAACTTGTTTTCTAAAATCGTATCTCTAATGCCAATCTAGGAGTCCTTTTATAGGCTCAAGGATATCCTAGTCGGTTTACAATTTGTATTCTTGTGCGACAAGTAATCTAAACATAGAATACAATACTTTCCATAAACGAATATAACAGTTCTTTGTTCTTGCAGTACTTTGACTTATGAGTGCGATTACTTTGACTTTGTCTTTAACGATGCTTTGACTCTTTGACTTCTTCGATTGCTGCGGTTCTGATACTTTCATATCTTGATGCTTTCATATCTTGACACTTTCATATCCCAACAATCCTCCCCAACTTGAATTCTACTTGCTTGACTTCAAGTTCCCTTTAATGAATATATCTTTAACAACTTCATCTTTAAGGACATATTGTTTCTTAGTCTTTGGATTGTACCTCTGTAGTGTCTATGCTTGTCAAAGTATCTCTAAATTATTCTTTCCAATGACATCCGGCAAACTCCATCTTTTTGACAACACAAACAACATATGACAATTTGTACATTAATTCGGTTTAAAGTTGCATACTATTCTCATCACTTCCGGTGTGTTAACTCTGTGAGAGGTGAATCATTGAAAACTTAATGGATTTAGATCTCTTTACCAAAGCCATTATCTCTGGAGTAGCCAAATGTTTTGGTGTGTAAGACCATGGTACATTGATAACCATATGATTTTTAGCAAATCATCGACTATCAACATTTGTTTTGTCTTTACCAAAGTTGTACCCTTACGGACTAGTTAGTTCTTCTATCTAATGGTGAACTAATTACCAATAATGGTTTTCCACGGCCTTTACCACAAGTCATTTTCTTGTGGGCTAGCCAACTCTTCACATTCTTGATATGGTGAGTTGATTACCATCAACATATTAGCAAGTTGTCAACTAAAAGCGGATTTGATATATCTTAACGAGCCGTTTGCTCATGGATTAGTCAATCCTTTTGTAACCATGGTGGATTGATAACCTATTGATGTTATCATCACAAAACCATTTATTCAACCTTTATTTCAAAATATTATAACTTAGCAAAGGTTTCTTCTAAAATTCATTTAAGCTGGTTTATTTGCAAAGCAAGACTTTGATGAAAATCTTGTCGATAAGCGATACTTTGAATAGAATCTTGATATATCAAAAAGTATTTATTCAAATAAAATTCATACCAGTTATTGATCATCCTCAGCAATAGTAGTCCAGTTGATAAATAAGTTGATAACCATGCAAGCAGTTTCATTATCCTCTTCTACTTCCATTCCATGCTCTAGCATTCTTCTCATGAACTCAACTGTGAGAGGGTATCTTCTTTCTGCAAACATGTGTATCATTGTTCCATTTTCCAGCTCTAAAACATGAACTCCAGACTCTTCAAAGAATCTCCAACAAACAATTTCTCAGCTTTCTTGATTCTTCCAAATATCATCAATGCTCTCTTCTTCAGTTTCCCATATAGTAATAAGATCACCATGTAAAACTAAACTAATCCCTTCTAATGGATTATGTTCAAAATAAGCGTTCACCACATTATATAAGTAGAATAGATCAACTCTATCTATAATGTGCAGTAAGTCCCATAGCCTATTAAAAACTTTGAAGCTTTCATCATCTTTATGAAAAATCATATAATCTCCATCTTTGGATTTCACAACTTCAAAAGCACTAATCTGTGATATGTTCATCTTCATGTCATCATCTTCTTTAGAGTAATCAAAACCTACCACTCTGAGATAATTCTTTAATTCATCACTAGTCTCGGATCTTAATTCAACTTTTTCTTTCTTTGAGAACCGAACATCATTTGGTTTTCCTTTTCTTTCAAACTCTTCTTTCTTTCGACTTGGTCAAAGTAGTTTCTTCTCTAAAATCTTTGATGTCTCGCAACATTCTTCTTATAATCCTCCTAGCGACATCATATAATCTTTTCATCTCAAAATAATTAAACTTACGTAACCCTTTCTACCCTTGACTTTTCGGATAAGTCATCATAGCATTTCTGTCTTTAGCTTTATTAAATCTTCTTGGCATAAATCTAACAGAGGCAGTGTTGTAATGGTTCAGTGACTTGACATCTAATTCATCTTGTACCTTTTGAGTCGCTTCTCTATTACGAGCTTCTTGAGCTTCACGATCTTCTCTATCTTTAGCATTTAACTCTTCTTGAACTTTTCTAGCTACGACTTCATTCCTAGCAACTTCAATTGCTCTAAGTTACGCTAAAGTTAACTTTTTCTTCTTTGTTTCAACGAACACCCTTTCCTTTATCCTTAGGATCAATTGCGAGTTGAGAAGTTCTTTGTTGTTCTTCTTCTTGTACATCTCGAATAGTAACTCCTCCTCTTGGTTGTGATAAATCTCCTAAAATTGTAGCAATGAACTCATCATCACTTGCGAGAATGAATGGGTTTGAGAATAGCTTCCTCCTCTTGGAAAGCAGTTGAGGACCAACAACTTCTTCATGTCAGTTGTTGAAGGACCAACTTCCTCATCAAAATCTAACACTCTTGGAGTTATTACCTCTTGTCGAGAGTATCATGAAAACCAGTACTTTGTTGTTCGGTACCTTGATTATCGCAGATGCTTTGAACTTGAACTTGCTCATCAAGTATCTTGAATGATCTTTTCTTCAGACTTTTAGAACTTTCGGGTTCATTCTCTTTAACCATATATTCTTTCAATTTCGTTCTTCTAAATTCCTCCCCAAGTTGACGAAGATGGTTTATGAACCTTTTGTGTTGACTTATCCGAGGCGCCTTTGTGCTTTCTTCTTTGATTTGACCCGATACGAAATTCTTTGATCAAAGGCCGGACAAAGTCTTTAGCCTTCTAAATTTTATCTTCAATTTCTTTATCTGCTTAGCTTGAACCTTAGTAGTCTTTTGCAACTTAACAATCTCCCTTGTCAAAGCATAATTATCCAAAGATAAACCTTCACGAGGTATAGTATATGGATCTTCACCTTGAATATGTGAATGTTCCTCTGTTTGAGAAACAGGAACAGATCGTTGTTGAGATGTAGAAGGTGATCTCACAACTTTTTCTTGAACCTCAGGGCTTGGGGAAACAGTACCCTGTGGAGATGCAGTACCTTCTGGAGAAGCAGTACTTGCAGATGCAGTACCTTCTTGAGAATCAGTACTAGCAGATGCAGTACCTTCAGATGCATTACTTTCACTTGCTGCATCATCTTCAACATCAACTCTAACAGCCTGAACAACCTCCATCATGGAAGTAGTTAATGGTGTATCTGGACCTTTAAATAGATCACTTCTTCTAGCCATAAAAGTAAAAATCTTTGATTGTTGAACAATAACAGTAATAAATCATGCGCTTAGGAACATCGCCAAGTTGTTTGTTCGGAAAAACTTGTACAAATCTGGGATACATTAACCATTTTGATCCGTGATTGATATGAGAAAGCATGCCATCAAGAATTAGCCTTGAAAAATTAAAACACGATCATGGTGATCCCACCATAGCGGATGCAATATTCACCCAAATTGCTCCCAGAAGTACTTTTAGCACTAATACAATGTAACAACACATGTATTAAAACTTCCATTGAGGACAAAACAAGCGCTACAATGTTTGTTACATAAAGAACCTTCATAACCAATATGCCCAAAAGTTTCCCAAATCAATTCTTTGGTAAAGCGAATAGCCCGTCATTATCATTAAACACCAAATCTTCTCTAATAGATGCTTGATAATCTTCACGGTTCTTCCAACAAGCTGTAGCCTAATATAAAATTCTTCATTCTCCATGTTTTCTCTGGCGGTAGCCCAAAATTCTTGAATCCATGGCTCAATAATATCCGGCTCCACTAAAGAGCATAAGCGATGGGCGACCAGTTAGATAATCAATAATATCATGAAACGCCTCATTATCTTGGTTTTGTCTAAATTAGCTACCATATTGTGCTTTGAAGCAGAGGTTGATTCGCCATTGGTGATTATGGAAGCACAATAAAATTGAAATCGATTAAGAATGAGAGTAATATGGAGCGATGCTAATGTATGAATATAAGAGGAAAATCGGAAAGTAGTTATTTATAGGTGAGATTTGAAAATCACTACCCAAAATAAAATAACCGTTAGCATTAATTACCCTCAATATAACCATTGGAACAATACTTTAAAGCGACAAACAAGTACTTTCCACGTGTGCGATTCTTTCCCAAAGCGATTACTTTCAAGCGGTACTTTCGGGAAAAGCGATTGCTTTGCCAAATTCTTCCGTAGAAAACTAAGTAGTCACAAATATCCTCCCTCGAGCAATACAGGGACTATACTAACACCTTATAGTCCTCCCCTCAAATGTAGCTTAGTAGTTAATCATGCAATACTCACCACCAAGTGATTGAATCTTGAAACATCAAAGCCTTTGGTGAGTAAATCACTACATTGTCATCTGTGTGAACCTTAACAACATTAATGAGCACTGTGCTCATAACAATCTCTCGATAAAGTGATGCCTAATCTGAATGTGCTTGGTCTTGGAATGATAAGCGGATTCTTCACAATGCAAATAGTACTCTCATTATCAATATTGATAGGAGTATTTTGAAATTGAACCCATAGTCCAAGAGTTGATTACGCATCCACAAAACTTGTCACAACAACTTGCAACTACATATTGACTTGAGTGGATGATGTTGCGCAATTGTCTCGCTTCTTACATTGCCAGAGACTAACCTTCTACCAAGATATTGGCATCCACGGTTGTTGATCTTCTATCATAATTATCACTGCATAATCACTATCGAAAAAGCTTCTAAGTGAAAAGGTGACTCTTTCGGATACCACAACCCCAACTTAGGTTGTTGTTTTAAATAACGAAGATTCTCTTTCTTTGCATTCATGTGAGAAATCTTTGGTGAGACTTGATATCTTGCACATAAACAAGCGCAAACATGATATCGGGCCTTGATGCGATAAGATACATAAGAGAGCCAATCATTGATCGTATAACTTGACTTCAACAGTCGTCCATCTTCATCTTTGCCTAATGAATTGATAGACTTAATAGGTGTAGTAATGACCTTCATATCATCAAAATTAAACTTCTTAAGTATGTCATTAACATGCTTGTCTTGGTGATAAAAATTCCTTCCTTTGTTGCTTAACACAAGTCCCAAAAGAAAGTTAACTCTCCCATTGAACTCATTTGAAATTCATCCGCATCATTTGCTCAAACTCCTTAACCATGGATTTGTTTGGTAGCCCCAAAGATGATATCATCAACATAAACTTGAACTAACATGATATCCTTCTTATCTCTCTTGATAAACAAAGTCTTGTCTATAGCTCCCTCCGTATCCATGTTGTAATAAGAATGTAGAAAGCCTTTCATACCAAGCTCTAGGTGCACGATGAAGGCCATAAAGAGCCTTAACCACCTTGTAGACTTTGTTCAGATGTTTAGGATCTTCAAAACCGGGAGGTTGTTTCACATACACCTCTTACGTAATAGTACCATAGAAAGGCACTCTTGACATCCATTTGGTAAACACGAAAACCCATGTATGAAGCAAAAGCAAGAAATATTCTAATAGCCTCAATCCTTGCTACAGAGCAAATACTTCATCATAATCTACTCCTTCTTCCCTGTCTATAGCCTTGAGCTACTAACTTTGGCCTTGTTTTTATAACATTGCCTCTTTCATCTCTTTTCACTCACGAAGACCCATCGGTGCCAATAACTCTCTTCCCATCTCGTGAAAGTTTCAAATTGTTGCTTGACAAATTTACATGCATCTTCTTGAGGCTTCATTCCTCAATCTGGTCTTGAGGCGACCCAGTGCTTTGCATCTTTAGCATCATGAAATTTGAGAAGATGACCATCCGGAATGGGCGATAAGAGAATGTTTAGTGCCTTTCTTGATTCCTTAGGGTTCTTCTTGGTAAGGCGCCTTTGGTGCTATTGGTTGTCCGGGAACATGAATGGGTTACGTAACTACTTCATTCCATTCACAATTACATTCCATAGAGCATGGTGCCGTAATGGCAATATCTTGCCTCATCTTCATGCACCGAGATCATATTCTCCCTTCTTGATTATTGGAATTACGAGTGAGGTGATTGAGGGTGGTGGAGCGACTTGATCGACATCTTGAATATTGTTGAAGTAGGATTTCTTCCTAGTCGATTTTTCCACACAAGCTCGATACCACTTGTTGGATCGATATACTTTAATCAAACTAACTTTAACTAGCTTGTTAAGGTTTAATAACCTCGGATATTAACAATAAATCTACAAGTTGTAATAAGTAAATACGTATGTTGAGTACTTGAGTAATAAGTAAAGTTAGACAAAGAGGAATCCTATAAAATGGTTGCCTATTCTATAAATTCAAGTTATGTTGAGTAATATAATATTTGATATCAAAATTTAAAATCGAGAGAACTACAAAAGAAACACACGAGGTTGTTGCATGCGAAGCGACATGTGATGCACCAACAAATAACCGCTCAGTATTTTCCAAGTTTCCTAAAATCAACCAAAAGAAATATGATATGCAAATTTTTTTAAAGCAACAAATGTTTACTTATATATATTTAAGTTATCATTTAAAAAAAAAAAAAAAAAAAAAAAAAAAAAAAACCTTTAAATTAATGTGTTTTGAACTTCAAGTTTCGATTCTTTTGTTCTTTATCTTTATTTTCTTCGTAATCACTTCTTTAGTCGTTAAGACATTTATTCCATCTTTCAACTTATCCTTTGATACCTCTCCTCCATCTTTTGGCTCATCATTCAACAAACTCTTTTCATTAGACGTATTCTTATCACAGTGACTTCTATCCACCAAGTAATCAAACTCTGATGCTTCTCTGATTCTTAGTAACTCAGTATCCCATGTTTTCAATGGTGGAAGAGAATAATCGATATCAATGAAATTGCATTGGATCTTTTGAACATAAAATAGCTGCAAAACGTAAATGAATAAATAAAAAAAAAAAAAAAAGAAAAAAAGAAAGAAAGAAAAAAAGAATGAAGAGTAATTACCGTAAGGAATGTCAAAGGTCCACAATAATATGATTTTCTGTTGTTCGGATCCCATTCTTTTTTACACTTCTTTAAACAATCGATTAAATATCCACACCAATCCATTTGATTAATCTTTCCATTATCAGATGAAATAGAGTACAAAATCCTTTGATTTGAGGTACCGTCTTTCATTGCCTCAAATAATACAGTAGCAATCAAAACAAGTATATTCGTCATAAAGATTTTTCCTCTATTTTTTGTTTGTCTAATTCTTTCTACAACAGATTTTGGTTTCACCTTATTTGTATCCTTCTCCAAGGCTTTGAATTGCTTTCTCCAAGTTTTAACACATTTATCTTCACTTTTCACTCTCTCTCGGTGGTCGATTGGCATACCACCGCATGGAAAACCAAGGATTTCTTTAAGCGATTCTTTTGTTATTTTAATATCTCCTTCCAATGTTTCATTGTCATGGTTGATTCATCAAAGTTTTGTACTACATGTTGTGCCAATCTACTTGGAATGATATTAATTTTAAATCAAGTAAACTTTCGAATCCCATCTTTTTAAGACTTTGCATGCATTAGCATCGATCTTAAGAATCGAACGACTTTAAATAATTGAGTTGGAGATCCCTGTTCTTAAACACATCATTACTTTTAACCAATTTTGGAGTAGAACATTCACCTTCAAAAAGTTTTTCTTGATGCTTCATACTTTCTAACTTCTTTTGTTTAACCTTTGATGAATCATTTTTCCAACTTCTTTGTTCTTCCTCTTCTGTTATATTAAATTCAAAATCTTCTATTCTTTTTTGTGCTTCATTTCCTTCACAATCTTTACCTTCTTTAGTTGCGTCATACTCAATATCTATTTCTCCATCATCATCATTATTATCATAATCATCATCATCATCATCATCATCATCATCATCATCATCATCATTTTCAGAATCTTCTTCATCGCTATCAGTTTCATCATCAAAGTTAAATTCTTCCTCTTCATCATCATCATCATCATTATAAACTTGTATTTCATCATCAGCAAGATCATATTCATTAGGTTCATCTTCTTCTTCATCATCAGTATGTTCGATGTCAATTGATATATCGTTATCATCAGATAAATCTGTGTTATATGTTTTTTCTGAAATAAAAAACATAAAAGATTTTCACATATGTACTTATAAATAATTTTATGTGTCATTTATCTTAAGATGTATTTACAAAAAATTGAATTGAAATGCACACAACAACAACAAATTCAATCACGCTTGGCCAAGATATATCAGTTGATGAGTAAAGAAATGATAGCAGGCAAATGACACATTGCAAAATTAGTAAACAAGGCAGTAACAAAAACATGAAACCGTCCAAAATCAAAAGAAAAAGTGCACAAATTCAAATCGAAGACTAAAACAAAGACCATAGACTCAAAGAAGAGTAAGCAAACGCAACTGATTAACATATATCAACGCAATGGTAAGCATTAGACCTAAACTTATGGCAAACCAGATTTAAAAGTATAACTAGTTATTTGAAGTTATTCGTATAATTAGGGGTAAAGGAGGAATTCTTTTGATGATTATTCAGTAAAACAAGTTTGCAATTAAGTTTGATCACGATACAAGTATTTGAGTATTCACGCCACATTATCATCATTAAAACGAGTGACTATTGATACAAGTAAAACTAACTATTAGCGAGTAATTTGAGCTTGCCAACAACTAAATACAATTATTGCCTAACAACTAAAAACTTCACCATCTTCATATTAATAGATATATATCGTTTTTTGTAAATAATAACAATTTAACTATATTATTATCATGTAAAATCACATAATTTAATGAACATAAGAGATTTCAAAAATACCTTTCCCTACTTGTCTTATTCGTCTTCTTCTTTTTGCTCTTCTTCTTGCAGGATCATCTTTTTCATAATAAGATTTTAGTAATTTATTAATAAAATTAAACTTCTTCTTCCTTCTATTACTTGTCGTTTTTGTTAAAGAAATCGGGACACTGTAATAACAAAATAAAAATAATTATAATAATAATAATAATAATAATAATAATAATAATAATAATAATAATAATAATAATAATAATAATAATAATAATAATAATAATAATAATAATAATAATAATAATAATAATAATAATAGTAATAATGTTGTTAATATCGAATAACTATCATAATAAGGATATTTTTAATATCGTTAATAGTAATCAGATAAGTAGTTATTCGATATAATACATGATAATATCATCATAAAGGTTGTAAGATAAACCAAGCAAATATACCTAGCAATTCTGCGATTTGAATAATGTAATTTGTTGTCAAATTATGATTTCTTTTTTCTTCGCCATCATTTTTTTTTTTTTTTTTTTTTTTTTTTGGGACCCGGAATTTGATTTTGGGGTTTATGTTTTATGAATTGAAATAAATTTAGAGAGAGAAAATGGATTCATTTAAGTTAAATATAGTGGGTGGTTGATTTTTTAACCGATCGATGGAAAGATAAAACCCGAACAATTTTTTTTTTTTTTCTATTTTATGTGATATTCAAGTTTTTTACGTTTTATTTTTGTTTATAATGTGATATTTATCAAGGTTTGCAAAAATCGTGAATCATATTGATTTTTTTTGACAAGTTTTGTGTAACCCCGGAAAGATTTTTCTTAAAAACATATTGTAATAGATATAAACAACGATTATAAGTGACTACATTTGTTCAGGGTTGCTAAAATAGTGATCGGTGATAAATCATATTGACATTTTTGGCAAGCTTTTCTGTATTTTACCTTAAGTTTTGATATTCCCCAACAAACTTTTCCGCAAGATTTGCAAGTTTTCGATAAGTTTGAGCATCGTAAGTTTAGCATCGTTAACGAGTTGACCGACTTGTTTGAGTGATTTACACAAATTGGAAAGGTCGGTGGCTCGATGAGCGTGTAATCGGTGATTAATCGGCCTTGTAACTTTTTGTATACTTTTTGAGACCTTCGATATTATAGAAACTTAAAGATTAAAATGTGATTTGAGTAATCTTATTTTTATAAATATAGTTGTTTGATAACTAAATATAGTTTGTTAAAATAAGGTTACATTTTTTCTTTATTCTACTTAAGGTTGAGCTATCGATTTCATCGATTGGACCAACCAATAAAACCGATCGATAGGTATTTGTTTGGTTCAAATATTCGTTTGAGTCATAGTCGATTATGTCAGCGTGGGTGGACGAGTCATAGTCGATCCAAGCATTGTTTGAATGTCCTCAGCTATAGAAGAGATGATTGTAGGCACGTTGGTAGACATGTTTACAGATTACATGGGATTTTATAACTCTATGATTAAACCGGGAAATAGATTTTTTACGGATTTTTTCAAAGAAAACCGTATCAAAACAATAATTTTACTAAAGAACAACTCGCTAAGTAACAACTCGCTAAAAGCACAAGTCGCTATGAAAAAAGTCGCTAAAGCAACAACTCTCTAAGTTGACAAGTCACTAAAGAACAACTCGCTAAGTGGGCAAGTCGCTAAGGAACAACTCGCTAAGAGGTCAAGTCGCTAAAGAGCAACTCGCTGGTCACAACAAAGTCAAGTCGCTGAGAATAGTAAAGACAAGTCGCTACGTTGAACAAGTCGCTAGCCAAAGTGGTACATCCACTACTTTGTACTATTTGTCGCCTTGTCTCAATAGTACTGGAATAATACAAACGGGCCTCGTTTTTATACAAAAGTCAATAATGGTATCCATCTTTTTGCTTAAAGCCTTGCATAATAGTCCATTTTGTTAGAAGCCCAATTTTTTTTTTAAAGCCTTGCATAATAGTCCATTTTGTTAGAAGCCCAATTTATTTTATTTTTTTAAACCCAAATGTTTTTTAGACGTAAATGTTATAACGCCCAAAAACATGATCCAATATCACAGTCACTTCTCTTCTAAATTATCAAACACACTCTGATACCTTCACAAAACTAAAATTTCTAGAAAAAATCAAATTGCATTCAATGGATCATCCACTACATATTCAGAATACTTCAGAAAACAAAGGAATTAAAAAATGTAACGAATCATATACTGTTTTGTTATAATTTTAGTTTAAGTTCTTATAATGTTTATTCTAATATTTTTATTTTTTTTTTTCAGTTAAAATCTTTTATTCCGGTTCTACTCAAAATAAAACTGGAGGTTAGTTTTATTTTTCTGTTAATCTTAACAGTTTGTTATTAATATTCCAATTGATTTTCCTTTTTAAATGGATCATTATTGACTGTGATATTAAACAAATTTGTATGTTAATAGTGTTTTTTTTTATGTTTTTTAGATGTAACTTTGGATGTACAGAAGAATAAGAAACGAAAGCAGTATAGAGCGTCTTCTTGAAGGTTATTATTTATATTTTTATAAATAATTATATACTTATTTTTATTTTAATTAAAAATTCTTATTACATATTAGATGAACCACAATATTTATGCAAGGAAGATAGACGAAAAAGAAGAAGGTAAACTATGCAGTTGAAGGTATGTTAATGATTTTTATTTGAATTATAGATGACTTAATTAGCTAGAAAATTTTATCTATATTATGTGTGTGATTTACTTTCTATTTTTAGTTGAAGGACTTATTGGATATCTAGCAAATGATCCGTATATTTTTAGTTTTGTAACTTTTGTTGTAGATTCAGTTCATGATGTTTAATTAATATACTTTCAAAATGAATATTTGTTGTTTAATTTGAATAGAATGCATTGTGTATGTTTAGAAGTGTTAGTAAGATTGATTAGATTTGATTTCCAACTATTTGTTATATGATACAAGTAAAAATCAAAATATACTCAAATTATGTCTTATAAACACTTTGTCTTAGTTACTTTCATCATAAAGGAGTGTTTGGTTATGGTCTTGATTCTCTGTTCTAGGGTGTTTTGAGTAAGTGATATTGGTTTAGATAGTTTATTCTTTGATTACTATATAGTCAGAAGTTGGTTTAGATAGTTCAGGAGTCCTTTGTGACAGGAACATCCCATTTAAGTTAAAGGGAAAATTCTATAAGGTGGCGATTAGACGGCTATCTTGCTATCTTGTACGGCTATCTTGTCTCTCTCGAATGTTGGCACATGCTTGGTAGAGGTGGCGAACCGAGGTTGCTCGAAATGTTAGTATGCTTTTGGCTTTTTTTACGGTGTGTTTGTGCGTGCTGTTTGCTTGTTGCTTACCTTCCTTTTATTACGCTTTTGCCTATTGTTTTGTAGTATGCTATCTCGTCCTTTTTCGCACTAGCACACATGCACTTGCCGGAGGTCTCGTTGGAAGCAGTCTCTCTCACACGGGTTTACACGGTGTAGGGGTTTACATTTACCTCCCCATTCCCCCCCTAGGCGGGTGTAGGGTAGGATTTCTTTTAAAAGTGAAACAAAATTATTTTTGTTTTATTTTTAAGATAGAGTTTTTGCGATTCTAGACTCGTAAGATAGTCTTTGATATACACAAAATTATTATGGCTCTTGATAGTATATCACAAAATTATCATTTACTCTCGGTTGGTCAATGTATTCCCTATTGATCAATCCTGCAACAAAGTAAGGCTGTTTGGTCATGTAATCTCAGCGTCCCTCTCAGAATACAAGCATACTATAAAATACACATATTCCTCCAAATAATACCCAATCTGAACCGTATCCCCTGAACATCTATAGTTTACAAATATTTTTACACTTAGTTTTACAACTAATTATAATTGACTTAATTAGGTAGAAAATTTTATCTATATTATGTGTGTTGTTTACTTTATATTATTTAGTTGAACGACTAATTTGATATCTAGCAAATGATCCGTACATTTGTAACTCTGTTCTAGGGTGTTTTGAGTAATACTAGTTTTGCATGATATCAATAGTTTTTTTCTTTTAAAAGTGAAATTAGGATTTGTCAATAATTTTTGCAACATAACAGTTAGATGATAAAACTATATTAGCTTTGAACTTATCAATCTACCCATCACATAATTGATTTTTTTTTTAAATTCTAATTCAGAAGAACATGATGAAGAAGACGAGTTTGTTTTTTCTGAAGATACAGAAAAGGATCTATCTGTTATCAAATACAAGAAATCATCCAAGAAGAGTATGTTTATTATTTTTGTATTTTTTTTTTGACTTTTAATAAGAAAATGATTTCCTTATTAAATACTCACATGTTTAATAAGAAAATCAGTTGCAAACTCGTTTATTTATTTTAAAAATTAATCAAACTTCATTTAATTTTTCAGGACCATTAAAAACGACTACTTCATCTAATAAATTTGTGATGAAAGAAATTGTTTGTAAAGAAAAGAAACCATTCAGAAAGAAGGGTAAAGTTTACTTGACTACAGAAGAATACATCCAACCAACAGATCTCAGAACAAGAAGCGCTCCTCTCAATTTCTATGAGGCAGTAAAGCACATATCAAAAATTCCTTGTCTCAAAGATTTTGTAGCAGAATTGGGTTTTAAAAAGATTTTAAATCTTAATATTGCTCTTATACCATCAAACCTAGCTTGGAAAATTTTAAGTTGCTACAATGAAAAAGAAAAATCGCTGGTTTTTAAAGGAGAAGAAATAAAGATTACAAGAGACTTGGTGCATGAGGTTTTAGGATTTCCAAAAGGAGATTTAAGAATTAATTTTGTAAAAGATTAAATTACAAGACATTGAAGTTCAATCTTCAATCTTTTGGAAACAATATGTTAACGAAGATGGAAAACTTATTGTGGAAGCGCCAATAGATCTTTTTCTAAAACCTCAAGGACTTCATTCAAGCAACCGATCTGATTAATGATGTTTTCAAGTTAAATTTCATTATTTTGTTGGTCACTACAATGATTTGTTCAAGTGCGGGAGGAGAATCAAACATGAGATTTCTACCATCACTTTCTGATCATTATGATAACATTATCAGAATTGATTGGTGTGGTCTAATGATGGAATCTCTAGATCTAAATCCACCTAATCTAGATACTGAATTACGCAAATAAGCAAGATTGTGGTCCAATAACATTTCTTACGGTTTTTTTTTTTTTTTTTTTTTTTTTTTTTTTTTATATATATTTTTTTTTTTTTTAAACAAATATTTGAATTATTTTTTCACGATTCTTTGTATATTAGATGGTCATTTAAAAGAACCAAATCGAATGAAGATGTCTTACTGAGATTGCTCAATGTAATTCTTGAGGAAAGTGGATTGTGAACATATAAGACTTAAAAATTTTCGAGTTTTTGAAGATGATCGGGTTTTCTTGGTGAGGAAGTTAATGATGGAATTGATCAACCAATTTTTGAATCTAGTGATGTTTTACTATTAGAGAATAAAAGAGTGTCGGAAGATCAATGTCAACATTTGAATTACGAATTGGAACAGTAATCTTAAAAGTTTGATTATCTTGTTTTTTAAAAACATAATATTTGATTGTTATAACTCTTTTTATTCTTTTATCGAACAAAATTTGTGAAACTTCAAAACCTATACAAGTTGAAAGTGATAATTCATCATCATCTGAAGAAAACCATTTTTAATAATCATACTCCAATGAGGATTGAGAATTTTGGGAGTTCATCTTTGTTGGATCTTGCAAATGACCCTTGAGTTTATGATGATGACAATTCCTTCAATTTTGATTATCGAAATGAGGTATTCATTCATTTATAATAATATATTCATTTAGTCATTTATTAATAATATATTTTTTAACGCAGAATAACCGGTTCCAACCTTTTCATGCTGTTGAATTATCGAAGATAACAACTTGAATCATGTTGATGTTCAAGAGGTATTAAATTGTTCAAGAACTTAAAATTTTTCTTATGTTATTTTGTTCCAAACTGAAATATCTTATACTATTACTTTAAAGCGACATGATGAGATTCAGATTAGCAACTTTGAAACTACAAAGCAAAAGCGGTCGGATCGGCTATACTTGAGATACATACTTTAATAAGAAACTTATTACATTTTTTTTTTTTTTTTTTTTTTTTTTTTTTAAGAAATGGATAACTTATTACATTAATTTGTTAATTTTTAGGAAGCTATTTACGATCCGAAAAGATGTATATCACATTTTCATTGCATGATGATATTCTTTCAAAAGATGAAGAAGTTGTTAATCTTAAGAAAGTACTTTTGTCGCTTTTAATTGGAAAAGATGAAACAGAAAAAGCAGAGAAGTGAAGGTGTAGTTAACGTGGGATTTGCTAAAGAAAGCAGAAATACGAAATGAAGGATGTGCCAAAGAAAGTAATGATAAGATCCATGATGAATCGGAGAATACAAGTAATATTCAAATGATTTCACGTGAAGTGGTACAACCTTTAAAAGTTGTTGAAGAAAATGCTCCTATTGCGGATCTTTCTATTCTTGATGAAACAAGTTTTCCGAGGAAGGCGCCAAACAATATTTGAACGAAAATGAAGATGATTACACGACCAATGAATTGGTTACTCCTTGGAAGAACATGAAGATGGTAATGTTAAAAGCAATTCGATTGACATCGTGTGTCGAAAATGTTCACAAAGGATATAATGATAACATGGATTTTGCTACGTTTCTATAGGCGGTGTTAAAGTTGTTAAAAAAAAAGTCTTTTTGCATGTCTTTGAGAGTTCTTGAAGAAAATGTTGCTAATCTTGATGTTTCTATTGGTGATGCTCCTACTTTTGATCTTCCCTCTGCTGTAGCTTCGGAAGAATTTCAGTTTGGCGTCTGAAATGGATGATCCAAGCACAAAAGCATATGAAGAATTGTCACACGTACAAGATGAAATGCGTGATATAGAAGATGAAGGGCTTGTCAAAGAAAATAGTGATTGTGTACAAACTAAGAAAGATTTCTTTGTAGTATCGATAAATTGGTTAAAGAAAGTGTTCTTTGCATTTCTTTGAAATCTTCTTGAAGAAAATGTTGCTAGTATTGATGTTTCTATTCGTGATGCCCATACTCTTGATGTTCGTCTGCTGCAGTTTGGAAGAGTTCAAGATTTGGGAAGAAAATGTTGCTAACAAATGATGATTCAATATTGGTTGAAGCCTTGCAATTTTGATGAAGGGCTTGTCAAAGAAAATAATGTTAACATCGAATTGGTTGCGGTTTCTGAAATGGATGATCCAAGCACAAAAACATAAGAAGAGATGTCTTACAAGATGAAATGTGATATAGAAGATGAAGGCTATCAAAGAAAATAGTGATTGTGTACAAATAAGAAAGATGTCATAGAAATCGATAAATTGGTTAAAGAAAGTGTTCATTTTGAAGATAATGTTCCTAATGAAAATGTTGCTAGTATTGATGATATCATGTGTTTGCGAGTTCGAGGATTCTTGAAATGCATGATGCAATAGAACACAAAGGGCTTGTCAAAGAAAATAATGTTAACATGGAATTGGTTGAAGTTTCTATACGGTGATTGTTTAGAAACTAAGAAAGATGTCTTACAAGTAGATGATATTGAGAAATTCGAAGACTCATAGGCACGAGATGCGAGATAGATGATGTCATAGAAACTAATAAAGTGGTTAAAGAAAGTGTTCTTTGAAGAAAATGTTCCTAATGATAATTTTTCTCTGGCGATGAATCATGTTTGCCTAAGGATGAAGATGCCAACAGAAAGTCGAGTTAGAAGACAAAGGAAGTAATGTTATCATAGAATTGGTGCAGTTTCTCTACGGTGATTGTTTAGAAACTAAAAAGATGTCTTACAAGTAGATGAGATTGAGAAATCCGAAGACTCTCTTAGGCACGAGATGCGAGATAGATGATGTCATAGAAACTAATAAAGTGGTTAAAGAAAGCGTTCCTAATGATCATTTTCTCTGCGATGAAGCATGTTCACATGAGTATGAAGATCTTGACGAGAAAGTCGAGTTTGAAGAAAGTGAAATTTCAAACAAACATTTGAAAGAAGTTGATGATCACAAAGACAACGAGAAAGAAAAAGCGCAACTATCACAAAGTTAGAAGAAGGCATTGATGCTTATGAATCTTTTGATGAAAGCGACAAGTATGTCAAAGTGAAGAAAACTTTTGAGAAAGAAGATCAAAATAACTGACTAACTTTGCGGGTAATCAACCTAACGGCCGATGGGTTCTAGCGGTGGTGATGTACTCCCAAAGAATCTATTGATGTCACGCAATCCCAAAGCAATCCGATTAATCAAATTGGTAAGGGCACGAGTGACACCACCAAATGTATCCTTGGAAGAAGAACCATTTGAAGGTGAGATATGTGAAGATGATGAGATGTTAGATACTGAAGATGATGATTTTGATAAGAATGAAACATTTACAGGTGATGATGTTTTGAAGTGTATCAAGGCTGAAGAGGAACTTTTAAATATTTCTGAGAGTTCTACTTTTGATGAAAAACTTTCTAGTGCTGTTTTCTCTCGATGTTAGTATGGAAGATTATGTTATTGATGTTGAGAGAAATCAAATCGATAATCTTGCCATTCAGGTACAATTTCATATCTAATTAATTATTTTTTTATTTTATTAGTGAATAGTAGTAAAAATAATATCTTATATAAGTGCACTTTAATACGCTTTTTCGGGTTTTTCAAAACATGATTTGAATATCAAAGGAAATGAAGAGAAGCTAAAGCGAAGAAAAAATCATGCATCCTTTTGAATCTCCATATATGAACAAAAGAGTTGAGACTATAATGGAATTCAAATCACAAGTTGAAAAACTATTCCGAAAATGATTCTATCCGATCTGAGAGAAAAATGATTTGTAAGTTTTAAAACTATACATAATTTTAATTTTAATTTTTACATGTAATTTCTATATGCTAGTATATAATAATTTCTATTTGTTACTTTATAGGAGGAGATTTTCGGTTATGGGAAAGTAAATGGAATTTTAAGAGTTCATATCAAGTGTCTTGCTTACAAAGCAGAGATTGAGCGTGAAGTTATTGATAACTTTGTTAGTATCCTCAATTTTGAAGAAAATTTAACAAAGGATGCTTTAAAAGTTTTAGACATTACTTCAAAGCAATGATGATTGTAAGTTAATATATATTTTTTATCTTAATTTTTCTTTCATTATACACAAATATGTTTTGTTTGTAACTTTTGCATTTTGTTTTTGTTTTAATAGCCGGAAGATCTTAAGGAATATGAAAAGATGAAGAAGCACATTGTCTAAAGTTTAAAAGCTATGTTGAAGATCGGTTTGATAATGATAAAAAGATATGTCAATGGAAAAATCGAAGCGGTAATGTAATCTATCTTTAATATTAACATAATAATAGTCATCTTTATTTGATTTTAATTTCATTTTTAATAGGTGTTCTTTCCAATCCTTGCAT
The DNA here is from genome assembly GCA_022545495.1 of Chrysanthemum lavandulifolium. Classification (NCBI taxonomy): domain Eukaryota; kingdom Viridiplantae; phylum Streptophyta; class Magnoliopsida; order Asterales; family Asteraceae; genus Chrysanthemum; species Chrysanthemum lavandulifolium. Next base: position 130,515,814 of record CM040243.1, read on the forward strand.
ATGAGCACTATTATGTAATAGTTTTCAACATAAGGAATGGTCGTCTTTGTTATTTTAGACAACGATGAATCGGTGCTTCATATAATGCAAAATACAAGCACGTTTTTGATTATGTGGTAAGATTTGATTTTATTTTACTTTATACTTTTTCTGTTCAATTATATTTTTGTGTTGTTCTCATTCATTTTTATTCTTTTCGAGAAAAGTCATTATCATCCTATTTGCTTGATAAGAGCCATCCAAATATTTCTTTTTCTTTGGATTCAAGTCTTGAAATAATTCAACTAAAATGGAGAACTAGACAAGATAAAGTTAATTGTGGTTTATATGCGATGACACATATGGAACTTTATGAGGCTCAAGATGAAAATTGGGAAAGCAGGTCTTTTAGTAGAAAATGACCCAAATCGTCGAATGCGAGATGGATGTGTTGAGAAGTAGATACATTACAAAGCTTTTGCTTCATGAGATCAATATACATAGGCGAAATTGATAAAGTATGCGAGAGGTGGATGGAAGAACATCCGGATGAATATGAAGAAGAAGGAGCGAAAGCAAAAGTTAGCAAAATCATTAAAGAGAAGGTATGAGTATTCAACAGAGATTCAACGAAGAAAGGATAGTTTTGTTGGATTGTAAGCTTTCGTTAGATTCAAGGAATATGGAGCAAGTTTTGAAATTTTGCGATTCGAGAAGACATTATGGATATAAAAATTATTAAAGTCGATGTTGAGCAAGTGAATGGATCTTTAAGATACTTGCGATGTTAGAATACAATTCAAAAGACACAATTTCGCATCAAGATCTTCCTTTTTAGGACTTCAAGAATGGAAAGATTTTATGTTACGTATTTACAAAAGTATGTCTGAGTGCAATCTGAAGAAAAAATCATAAAAGAAATTCAAAGCATTTTCGTAAAAGCCTACATCTTGAATGAGATCACAGTTGTGAGTGTTATCAATCATATATTGGGTTGACTCATTTCACATCCTTTGTTCATCAACCGTATTTTGTAGATTGTTGTAGAAGAGTTTTATCCGGAGATCGTCCATGTTTTGAAGAGTTCGGATGGTATCATCTTTCAAGACCTTAAGTATTACGAAGAACACAAGCGGGGCTTTGTTACTTAAACAAGGAAAATAAGAAATGCTTTCAAAGTTATTCGGAATAACTAATCTTCGATTTTGCATATGGTTGTTTTTTCAAGTTGTGCATAACGGATCAAAATGCAAAATTCAAAAGAGAGTTTTGAGAGCATTACATTTTAAGACAAAAGCTTTATCAAAATATCCGAATTTGAAAAGGTCAAGGAAGAAGCAATGAATTTTGAAGTCGAAGATTTAAAGGTAAGAATTTTTTTAATTTTTTTTTTTTCTTTTTTTTTTTTTAATTTTAATTCATTTTGTTAGAAATGTTTTAAATTCTGAAACATCAAAGTTCGAAGCAGATGGGAATAATCTGAAGTTACTTTCTCGACGGATGAAAACCGAGAGATAGATGGGCTTGCGGATGGGTTTGATTATGATCATGTTCATGAAGCTTCTTCAAATTCGAACAAAATGGTATTTTATTTTATTTGTTTATTTTTTATTTTTATTTTAATAACATATTAAACTAATTTTGTCATTCTAATTTTATTAAACTAATATTATATATATATATATATATATATATATATATATATATATATATATATATATATATATATATATATATATATATATATATACAGACTTGTCGTTCTTATTTTTATTTTAATAACATACATTATAATTTCAACTTATGGTTGTTGTTGAAGCACTCAATGAATTAAGTAATTACGTAGTAAGTATTTTATATGAGCACAAATTTTATATGTGTGAAACAAATTATGTTTTTAATGTAAGTTTTTCTTTTTTATTCGTAATAGGCTTTAATTGAGTGTCCCGAGCCAATAAACTTTTTCGGTCAACTTCGTCATCGATGATGATGATTATGAAGAAGAGGATTCAAATGAGTCCGACGATATTCAACGGATTCGGTAGATGATAAATAAGTAATGTAGATTGCACATGGTTTTTTTTTTTTTTTTTTTACATTTTGTAATTATTTTTGATTTTAAACTTGCGGATGATAGATGGAGTGAAACTCTTCACAATTTAAGAAATATTGTTAACAAAAGAGTTGATAATGAAGATTACGTACAAGTAGATACTTATGTACAAACACACTCAAAGAATATTAGACAAAAGAATCCAACAACAGTTTTGAAGTCACCATTCAATGTTAGAAAAGTTGATATAAAAAGTAAATTAAATAAGAACGACAAGTGCGTGATAGAGTTAATAAAGAAAAGAACAACGACAAAATTGCGTAAGTTATTTGTTTATTTATTTTATTTATTAACTAATGTTATTATTATCGAATAAAATCATACAAAATTTATTAACTATTTTTATTATTTTAATACTGGGAGCATTTTTTGGGTCGATTTTTATTGTGTTGTCAATCGGAGCTATTTTAAAGATCGATTAATAAAACAAAACAGTTACCTCAAACATCATAGATATTTGGACTATTGTGTTGAATTTTCAAGAAAAATATAGAAGTCTGGATCATGCTTAAGATTATTTCTTAACACTTGAAGCAATGGTATGTCTTCTTGTTTTCATTTTTATTATTATTTTTATTTATTATTTTTTAAGAAAACAAAGCGTTTATAATCTTTTTATTTTCAAATTTAATTCGGGGACCTCAAGAGAAAAAAGGGACTTGGATATAAAAGATACAAGAAGAATTTTGAATGCAATCAATTTTGCATGCAATAATTTTTCGAATTGTAATAATCTATCGACGATTAATCGGTAAGTTTAAATTTTCTTTTCTTAAATCATTAAATGTGACAAAACATTTGTTTGTTGCTCTGAGAGGAACATTTGTTGCATTATGTATTTTGTTGTTGCAACAATGAGTTTATTTGAAATTAACTATTTGTACTTTAGAAATCATATATTTTAAGACAACAAGAAGTTGTACTTTATCTATACTTAATAATTGAGGAGCTATAATTAAGTATTTACTAAATTTACAAATTAAATATTAGTAAGCGGTTGTATTGCGATTTTATTGTGGTTGTGGTTGTTTTTTTGCGATTTATTGTAGTAAAACTTTTAAACCAACGATGATTGAAGTTGTACTAGCGATAGTTTCAATTGATAGCAACATTTTTGTTCTTGTGATAACATTTGTAACACTTTATCTGATATCACATTAAAAATTATGTTATTTCCATTTAAAACTATTAAATTTAATTTTAATATTACAATATATACTTATTTGAATTTTATTATACTCTTTATTAATATTTTACTTTTTTCTGTTTCAGGTTTTTTCCCCAGTATGTAGGCAAAATCATTTCTATGTTTATTGCTTCAATCTCTTCAATCCATCATTTGTCATTATTGACAATCTAAAGGAAAGTGGTGCTATATATGGAAATACAACTCAAAAGCTGGTAATATCATTATTATTATTTTTATATATATGTAACAAATTTAAGGTTAATATTTTTATTTTTTAATTTTTTTTTTTGTTTTTCAGTTCAAATTGTTTTGTCATTATCTAAATGTTTCAAAGCACTCAAAGGTTGAACAGATTTCAAAGTGTGTTCCTCGAAGACTTGAAATGCAATGGCAAACATCGAAAAATAAAAGCAGTTGTGGCATTTTACTATGAGACACCTTGAATTCTATTTCGAGGCGAGGACAAACAATGGAGATCTATATTTAAGCAAAATGGAAGTAAAGATGAATTGGCATCATTGAGAAATTTGTATCTTTGTAAAGATTTTATTAAGTGATGCTAACAAATTCAAGGAGGAGATTATAAGCAAGCGACAAAATTGTAATTTTTTTTTTTTTTTTTTTAATATTCACTGTTATATACGTATATTATGAGTAGATATAGTGAGTCTACTTTTTAGCTACTTTCATATATAAAAATACTTGGATTTTTTTTTTAAATGTTAAACAGTTGCACAAAAATCATGTAAAAGTTTGAATACACTATAAAACAGTTGCATAAAATTAGGCCCAATTTTTAAGGCCCATTTCAGTAAACCTCATTTTAACTTTTTGTTGAATGCACTTATAATATTTGTAACATTTATATCAATTACATTATAAATCATTCATCACAATCATTTACGTATACTTGAAATGCCGTGTTCTTTCTGTCCAGAGGGTACATGCACTCCGAATTGTGCTAATTTGCAGGATTCTTTTTTGAAAGATGAGATTGACATGATAGATCGTTTCAATAAAATGGTAATTACTTGTGAGCCAGAAAAGACTTTTCCAATAGAAGGAAATTTCAGAGAGAAACAAGAGCTGATTTCTAAGAGGAAGACAATTATTGAACAACTCCCACAGTATGAATGTGAGTATGAAGATATGAAAGCTCGTTTCAAGAGGATCGAAGATGATAACGCTAACTTGGAAGCTACGTTTGAAGAGGCGATAGGCGATTTTAAGATTTACAAAGATTTTAATGTTGATCTTTGAAGCAAAATATCAAGAGATGATAACCGGTTTAAAGAATTTGAAAAATCATAATGCTATTGTCAAAGATAAGTATCAAGAGATGGATGAATGTGCCAAAACCTTATCAACATACTCAAAGAAGTTGTTTTGCGATCTTGATAATTTTAGGATTTTATATACATCTTTTGAATATGTTTAACAATGTGTTTTGTAATGTAATAATGTTTAATTAAATATAACAGTTTAATTTAATTATGTTAAAATACTTTATGAGTTTAAAAATAAAAAGATAAGAAGCCATTTATTATTTTTCTCCTCGAGATTCGATCAAATCAAATAAAAAACTCATTTATTGTTCCTATAAAAGAGCCTTTTCGTTTACCACTTTGCTTCTATAAAATTAAACTCTTCCATTACAAAGAAATAACATAAATCTTTCTTTCATTCTACAAAACTAAAAGTCATATTTAGTGCAACCATGTACTTCGTTTTATATTTTTCTATATTATTTACGACCACGGAGGTTATTCTATGGTTTTTATATGCTAAGAAACTTAGATATTTTACGAAATTTGTAATAGATGTAGAAGCTCTATTTAAATATGTGTAAAATCATTTTAAATTTTCTTCTACATCTATTATATACATGTTAGTACCATGGTATGAAACCTAGATATTTTACCGAATGTCGCCATGGTACAAAAGCGTAAATGTGATAAGTTAGATAGGTGTATAGAGTATTTTAAAATATTACGAATCTATTGAGCTTGACACATTTCCACTTTTTATTAATGTTTTTATTCATATTGTGATAAGAAAAATTATATGAATATTGAGTATATTCTTATAATTTATTCTTTTCTTATAATTATAAGTGTTTCAATCTCTTGATTGATTCGAATGGGAGAGTACATGAATTATACATTTTGAAAAATTCTTACTCGTATAATGTAAGAAGCGAAGAACATGAAGTTGAAGATCAATTATGGAAGATGAAGATGAAGATTTTTAAAAGAAATGAAGATGAAGAAGAATATGAAGATGAAGATCAATTGTTATTGTAGAAAATTTTTAATTTTAATGGTTTTATTAAAATTTAAATTAATGTAAATTAATTAAAGTTTATTTCGGTGAATTCCTACCAAGATATGCTATGTTTTGTAGCTTAAGCGATATGTTTTTGTGTTTCTTTTTGTTATAATATTGAATTTTGTTACATTTTTTTTGACTTTATAAGTCAAACATTTTAAATACTAACAATTGTGTACCTTTAAAGAAATTTTAATATATAAATATTCTAATTTAATATATTTTTGAGTAGTTTTTGCGTTACTATTATTTTTTAAAGCGATATTTGAGCTATATTATTTAAAAATGTTATATTAATTTTGGAACATTTATTTTAATAAATGTGTTTAAAATCTCAAATAAATTAATATCACGGTAAATTATCACACTAAAATAAAAATAGTGTAACTTAATATCACACTAAAATGTTATTTCAACTAATATCAGAGTTAGTAAAATTGCAAAGATTAATCAATTCGTATATTATGATATTATCATTCTATTTTAAATTAATATTAAAATAGTGTGATATTAAGATATTTTTTTAATATCAGATTAAATATCAAAGTTAGTTCTCTATAATATATCACACTATTTTAATATCAGACTGTCTTAAACAAAATATTAATATTCAAATCCTATTTTTTTTTTATTATAATTGCATGTTTATAATGAGGTATATCTGTTAATATTGTCTAAATATCACACTTAGTTTTACTTTTACATACATGTCAAATAGTGATGAAATTAACTCAAAGTTTTACATTTAATTTTCATATAGTTTTTCAATAATGTTTGCTTTTTTTAATTCATGTTTTTTTTATATATATTTTTTACATTCAAGATATTTGTATTACTATCGAGTTAGTTGCATAAATATATGATATTGTATTACTATGTTGTCTTAATATCGAGTTAGTAAAATTTCAATTAATATCGAGTTAGTAACACGGATGACAACTTTAAAACTTTTAGTGACTTATTAGATAAATTTTGACGTTAAATATTAAAGTATTTGTTGAAAACATATATACATAACACGCTATTATACATGTCGATTTTATAATGATGAAAAGTACCTCCTCGAGACACAAAATATTTTTTATGTGCAAATGACATATATGTCGGATAATTCTTCGAAATTCCTAGCGACATTTTTCAAACCGATATATGAGCTATCAATGTCGGATACTATTTTAATATCTCGTAACTTAATATCACAATAACTTAATATCATAATAAATTAAAATAGTGTAATTCTTTCGAAATTCCTTAAAACATTTTTTCAAACCGATATATGAGCTATCAATGTCGGATACTATTTAAAATGACTTGACAATACAATATTTAAAATGATTTGACTATACAAATATATAATATCAGAGTTAGTTGTCTAGAGATATATGATATTGTATTTCTATCACAGTGTCTAGATATATGCTATAGTAAAATTTCAATTAATATCGAGTAAATAAAATGAATGGTGAAAGAAGATATTAATATTGTATTAATGTCAAATTTTATTGTTTAATTATGATATTATCTTAATATCAAAGTTAGATAATTTAAATTGAATTATATATAAAAATATCATATTAATTTTGTATTTTAATAAAAAATTAATACTAACTAAATATAATATTTTTATTCTTAAAATACTATTAAGAATATTATTACCACTACATCATCGAGCACTTGTACTTTAAAAATAACGTACATAACCTTTAATATGAAAAACATAAAAACATTTTAATATGAGGAAATAAAGTAAGCGGTTGTACTTTAAATATTATTTATTTTTAAGGGATCTCTATATTCGTTTGTACAAATCACTATGTTTTTGCCTATAAATATTCCATCAATCACACATAGAAAAACATAAAAAAAATTCTTCATTTTCATTTTATGTTTTTTTGCGGTTTTAATATAATGAATGTTTTATATTAAAATCTATTTTTTCGTATCATCGATAATTTATTATCTTTGGAAGATTTTTTTATTTCTATATTTTTTAAATCGAAATCTAGATATTCTACCGAAAGTATTTGTTATTGAAGAAAAAAATGTTTATCAATCATTATATTTCAGGACCCTATAAGTTTTTCTTCAACTAACTTTTCAACTTTGCTTTTTCTAACAAAGCATTTGTTGATAACATTCGTTTCAAATGCAATCTAACAAAGCATTTGTTGAGAACATTCATATTCAGCTTCAAAACCAGTTCTATGAGGCTTGGAGCAGATGCCATAGTTTTCAGCCGCCACATAGTTGACGGGTATGCCCCTAAATATGTGCCCTTTTATGCTATTTTATAATGAGTAATTATTTTGACATCAAGATTCCCTAGTATGGATGTTATTGTATTGTCTAATTACATTAACTGTGTTGGT